>CALNHX010000432.1:0-341115 GCA_940337035.1 Agriotes lineatus | reverse complement strand
CCTACAGATAAATCTTAGACTACACGCTAAAATACCTGGACGTACACACTTTGATTTGTGCCCTGCCTGCGGCTAGTGTACAGGTAACCTATCGGCCCAACATGGCCAACAAGGGGCTTGACCGATGTGCCTAGCACTTGGTGTGCTTCCGTAAAGAGCCATGGAAGCTCGGCTGTCGGCACCAGCGGTTAGGAAACCAAAATGATGAGGATGCCCAGATTAACAAAGGGGGCCTTCCACGAGGTCGTCGAAAGGGAATCTCCCAGTAGCCAAATTTCCAAACTGCCATTTCGTGAGCTCGGCACGTCACGCTAATAATAAGATCAGAACCTAAGCGAAAGTCCAAAATTCCAAAAGAGACTTACCCCAAACGGGTGAGCACATGTTCACTACAATTTCAAAGATCCGCAACTGAGCGAGGCAAGAGGTAAATGCCTAAAATTTGTCATTCCTAGGGGGGACGAATCCGCAATCCAGCGTCCGGCATCAAAGTCCCTCAAAATTACCCACTAAGAAGACATTGGAAATTGTAGCGTTTTCTGCAGCGAAGCAGGACCAACAAGAGCTCCTCGAAAAACGGAAACGCCAAAGCATACAAATCTTATCAACGGACGCCACGACAGTCCGCGCCACCATCTCAAGAGCGCGCGATATTTAAATACTCCCACAGAGCTACAATTCGGAGAGCGCTTCCCATGAAGTTACCAAAAAAATGTAGAATGATGCGACAAATCTACAGAAAGCGCAATTTTAACGTAACAACTCCCTCCTTACCAAAGAAGAAAAATTTCATAGAAATTTTTCGATATGACTGTCGCGAAACCGTCAGTAGCTCGAAGCAACCACACATAAAAAAAACGAAGGGCCCAAAACACCTCCACACCAGAGGCCTCAAAATCACCAACACGTAAAAACCCTAATAACCCGCACCACAATACACCAATACTTGGAGAGACGGAAGCGATCCCGAGCGGAACCAGCGGCTAGACCCTCTCCACGACAGGGATCGAGACTGCTCGTCGCTGCTAGGTGGTAAAGCTGCGCTGGTGAACAGCCCCGTGACAACCCGTCGCCAAGAAATCCCAACCACAAGAACCGTCCAACATCTCCCCACATCCCCACAAGCACCCCCCCTGACAACTTCCTGACAACAACAAAAAAAACCCCGAGGCGGAAGCAAAACCCCACAGTTAAGGCACTGCTAGACCGAAAACCAATAACCCTTCCCACGATTAAATCCAGCAACCCATACCCACAAAAATCCAAAAATTTCCCCAAAACGTCGGTTAGGATTCTTCTTTTGACGAAAAGGGGAGAAGGCAACCCCGGGAAAAGAGGGCGGCAGACACCAGAAAAGCGAAAGGCAGAGCCAACATTCACGCGACTCAACACACATGCTGATTGAGAGACCCTGCAGCGCCCCGAACGGCCTGGAGGAAAACTCTACAACCTTTATCACATTCACGCGAGGACCCATTCACAACCGGCATCACCCCAAGCACACCAGATCAAAGGGAAGATATAAGTAAGAAACCAAGCATCAACTCACACTCCCGGGAATACACACGCAACCGCAGTCCAACCACACACAGTTGCTCAAAGAGCGAGGAAAGTCAAAAGATAGAAAGAGAAGATGAAAAATGAAGGACTAACCGATACCTGAACAACACCAGCACACAACGACATCCAACAACAAATTCGCTCCCAAGAACAAGGAACCCAGACAAAACAACAAGGAACAAGCTCACTTGAGGACATAATCCGCATAAGCGAAGGGATACCAACCAAAACTCACAACAGGACGCATAGCTGAAGGCAAACGGCAACAACAACTACACGACTGGACTTCAAACAAAACCAAATGACACTGACGGACACGACAAATGGCATCAGATGGCCAAATCCGCCTAAAGCAGAGAACATCACGTCAGCATCCCTAAGGGGTATCCACCCAAAATCCAACAAGCTCGCACGAACCTCCCAATGAAGCAAGAGGAAAAAAAAAAAACTAAGATCAAAATCACGACAATGACACGGAACGAGAACTGCCATTAGGATACCTAATCCGCATAAGCGACATGGATGCCAGCACAAAAGAAACCCTCAACAGCAGCTACTCAATAGCAAGGGGCCCAAACCAAAATGGCAACCACAAGGGACGCTAAGTTAAAAAAAACCATCGTCATACCTAACAGGCATACACGATCCATGCCAGAAACAAAAGAGAACCAACAGACCAGAGTGCTAAGAAGCGGCTCGAGAAAAATCTGCCACACGAAACTCGCAAGGCCATCCATTTCATACCAACATACTCGCTAACAATCCAAAAGGGGCAGAAAGAAAAAAGAAAAGGAAAGCCAACACATAAACGCACCAAGCCAACTTGAAAGATGGTTCGAGAGACCATAATAATCCGCAGAAGCGAATCTCCCAAACACACCAACACGGACCAATATCCTAATCAACGAACCAGGAGATAAAAGAACCACACTGAGAAGAACTGCGCTAAATCCAACACACGAAGAAGGTCTGAGAGATCCAAAAATATCCGCCTAAGCGAAACCTCTCAAACACATCAACAACGCTCCAATTACCCGATCAACAATCTACCAGAAAAGAACAGAAGCAACCAAATAATACTGCACAAATCCAACTAGCGGAGGGCCTAAGAGTCTCGCCAAAACAAACAACCCCAAACACACTGCCATTACACTCCAATCAAAGTTAGCACCCACAAAAGATACTTTCGTAAGAAACGATGACCTAACAAAATAACAAACGCTCAAGCATACTAACTTCCACAAGAATTTCAGCGGCACACAACTAAACAAAATCGCAACCATTCAATTACCCCAACGAAAGAATATTAAAATACAAGGGCTCCAAAGAACTTGCGAAAGAACTTGACAAACACAAAAGACACATTGCTAAATGTGCACACTGCTAGACAACACGAGTCACAACGGGAGCAAGCTTCGAAGAGGGATCCACACGGAAGTCATATCCCACACCAGAAAGAGTAGCAGGCATCGAAAACATACAAATCGCTAGGTGGCGAAAAGCCTTCACAACGAAAATATCTCATCGAAAACATACAAATCGCTAGGTGGCGAAAAGCCTTCACAACGAAAATATCTAAGTGGCGAAAAACCTTCACAACTAGAAAATCTAAGCATAACTAAAACTGAGCTACTACAAACTGGGATATAATAAAATACTACAAGCAGATCGCCAGGCTCGAGCAACAGGGCTTCTACAGCAAACCATAACTGAAATTTACTCCCGAACTCTAAAATTTTGAAAAACCGAAACGGCTCCTAGTCGCAGGTGAGCCCGAACAAAATAACGCTAAATCTAAACATCTTATCTAACTTAAGCTAGCATGCACAAATAGCAAAACATGTTAAAATAGCACAAAGCATCAAATAAATACAGAACGATACACCCTAGAATTTGGCTAACATTTATTTGATGTTGCTCTCAAAACTCAAAATTTCGACACAGTGCAAAGCACATTTACGAAAAGCACAAGCCACACACGTTGGGTGCCATTTGTTACATTATTTTAAACTCGTTAATTCGCTGGCTATAATTCTCAAATACATCAAGCAAAATCAGATACCTGGTGGGCACGACTAGCTCAAGTCGAAGAATGGCGTGCAGTAACTTAATTGAATGGAAACCGGAAGGGGCGCCAGCGAATCCAGAGAAAACTAACAGCCAGGTATCTCAAATGCTTAAACAGACGATTCGCAGACTGGGTTCTTATATTGGGTTAAGAACTATAGCTGCAAAGGAACGTTAAGCGGCAACATCAAATGAAACTACACACAATTCTCAAATATCACAATTCACTTATATTGCTCAACTCAGTGCATTTGACAAATGACCCAATGGGGCCTACAGCTAGTACAATTCATTTTCATAGAAGGTGCTGAATACAATTTGAGGTACGCCCTCTCAATAAATCTTAGCCTACACGTTAAAATGCCTGAGCGTACACTAATTTACTTATATTTAGCTCAGTGCAGTTGACAAGCGACCCATTGGGGCCTACAGATAAATCTTAGACTACACCTAAAATACCTGGACGTACACACTTTGATTTGTGCCCTGCCTGCGGCTAGTGTACAGGTAACCTATCGGCCCAACATGGCCAACAAGGGGCTTGACCGATGTGCCTAGCACTTGGTGTGCTTCCGTAAAGAGCCATGGAAGCTCGGCTGTCGGCACCAGCGGTTAGGAAACCAAAATGATGAGGATGCCCAGATTAACAAAGGGGGCCTTCCACGAGGTCGTCGAAAGGGAATCTCCCAGTAGCCAAATTTCCAAACTGCCATTTCGTGGGCTCGGCACGTCACGCTAATAATAAGATCAGAACCTAAGCGAAAGTCCAAAATTCCAAAAGAGACTTGTGACGTTAGCGCCGGCCGAAATCGTATTTTTACGTATTGGAATACGTTCGAATTTGACCGCCGCCAAAACTTCGTCACAAATTGTCCGAAAACATCGCCGAGGCACGAAGAAACAATCGAGGTGCGCAGAAATTACGAGCCGCCGGCGCCGTCGTCTTCCAGCGCATCCCTGCCTAAAATCCTGCACAAATTACGGCGTATGGTAATGTATAAATAAGAGGTATCGTACGTTGTGAAGAAAACTTAACTTGCATCCAGCGATCCGAACCAGCTTCCTGTCTGGGGCCCCCCTGAGGGCCCAAATCCTAGTCCCGTCCGAAGAACATTTTGACTTTTAGTCCTAGAACCAATCTTTCCCAGAAATCCCCGAAAGATCAAAGTGGCCCATTGATTTTCAGTGCCTATTGATCTCCGTCGAGCCTATTCAGGAGTTGTCTTGTCTAAAATTCAGACGTGGATCATTGTTTATATATGCCTGTCTGGAATTTATATAAGTTTGCTCTTCGAAACCGGTGTGGTCTAAAACTCGTACGTGGTTCGTTGTACATATACGCCTGATAAGAGTCTTAGACCTCCTCGAAACCGCTTCCCGACAACATCCACGTAATTCATTCAGAAAGCATTTTAAAAACGTGGCCCTCCAGGTCCGTGCATAAGCTTGAACAAGAATTGCGAGGTTAAGAGCCCGCAACGAAACTCCCGGAATTAACGTACTCGTAAAAATTCAAAGCTTCACTTACCTAGAGGAATCTTGTCCTGAAGATTTCCCGTGCTTTCTGCAGTGCCGCAATTCATAGTACATAATCTAAACCAAAAATTGTGTGAGGTTAGCTTCAAGCTAAAAGTAATTCATGTAGCTTAAAGGAGGGTTTAATCACCTTGAATAACGTAATTAGAAAACCCCTAGTTATCACCTAGACACCCCTGGAATTTCAGTAACAGCTTTAAACGCAAATTTGGCTTAAAAGTTATTAGCTGACACACGATATGTAATTCTACCGTATTTTCACTTGTCACACCAGGTTTTTGCAGCACACGAGGTTTTGTTGGGCACTGTAGAATAGCTTCGACGTAATGGGATTACGCCTTATATCAAGTCCAATCTCAACACCCCCGAAATAAAAGCAAACATAACTTTATTTCATGCCCCCGATAAAAGTAAACAAACTTAACCTAGATTCTGTTTCCAGTTTAGCCGAGTAGAGGACGCTCTTCTAACTACGAATCCCTTCGTCCTGCCGCCGACAAAGTACGAGAAGAAGTATCGTGGCTTGCCTAACCCAGTAGGCGTCAGCCTGCCCGTGATACATTGAAATTCAAATCTTTTATTTGAAAATACATGGAATATTTTAGTTATTATTTTAAAATGTAAATAGGTATACAAAATAAATCGCTTTGTTTGATGTGTACTTGATTGTATATTTGAGTTAACCAGACTGAACCCTGGCATCTGTGGCTATCCGAGAGTAAAAAGTTTATCAACATTGGTAATCATTCATAGCTCAAAATTAAAGAATTAACGTAGAAATCTGGCATATTACATGGCCAGCCCGAGCAGAGACATAAACTCAAGTATATAGTCAAGTAATTCATCGGCTTCACCAGCACGCAATCCAAGTGGCGCTCGAGCAGTTTTACCTGAAAAATAATTAGTTATCAGTTAAAGTATAATTAATTATTTTAAATGTTGTACAAACCGCGACCACAGACATGTACCAGAACCAGATGTTACCGCCGCCAGAACCGCCTGTGACTACCTGCAGAAATGTTGGAAAACGGCCCCATAGAGGCCACCAGCTTGTCCAACACCAGAAAATTAGAAACCTCCAGAGGAATGTTGATTCCAAGTGCGGAAAAGAGGAAATCCAGTCCATAGAGAGCTCCTGTTTGAAGTCCAGGCCGTTGGAAGATTCCAACCGTCGAAGGCCAGGGCGTTTACGCAACTAGGTCACCTCCAAGTGGCGCCAGATATTCCAGAAAGTACAAAAGAACCAGCTGAAGTCCAGAAATCAGCTTTGAGCACAGTACTACGTTTTGGAGTCCCGATCATCCCCGTGTTCGTAAGTTCCCTCCATAAAAACTTCCTTCCGAGACGTCTCCTGGTATACAGCTTCACCCTGAGAAGTACGGCCAGCTACAAGAGACGTGGAGCATCGTGCTATCCTGCAGCACAACCTCCCTCGCGAGAAGTCTTTGGAACGCGAACCCTTCAGGGAAATCACGTCCGGTGCAAGATCTTCAAAGTTGAAGCCATCTTCGCAGAACCGAAGTAACCTGCAAACATACAAAATGTCCATGAAATTGTAAGTTGGTCTCCGCAACCTCTACTAATTTCTTCCAGTTAAAGTTCAAATATTGTGAGAAAGTCGGTTAATCCCGTAACCTAAATACTTTCCCGCGATTGAACAAAACCTGAATGAATGCGAGTCGATACCGCGAGCTCAGCATCAGTAAGTAGCATTTCTTCTAGAATGCACCCCGTAGAATTTTATGAGCCCGGAGAATGAATGTACGAAAAGACAAATGATTCGATACCGCGAATATTTAGTCTCATCTAGCCTGAAACTGCTTTCACGTGGTTGATTGCAGTACATGAAATTTCATTCCGCTTATCCAGAAAATTCAAAAAAATTACCAGTCCTGTCCATGCCCGTTGTACCCGCCAGTATTATTAATTGCATGCATGTTGTTGAATGTCTCCTGAGAATGATCACGCTTTCGCCTTGGTGCCTATAAGAAAACGTGCATTTGTAGAGCATGAACCTGCGGAATTGTATGCAACCCGTACCGGAGTACAACCTGAGAGTTTTCCTGAATGTTCCCCGTGAAATTGAATCCAGTGAAGATCCAGGTGGAAATTAATGCCACAACAACCGCCTGTTGACCAGAAACTGCAAGCAAGTTTCCCTTGCATATTAGCAGTTGCCTGTCCGAGCTTTCCGAACTTGTTTTTTGCCGAGAAGTCCTGAAAGGAGTATAGGTCGAAACCGCGATTCTTATATCTCCCCCCAGTTAAAAGTATTACAAAAGTATACTCACCTAGTTATCACGGCCAGAAGAAACGCCGGTTACTTCCATAACTTCCGCGTTCCCTAGAATGTATGTTGTCCGAGTTGTGTGCCGAGAATTCCAGGATCCCCAGGTGTTTTCCAAGCCGAAAGGGGTACTTCCATGAAGAGGACGTCCACCCACCGGCTGTTTCCTCCATAGGAAGGGGCTTGTGTGACGTTAGCGCCGGCCGAAATCGTATTTTTACGTATTGGAATACGTTCGAATTTGACCGCCGCCAAAACTTCGTCACAAATTGTCCGAAAACATCGCCGAGGCACGAAGAAACAATCGAGGTGCGCAGAAATTACGAGCCGCCGGCGCCGTCGTCTTCCAGCGCATCCCTGCCTAAAATCCTGCACAAATTACGGCGTATGGTAATGTATAAATAAGAGGTATCGTACGTTGTGAAGAAAACTTAACTTGCATCCAGCGATCCGAACCAGCTTCCTGTCTGGGGCCCCCCTGAGGGCCCAAATCCTAGTCCCGTCCGAAGAACATTTTGACTTTTAGTCCTAGAACCAATCTTTCCCAGAAATCCCCGAAAGATCAAAGTGGCCCATTGATTTTCAGTGCCTATTGATCTCCGTCGAGCCTATTCAGGAGTTGTCTTGTCTAAAATTCAGACGTGGATCATTGTTTATATATGCCTGTCTGGAATTTATATAAGTTTGCTCTTCGAAACCGGTGTGGTCTAAAACTCGTACGTGGTTCGTTGTACATATACGCCTGATAAGAGTCTTAGACCTCCTCGAAACCGCTTCCCGACAACATCCACGTAATTCATTCAGAAAGCATTTTAAAAACGTGGCCCTCCAGGTCCGTGCATAAGCTTGAACAAGAATTGCGAGGTTAAGAGCCCGCAACGAAACTCCCGGAATTAACGTACTCGTAAAAATTCAAAGCTTCACTTACCTAGAGGAATCTTGTCCTGAAGATTTCCCGTGCTTTCTGCAGTGCCGCAATTCATAGTACATAATCTAAACCAAAAATTGTGTGAGGTTAGCTTCAAGCTAAAAGTAATTCATGTAGCTTAAAGGAGGGTTTAATCACCTTGAATAACGTAATTAGAAAACCCCTAGTTATCACCTAGACACCCCTGGAATTTCAGTAACAGCTTTAAACGCAAATTTGGCTTAAAAGTTATTAGCTGACACACGATATGTAATTCTACCGTATTTTCACTTGTCACACCAGGTTTTTGCAGCACACGAGGTTTTGTTGGGCACTGTAGAATAGCTTCGACGTAATGGGATTACGCCTTATATCAAGTCCAATCTCAACACCCCCGAAATAAAAGCAAACATAACTTTATTTCATGCCCCCGATAAAAGTAAACAAACTTAACCTAGATTCTGTTTCCAGTTTAGCCGAGTAGAGGACGCTCTTCTAACTACGAATCCCTTCGTCCTGCCGCCGACAAAGTACGAGAAGAAGTATCGTGGCTTGCCTAACCCAGTAGGCGTCAGCCTGCCCGTGATACATTGAAATTCAAATCTTTTATTTGAAAATACATGGAATATTTTAGTTATTATTTTAAAATGTAAATAGGTATACAAAATAAATCGCTTTGTTTGATGTGTACTTGATTGTATATTTGAGTTAACCAGACTGAACCCTGGCATCTGTGGCTATCCGAGAGTAAAAAGTTTATCAACATTGGTAATCATTCATAGCTCAAAATTAAAGAATTAATTAAGAAAGTCAGGTTATTACAGACTTACCCCAAACGGGCGAGCACATGTTCACTACAATTTCAAAGATCCGCAACTGAGCGAGGCAAGAGGTAAATGCCTAAAATTTGTCATTCCTAGGGGGGACGAATCCGCAATCCAGCGTCCGGCATCAAAGTCCCTCAAAATTACCCACTAAGAAGACATTGGAAATTGTAGCGTTTTCTGCAGCAGGACCAACAAGAGCTCCTCGAAAAACGGAAACGCCAAAGCATACAAATCTTATCAACGGACGCCACGACAGTCCGCACCACCATCTCAAGAGCGCGCGATATTTAAATACTCCCACAGAGCTACAATTCGGAGAGCGCTTCCCATGAAGTTACCAAAAAAATGTAGAATGATGCGACAAATCTACAGAAAGCGCAATTTTAACGTAACAAATTGTTCATATTGTGGTTAATGGGTACCATGAGTACAAATAAAATACAATAAAATGTGATAAAAAGTCCGCGAAAGTCGCAACAGCACTTATTAAATGCTATCTTAATGCGAGTTCATCATCCAATTGCTCTAGCAAGGGCATAGAGATACTTCTTCTGCAATACTGGTACTCGTAAAACACAATAGAAATGCAACTTAAGTTTTATGTTTCTATGTGGCCATTAACAAGTGCATAATCTGAAAAATATACACTCTGCTAAAACCCCAGAGTGTTATTAGGAGAGCCAGCTGTAGTAAATTGTTTATATTGTGATTGATGGGTGCCATGAATACGGATAAAATACAATAAAATGTGATAAAGGTCCACGGAAGTCGCAACAGCACTTATTAAATACTATCTTAATGCGAATTCAGCATCCAATTGCTCTAGCAAGGGCATAGAGATTATATCTTTTGCAATACTGGTACTCGTAAAACACAATAGAAGTGCAACTAAAGCTTTATGTTTTAATGTGGCTATTTTCAAGTTTATAATCTGAAATATACACACGACTTCCGGAATTGGACCGTGTCATGATTGAGATCGAAGAACTCAACGTTTCGCCCACTTTCGTAAGGGGCTTCATCAGGAGGAAAAAAGCAAAAGAGCACGGTAACTCAACGTGTTAACCACGCCAGAGGCGAAACTCTTTGCAAAGGGAAGGGACAGAAGAGCACGGTAACTCAACGTGTTAACCACATCAGAGGCGAAACTCGACTGACTATCGGAAGAAGAAAAGCGAGAATTATAGGCAAGCGCCGTAGCGATTCAGCAAATGCCGTCGCGGTTCAGTGACGGAGGGCGGGGCTTAGGAATTAGCACTTTCCACATAGAAGGAAGGGGAAAGCCTTCGTCCCGATTGAAATTATTAGGGTGTTTGCAAATCTCAATGGCTTCGCGAATCTTTCTGCTAAAGAAGAATGGGGATTTGCAGATGATGGAAGTTTCATCAAAAAGGATCTTATGACCAGTATCGCGTTGGTGTTCGGCGATGGCCGATGATGAAACGAGACCTGACTTGAGACAGCGCTGGTGCTCAGAGATGCGAGTTTTCACCGAACGACCTGTTTCACCAATGTATACAGCATTACAAGAGCAAGGGACTCTATAAACACCATTAGATGACATAATGTTTAATTTATCCTTAGATGAAGGAAGAACCTGTGAGATTTTGCTCGGGGGTTTGAATACTGTTTTGATGTTTTGTTTTCGAAGAAACTTTCCTATGCGGTCCGTGACTTGGTGGATATAGGGAAGAAAGACTATTGCTGCAGGAGGATCGGGTTTTGGAGGTTTGGGTGGCCGTGGGTGAAGATGGCGATTGATGGCAGACTGTATATCCCTAGCACGGTAACCGTTATTCCTAAGAGCTTTCCGAATGTGATTTAATTCATCGTGGATATTATCGGGTTGGGATATGGAAACAGCCCGGTGTACACGTGAATTGATGACGGAAAGCTTTTGTGTAGGATGATGGTGGGAATCGGCATGTAGATAGCGATCAGTGTGAGTAGGTTTGCGATATACAGAATGACCAAGTTTGCCACTGGGTTGGCGAGAGACCTGTACATCTAAGAAAGGAAGGGAACCGTTACTTTCTATCTCCATGTAAAGTTAATGTCTGGATGTTGACTATTGAGATGATTTAAGAAGACGGGTAACGTGTCCTTACCATGTGGCCAAATAATAAAGGTATCATCAATGTATCGGAACCAAACCTTGGGTTTTAATTCTGAAGATTCCAGAGCTACGGTTTCGAAAGCTTCCATGAAGATATTGCAACGACAGGTGAAAGAGGAGAACCCATGGCCGCACAGAGATTTGTTTAAAGAACTGACCTTGAAATAGGAAATAAGTGGAAGAGAGGCATTTTTCTATCAGGGCAGGTAGACTTGAAGACGTCTCCCCATGCTCTGATAACAACTGTTGGATTATGACTATGGAATCGGGAATAGAAAGCCCTCCGTCACTGAACCGCGACGGCATTTGCTGAATCGCTACGGCGCTTGCCTTATAAATTCTCGCTTTTCTTCTTCCGATAGTCAGTCGAGTTTCGCCTCTGACGTGGTTAACACGTTGAGTTACCGTGCTCTTCTGTCCCTTCCCTTTGCAAAGAGTTTCGCCTCTGGCGTGGTTAACACGTTGAGTTACCGTGCTCTTTTGCTTTTTTCCTCCTGATGAAGCCCCTTACGAAAGTGGGCGAAACGTTGAGTTCTTCGATCTCAATCATGACACGGTCCAATCCCGGAAGTCGTTTGTTACTTAATGACAATGGCCGTGAAAGCCTCAAAAATCATCTGAAATATACACACTCTACGAATACCTCAGAGTGTTATTAGGAGAGCCAGCATAAGTAAATTGTTCATATTGTGGTGAATGGGTGCCATGAATACAAATAAAATACAATAATATGTGATAAAAGTTCGCGGAAGTTGCAACAGCACCTATTAAATGCTATTTTAATGCCAATTCAGCATGCGATTCCTTTAGCAAGGGCTTAGAGATATTTCGTTTGCAACACTGGTACTCGTAAAACACAATAGAAGTGCACTTTAAGCTTTATGTTTCTATGTGGCCATTTCCAAGTGCATAATCTGAAAAATACACACTCTACGAACACCTGAGTGTGTTGTTCGGACAGCCAGCTGTAATAAATTGTCTATATTGTGATTGATGGGTGCCATGAATACCGATAAAATTCAATAAAATGTGATGAATGACTAAGGAAGTCGCAACTGCACATATTAAACGCTATCATAATGTAAATTCAGCATCCAATTGCTCTAGCAAGGGCATAGAGCTATATTATTTGCAATCCCCGTGTTCGTAAAACATAATAGAAGTGCATCCTAAGCTTTATGTTTGTATGTGGCCATTTCCAAGTGCATAATCTGAAAAACACACACTCTATGTAAATCTCAGAGTGTTACTAGGAGAGCCAGCTATAATAAATTGTTCATATTGTGGTTGATGGGTGCCATGAATAAGGATAAATACAATAAAATGTGATAAAAGACCGCGGAAGTGGCAACAGCACTTATTAAATGCTTTCTTAATGCTAATTCGGCATCCAATTGCTCTAGCAAGGGCATAGAGATATTTCTTTTGCAATACTGGTACTCGTAAAGCAGAATTATAGTACAACTTGAGTTTATGTTTTAATGTGGCCATTTCCAAAGGCATAATCTGAAAAATACACACTCTACGAACACCTCAGAGTGTTATTAGGAGATCCAGCTGTAGTAAATTGTTCATATTGTAGTTAATGGGTACCATGAGTACAAATAAAATACAATAAAATGTGATAAAAAGTCCACGGAAGTCGCAACAGCACTTATTAAATGCTATCTTAATACGAATTCAGCATCCAATTGCTCTAGCAAGGGCATAGAGATGATTTCTTTTGCAATACTGGTACTCGTAAAACACAATAGAAGTGCAACTTGAGCTTTATGTCTCAATGTGGCCATTTTCAAGTGCATAATCTGAAATATACACACTCTACGAACACCTCAGAGTGTTATTAGGAGAGCCAGCTGTAGTAAATTGTTCATATTGTGCTTAATGGGTGCCATGAATACGAATAAAATACAATAATATGTAATAAAAGTCCGCGGAAGTCGCAACAGCAACTATTAAATGCTATTTTAATGCGAATTCAGCATCCGATTCCTCTAGCAAGGGATTAGAGATATTTCGTTTGCAATACTGGTACTCGTAAAACACAATAGAAGTGCACTTTAAGCTTTATGTTTCTATTTGGTTATTTCCAAGTGCATAATCTGAAAAATACACACTCTACGAACACCAGAGCGTGTTGTTCGGACAGCCAGCTGTAATAAATTGTCTATATTGTAATTGATGGGGTGCCATTAATACGGATAAAATACAATAAAATGTGATGAAAGTCCAAGGAAGTCGCAACTGCACATATTAAACGCTATCTTCATGCTAATTCGGCATCCAATTGCTCTAGCAAGGGCATAGAGCTATATCATTTCCTATCCCCGTGCTCGTAAAACATAATAGAAGTGCAACCTAAGCTTTATGTTTCTATGGTGGCCATTTCCAAGTGCATAATCTGAAAACACACATTCTACGAAAATCTCAGAGTGTTACTAGGACAGCCAGCTATAATAAATTGTTCATATTGTGGTTGATGGGTGCCATGAATACGGATAAAATACAATACAATGTGATAAAAGTCCGCGGAAGTCGCAACAGCACCTATTAAACGTTATCTTAATGCTAATTCAGCATCCAATTGCTCTAGCAAAGGCATAGAGATATTTCTTTTGCAATACTGGTATTCGTAATACAGAATTGAAATGCAACTTGAGTTTTATGTTGCAATGTGGCCATTTTCAAAGGCATAAATTGAAAAATACACACGCTACGAATACCTCAGAGTGTTATTAGGAGAGCCAGCTGTAGTAAATTGTTCATATTGTGGTTAATGGGTACCGTGAGTACGAATAAAATACAATTAAATGTGATAAAAAGTCCGCAGAAATCGCAACAGCACTTATTAAATGCTATCTTAATGCGAGTTCATCATCCAATTGCTTTAACAAGTGCATAGAGATACTTATTCTGCAATACTGGTACTCTTAAAACACAATAGAAGTGCAACTTAAGTTTTATGTTTCTATGTGGCCATTAACAAGTGCATAATCTGAAAAATATACACTCTACGAACACCTCAGAGTGTTATTAGGAGAGCCAGCTGTAGTAAATTGTTCATATTGTGGTTGATAGGTGCCACGAATACGGATAAAACACAATAAAATGTGATAAAATTCTGAGGAAGACGCAACAGCACTTATTAAACGCTATCTTCATGCTAATTCGGCTTCCAATTGATCTAGCAAGGGCATAGAGATATTTCATTTGCAATACGGGTACTTGTAAAACACAATAGAAGTGCAACTTAAGCTCTATGGTTCCATGTGGACATTTCCAAGTGCATAATCTGAAAAATACACACTCTACGAACACTTCAGAGTGTTATTAGAGAGCCAGCTGTAGTAAATTGTTTATATTGTGGTTGATGGGTGCCATGAATACGGATAAAATACAATAAAATGTGATAAAGGTCCACGGAAGTCGCAACAGCACTTATTAAATGCTATCTTAATGCGAATTCAGCATCCAATTGCTCTAGCAAGCTCATAGACATACTTCCCTGCGATACTGGTACTCGTAAAACACAATAAAAGTGCAACTTAAGTTTTATGTTTCTATGTGGTCATTTACAAGTGCATAATCTGAAAAATATACACTCTACGAACACCTCAGAATGTTATTAGGAGAGCCAGCTGTAGTAAATTGTTCATATTGTGGTTAATGGGTACCATGAGTACAAATAAAATACAATAAAATGTGATAAAAATCTGCGGAAGTCGCAACAGCACTTATTAAACGCTATCTTCATGCTAATTCGGCTTCCAATTGCTCTAGCAAGAGCATAGAGATTATATCTTTTGCAATACTGGTACTCGTAAAACACAATAGAAGTGCAACTTAAGCTTTATGGTTCCATGTGGCCATTTCCAAGTGCATAATCTAAAAAATACACACTCTACGAACACCTCAGAGTGTTATTAGGAGAGCCAGCTGTAGTAGATTGTTCATATTGTGGTTAATGGGTCCATGAGTACAAATAAAATACAATAAAATGTGATAAAAAGTCCGCGGAAGTCGCAACAGCACTTATTAAATGCTATCTTAATGCGAGTTCATCATCCAATTGCTCTAGCAAGGGCATAGAGATACTTCTTCTGCAATACTGGTGTAACGATTCGCCCAGTCGAAACGCGTTTTTGTGAATTAAAATCAATTCGCGCGTTCCAGCCTAGCGATTTCTACGTTACCAGTTTGAATTTTTTGCACGCGCAGCCGGCTACGTCATCAAGAGATCCCTGCTCCACGTATTGCGCTGCCCTCCCACTTAGAAGGCCCGAGGTGGTGGCTTGATGCACGAAACACGAAGAGGAGCTATAAAAGCCGCTTCTCGTCCCCATTCAGGGGGCAGACTTCATTCATACATTCATCCGCATACATTCCAGTATCCTTCCGGATAAGATACAATAAAGTGTGATAAAAGTCCGCGGAAGCCGCAACAGCACTTATTAAACGATATCTTAATGCTAATTCTGCATCCAATTGCTCTAGCAAGGGCATAGAGATATTTCTTTTGCAATACTGGTACTCGTAATTTATTTATTTATTTATTTATTTAATTCGCACTCAGCCAACAGCCGTTAGGCCAATTATAGGCGTCGCTGTGCAGTTATGAGGACTTCCAACCCCACTAACGACTGTCATGATGTTGTATGACCGCCGGGACCAACTTTTTTCCGTGATAGCCGTACCACGAGGTGCCGAGAGATGCAGCCGTGGAACTCCCATTCAAGTTCTGACCAGAGACAGCGTTGCTTAACTCTGCTGATCGAACGTGGACGCTTGTTCAAGCTACACCACTCGGGACCCGAGAATACAGAATTGAGTGCAACTTGAGTTTTATGTTTAATGTGGCGATTTCCAATGGCGTAATCTGAAAAATACACACTCTACGAACACCTCAGAGTGTTATTAGTAGAGCCAGCTGTAGTAAATTGTTCATATTGTGGTTAACGGGTACATTGAGTACAAATAAGATACAATAAAATGTCAAAAAAAATCCGCGGAAGTCGCAACAGCACTTATTAAATGCTATCTTAATGCGAGTTCATCATCCAATTACTCTAGCAAGGGCATAGAGATACTTCTTTTGCAATACTGGTACTCGTAAAACACAATAGAAGTGCAACTTAAGTTTTATGTTCCTATGTGGCCATTTTCAAGTACATAATCTGAGAAATATACACTCTACGAACACCTGAGAGTGTTATTAGGAGAGCCAGCTGTAGTAAATTGTTCATATCGTGGTTGATGGGTGCCACGAATACGGATAAAATACAATAAAAAGTGATAAAAGTCCGCGGAAGTCGCAACAGAACTTATTAAATGCTATCTTAATGCGAATTCAGCATCCAATTGCTCTAGCACAGGCATAGAGATGTTTCATTTGCAATACTGGTACTCCTAAAACACAATAGAAGTGCAACTTAAACTTTATGGTTACATGTGGCCATTTCAAAGTGCATAATCTGAAAAATACACACTCTACGAACACCTCAGGGTGTTATTAGGAGAGCCAGCTGTAGTAAATTGTTCATATCGTGGTTGATGGGTGCCACGAGTACGGATAAAATACAATAATATGTGATAAAATTCTGAGGAAGTCGCAACAGCACTTATTAAACGCTATCTTTATGCTAATTTGGCTTCCAATTGCTCTAGCAAGGGCATAGAGATATTTCATTTACAATACGGGTACTTGTAAAACACAATAGAAGTGCAACTTAAGCTCTATGGTTCCATGTGGACATTTCCAAGTGCATAATCTGAAAAATACACACTCTACAAACACCTCAGGGTGTTATTAGGAGAGCCAGCTGTAGTAAATTGTTCATATCGTGGTTGATGGGTGCCACGAGTACGGATAAAATACAATAAAATGTGATAAAATTCTGAGGAAGTCGCAACAGCACATATTAAATCCTATCTTAATGCGAGCTCATCATCCAATTGCTCTAGCAAGGGCATAGAGATACTTATTCTGCAATACTGGTACTCGTAAAACACAATAGAAGTGCAACTTAAGTTTTATGTTTCTATGTGGTTATTAACAAGTGCATAATCTGAAAAATATACACTCTACGAACACCTCAGAGTGTTATTAGGAGAGCCAGCTGTAGTAAATTGTTCATATTGTGGTTGATAGGTGCCACGAATACGGATAAAATACAATAAAATGTGATAAAATTCTGCGGAAGTCGCAACAGCACTTATTAAACGCTATCTTCATGCTAATTCGGCTTTCAATTGCTCTAGCAAGGGCATACAGATATTTCATTTGCAATACGGGTACTTGTAAAACACAATAGAAGTGCAACATAAGCTCTATGGTTCCATGTGGACATTTCCAAGTGCACAGTCTGAAAAATACACACTCTCCGAATACCTCAGAGTGTTATTATTAGAGCCAGCTGTAGTAAATTGTTCATATTGTAGTTGATAGGTGCCACGAATACGGATAAAATACAATAAAATGTGATAAAATTCTGCGGAAGTCGCAACAGCACTTATTAAACGCTATCTTCATGCTAATTCGGCTTTCAATTGCTCTAGAAAGGGCATACAGATATTTCATTTGCAATACGGGTACTTGTAAAACACAATAGAAGTGCAACATAAGCTCTATGGTTCCATGTGGACATTTCCAAGTGCACAGTCTGAAAAATACACACTCTCCGAATACCTCAGAGTGTTATTATTAGAGCCAGCTGTAGTAAATTGTTCATATTGTAGTTGATAGGTGCCACGAATACGGATAAAATACAATAAAATGTGATAAAAGACCGCGGAAGTCGCAACAGCACTTATTAAACGCTATCTTAATGCTAATTCGGCATCCAATTGCTCTAGAAAGGGCATAGAGATATTTCATTTGTAATACGGGTACTTGTAAAACACAATAGAAGTGCAACTTAAGCTCTATGGTTCCATGTGGACATTTTCAAGTGCATAATCTGAAAAATACACAATCTACGAACACCTCAGAGTGTTATTAGGAGAGCCAGCTGTAGTAAATTGATCATATTGTGGTTAATGGGTACCATGAGTACAAATAAAATACAATAAAATGTGATAAAAAGTCCGCGGAAGTCGCAACAGCACTTATTAAATGCTATCTTAATGCGAGTTCATCATCCAATTGCTCTAGCAAGGGCATAGATATACTTCTTCTGCAATACTGGTACTCGTAAAACACAATAGAAGTGCAACTTAAGCTCTATGGTTCCATGTGGACATTTCCAAGTGCATAATCTGAAAAATACACACTCTACGAACACCTCAGAGTGTTATTATTAGAGCCAGCTGTAGTAAATTGTTCATATTGTAGTTGATAGGTGCCACGAATACGGATAAAATACAATAAAATGTGATAAAATTCTGCGGAAGTCGCAACAGCACTTATTAAACGCTATCTTCATGCTAATTCGGCATCCAATTGCTCTAGAAAGGGCATAGAGATATTTCATTTGTAATACGGGTACTTGTAAAACACAATAGAAGTGCAACTTAAGCTCTATGGTTCCATGTGGACATTTCCAAGTGCATAATCTGAAAAATACACACTCTACGAACACCTCAGAGTGTTATTAGGAGAGCCAGCTGTAGTAAATTGTTCATATTGTGGTTGATGGGTGCCATGAATACGGATAAAATTCAATAAAATGTGATAAAGGTCCACGGAAGTCGCAACAGCACTTATTAAATGCTATCTTAATGCGAATTCAGCATCCAATTGCTCTAGCAAGGGCATAGAGATTATTTGTTTTGTAATACTGGTACTCGTCAAACACAATAGAAGTGCAACTTGAGCTTTATGTTTCAATGTGGCCATTTTCAAGTGCATAATCTGAAATATACACCCTCTACGAATACCTCAGAGTTGTATTAGGAGAGCCAGCTATAGTGTATTGCTTATATTGTGGTTGATGGGGGCCATGAATACGGATAAGATACAATAAAGTGTGATAAAAGTCCGCGGAAGTCGCAACAGCACTTATTAAACGATATCTTAATGCTAGTTCGGCATCCTATTGCTCTAGCAAGGGCATAGAGATATTTCTTTTGCAATACTGGTACTCGTAATATAGAATTGGAGTGCAACTTGAGTTTTATGTTTTAATGTGGCGATTTCCAACGGCGTAATCTGAAAAATACACACTCTACGAACACCTCAGAGTGTTATTAGTAGAGCCAGTTGTAGTAAATTGTTCATATTGTGGTTAACGGGTACCTTGAGTACAAATAAGTAACAATAAAATGTGAAAAAAAAATCCGCGGAAGTCGCAACAGCACTTACTAAATGCTATCTTAATGCGAGTTCATCATCAAATTACTCTAGCAAGGGCATAGAGATACTTCTTCTGCAATACTGGTACTCGTAAAACACAATAGAAGTGCAACTTATGTTTTATGTTCCTATGTGGCCATTTTCAAGTACATAATCTGAGAAATATACACTCTACGAACACCTCAGAGTGTCATTAAAAGAGCCAGCTGTAGTAAATTAATCATATTGTGGTTAATGGGTACCATGAGTACAAATAAAATACAATAAAATGTGATAAAAAGTCCGCGGAAGTCGCAACAGCACTTATTAAATGCTATCTTAATGCGAGTTCATCATCCAATTGCTCTTGCAAGGGCATAGAGATAGTTCCTCTAATACTGGTACTCGTAAAACACAATAGAAGTGCAACTTAAGTTTTATGTTTCTATGTGGCCATTAACAAATGCATAATCTGAAAAATATACACTCTAAGAACACCTCAGAGTGTTATTAGGAGAGCCAGCTATAGTAAATTGTTCATATTGTGGTTGATAGGTGTCACGAATACGGATAAAATACAATAAAATGTGATAAAATTCTGCGGAAGTCGCAACAGCACTTATTAAACGCTATCTTCATGCTAATTCGGCTTCCAATTGCTCTAGCAAGAGCATAGAGATTATATCTTTTGCAATGCTGGTACTCGTAAAGCACAATAGAAGTGCAACCTAAGCTTTATGGTTCCATGTGGCCATTTCCAAGTGCATAATCTAAAAAATACACACTCTACGAACACCTCAGAGTGTTATTAGGAGAGCCAGCTGTAGTAAATTATTCATATTGTGGTTAATGGGTTCCATGAGTACAAATAAAATATAATAAAATGTGATAAAAAGTCCGCGGAAGTCGCAACAGCACCTATGAAATGCTATCTTAATGCGAGTTCATCATCCAATTGCTCTAGCAAGGGCATAGAGATACTTCTTCTGCAATACTGGTACTCGTAAAACACAATAGAAGTGCAACTTAATTTTTATGTTTCTATGTGGCCATTAACAAGTGCATAATCTGAAAAATATACACTCTGCGAACACCCCAGAGTGTTATTAGGAGAGCCAGCTGTAGTAAATTGTTTATATTGTGGTTGTGCCAGTGCCATGAATACGGATAAAATACATAAAATGTGATAAAAGTCCGCGGAAGTTGCAACAGAACTTATTAAATGCAATCTTAATGCGAATTCTGCTTCCAATTGCTCTAGCACGGACATAGAGATGTTTCATTTGCAATACTGGTACTCCTAAAACACAATAGAAGTGCAACTTAAACTTTATGGTTACATGTGGCCATTTCCAAGTGCATAATCTGAAAATACACACCCTACGACACCTCAGAGAGTCACTATTAGAGCCAGCTGTATTAACCTTGTTCATATTGTGGTTGATATGTGCCACGAATACGGATAAAATACAATAAAATGTGATAAAATTCTGAGGAAGTCGCAACAGCACTTATTAAACGCTATCTTCATTCTAATTCGGCTTCCAATTGCACTAGCAAAGGCATAGAGATATTTCATTTGCAATACGGGTACTTGTAAAACACAATAGAAGTGCAATTTAAGCTCTATGGTTCCATGTGGACATTTCCAAGTGCATAATCAGAAAAATACACACTCTACGAACACCTCAGAGTGTTATTAGGAGATGAGATCCAGCTGTAGTAAATTGTTCATATTGTGGTTAATGGGTACTATGAGTACAAATAAAATACAATAAAATGTGATAAAAAGTCCGCGAAAGTCGCAACAGCACTTATTAAATGCTATCTTAATGCGAGTTCATCATCCAATTGCTCTAGCAAGGGCATAGAGATACTTCTTCTGCAATACTGGTACTCGTAAAACACAATAGAAATGCAACTTAAGTTTTATGTTTCTATGTGGCCATTAACAAGTGCATAATCTGAAAAATATACACTCTGCTAAAACCCCAGAGTGTTATTAGGAGAGCCAGCTGTAGTAAATTGTTTATATTGTGATTGATGGGTGCCATGAATACGGATAAAATACAATAAAATGTGATAAAGGTCCACGGAAGTCGCAACAGCACTTATTAAATATTATCTTAATGCGAATTCAGCATCCAATTGCTCTAGCAAGGGCATAGAGATTATATCTTTTGCAATACTGGTACTCGTAAAACACAATAGAAGTGCAACTAAAGCTTTATGTTTCAATGTGGCTATTTTCAAGTTCATAATCTGAAATATACACACTCTACGAATACCTCAGAGTGTTATTAGGAGAGCCAGCATAAGTAAATTGTTCATATTGTGGTGAATGGGTGCCATGAATACAAATAAAATACAATAATATGTGATAAAAGTTCGCGGAAGTTGCAACAGCACCTATTAAATGCTATTTTAATGCCAATTCAGCATCCGATTCCTTTAGCAAGGGCTTAGAGATATTTCGTTTGCAACACTGGTACTCGTAAAACAATATAGAAGTGCACTTTAAGCTTTATGTTTCTATGTTGGCATTTCCAAGTGCATAATCTGAAAAATACACACTCTACGAACACCTGAGTGTGTTGTTCGGACAGCCAGCTGTAATAAATTGTATATATTGTGATTGATGGGTGCCATGAATACGGATAAAATACAATAAAATGTGATGAATGACCAAGGAAGTCGCAACTGCACATATTAAAAGCTATCATAATGTAAATTCAGCATCCAATTGCTCTAGCAAGGGCATAGAGCTATATTATTTGCAATCCCCGTGCTCGTAAATCATAATAGAAGTGCATCCTAAGCTTTATATTTGTATGTGGCCATTTCCAAGTGCATAATCTGAAAAACACACACTCTATGTAAATCTCGGAGTGTTACTAGGACAGCCAGCTATAATAAATTGTTCATATTGTGGTTGATGGGTGCCATGAATACGGATAAAATACAATATATATATATAAGCACTACAGGCCATGAAGGCCTAGGGCTTTATTGGTTATTGATCTCCATCTCTTTCTACATTTCGCTTCTTCTGTCCAGTTCTGCACGCCTATCTCCCTTAAATCTTCCTCTACCGCTTCCAGCCATTTTATCCTTGGCCTTCCTCTCGCTTTGGTTCCTATCAGACTTCCCCGCAACATGGTTCTTACTTTTCTCATCCTTGTTAACCTTTGGACATGCCCTAGCCACCTTATTCGTTGTGCTTTTATTATTTGTACTATATTTGGGTTTTTGTATTTTTCCGTAATCTCATCGTTTGTCTTCCTCCTCCAGATCTGTCCCACCTTCTGACCACCATAGATTCGCCGCAATATTTTTCTCTCCCATCTCAGTAACTTATCCTTCTCTTTTTTATTCACTACCCAGGTTTCGGAACTGTAAGTCACTGCCGGTCTGATCACTGTGCTGTAGATTCTCACTTTTGTCCTTTGGGATAACTGCTTCGCACGTAGCACCGCGAGTAAACTCCCTGCGATTTTGTTACCCCGCACTATTCTCGCCTCTATTTCCTTTTCACTGTCACTGTTTTGTGTTATTAGCGCCCCGAGATACACAAAACTGTCCACTTTCTCAAACTTTAGCTCGATATTGTCACTCACCTTTACTGATAGGTACTTTACATTTGTTCCACTATCTTTTTTTCTACCCATTTCCATATACTTTGATTTTGTTTCATTTATTCTTAACCCCATTTTACTTGCTTCGTGCTGCAGCCTTCCTACTACTTTCTTCAGCTCCTCTTCTGATTTTGCTAGTATGGCCACGTCATCTGCATATGCGATACATTGGTGTTCTGTGTTATAGATGGTTCCTGTTAGATTTATTTTGCTGTCGCGTATTATCTTTTCTAGAGCCACATTAAATAACAATGTTGACATCGGGTCACCTTGCCTTAGACCTCCCATTACTTTAAATGCCTTTGTTTCATGACCATGCACCCTGACTGTATTATCTGTTTTCTGCAATGTCATTTTAATTAATGCCACTAACTTTTTTGGTAGATCTAAGTCTTCTAGTGCTTTGTATAGCTTAACCCTTATTATGGAGTCGTAGGCCTGCTTAAAATCGATAAATATTGCAAATACAGTTTTATTAAATTCATAAATTTTTTCTTGTATTTGCTTCACAGTGAATATTTGATCGGTGACAGAGCGGTTGCTTCTAAAGCCGCACTGGTAATCTCCCAGAATTGCTTCTGTGTAAGTTTGAAGCTTCTCTTTTATCAAGGTCGCCAGAATTTTGTAAGTTACATCAACTATAGCTATCCCCCTGTAATTTTCACATAAGGTTTTATCCCCTTTTTTGTGTATGGGGACTATCATTGCATTTGACCATTGTTCTGGCTCCTTCTCTTTCTGCCATATTTCCCTAATCAATTTCCATATACGCTCATGCAACTTTTCACCTCCGTATTTAATCATCTCTGCTACCACTCCGTTCCCCCCTGCGCTTTTGTTATTTTTCAGCCTTTCTATAACTTTGCGTACTTCTTCTTTGCTGGGTGGCTCTATTTCTCGTTCTTCTTGCTCTCTCTCTTGTGTGCCTTCTATCTCTGCCATTTCTTCATCATCTTTGTTGTTGTTATTCAGCAGTTCTTCAAAATGTTCCTTCCATCTGTTTGCTATTTCTTCAGTGTTTCCTATTAGTCTTCCGTTTTTATCTTTACAGTACCTTGCTGTTCCCTGAAATCCCACTTTCTGTCTCTTAATTTCTTGATAAAAAAATTTTATTTCTTTGGTTTTTAGTTTTTCTTCAATTGTTTTCATTCTGTTTTCATTGTACTCCCTCTTCTTTCTCCTACATATTGCCTTGGCCTCCTTTCTCTTTTCCTTATAACTGCTTATACTTTGTTTCGTCTTCTTACTTAACATAGTTTCTCTGGCACTTCTTCTTTCTTGTACTATTCTTCTACATTCTTCATCGTACCAACTCTTGCTCTTTCCAGGTTTCTTACTGGTCAACGTTTTCTTACTTGCCTTCTTGATTATGCTTTCTATCTGAACCCATTCTTCATCTACGCTTTGTTTTTCCTCTGCTTCGTCTAGAAGGTTGTCTATTTCCTGCTGATACTTTCTTCTCTTCTCTTCTTCTTGTAGTTCCGCTACGTCATAATTTCCTTGCTTTCTGCCTTTGCTTTTCTTTACATTTATTTTGATGTCTGTATTCAGTGTCGCTCTCACTAGGTAATGATCTGAGTCTGCCTCAGCCCCTCGGTAACTTCTTATATTTTTAATACAATTCACATGTTGAGCCTCTATTAGTATATGGTCCACTTGGTTAACAGTTTGCCCATTTGGAGCCGTCCATGTCCCTTTATGAATTTCCTTCTGTTCAAACTGCGTTGTTCTTATAACCAAATTTTTATCTGTTGCGAAATCTATAAGCCTTTTTCCATTCTCGTTTGTACTTTCATGTTTGCTAAAGCCCCCTATCGTTGGCCTGTAAATTGTCTCTTTGCCAATTTTCGCATTGCAATCGCCCAACACTATTTTCATATCATATCGTGGGATCTCATTGTATACACGTTCTAGCTGTTCCTAAAATTGGTCTTTCACCTCATCCTCTTTTTCTTCTGTCGGCATGTGCACATTCATAATACTTAAGTTTCTGCGGATTCCTTTTACTCTTATATATGCTATTCTATCCGATATTGCTTTGTATCCTATCACTAGCTGATTATACTGTTTATTGATAAGAAAACCTGTCCCTAATCTTCTATTTTGCCCTCCGCTTTTGAAGAGTGTGTAATTGTCTATATCTATTATTTCATTTCCTATTTGGTTTGTTTCCTGCAGAGCCAGAATTCCTATCTTATATCTTTCCATTTCCCATATTAAATTTTTAAATGCCCCCTCTACATTTGTTCCCCTGACATTCCAAGTTCCCAAGTACACAATGTCTTGTTGTCTCTTCTGTTTTACACTTTTACGTCTGTCATCATAGACAGTATCCATCTCCTTTAGCCCTGTTTTGCATTCCATACTCATTATCCTTGGTCGTGCTTGTGTCGTCCCCTTGTCTGCCTGCCTGATTGGTGCTGCTAGTTTTTTTTCTTTTTCGCCCTTACCAGGCTTCCTCCTTCCTGCGACCATTCGTACATAATTCCCTCCACTTCCAACTTACGGTATCCCACTCTTGTTTTCTTGCCATTGCTCTGCTCTTCTCGTGCCACCTTCCTTATTGCAAGTTGTACCCTTCTCTCCTCCATTGTGAGATCGCTGTCAATGTAAATACTGCTTGGAAGCCTTGACTTTTGCTTTAATATTTCTATTTTGTCGCCAAAATTAGCACACTTTACCACCGTAACTTTCGATTCATATTTTCCCACTTTAAAGGCTTCTTCTACTTTAATTTCCACTCCCGTCTCTTTTTGGATGAAGTTTGTGACCTTTACTTTTAAGTCTTGGTTCCCTGGCTGCTCCTTGAAATCTACCCCTTTGATAACTATATTATTTCTTCTTTTTTCTTTCTCTTGGTTCTCCAATTTATTTTCCAACTTGCTGATCCTCATCTCCATCTCTCCCTTTTCCTTTTGCCAGATTCTAGCTTTTTCCTCCCACTCTGCTTTCGCCTTCATTAATTCTGCCTTCACTTCGGCAAAATCTGACTTCATATCAGCTATTTTTGTTCCGAATTCTTGCTTTAACTCCTCCTTTACTTCATCCAACTTTTTCAATATTGCCTCCATTTCTTCGCTTTCTTCGCCGCCCGTTAGCTCTCCTTTTTTGTCTCGACTTTAGATACCTGTTTTGGTGGGCCTCTCGTTGTTTTCGCGCTTTTATTGAACGCTCTTACTTGCTCCCACTCCCACTTCTCAAATTCTTCCGGGTCTTCTACCCTTTTCCGCTTTATTAAGTCTTTCACACTAATAACACTGTTAGCCCTTCCTCTCCCACTTCCCCTATCTTCTTTTTTACTCATACGCCTTTCCGCTATTTATCAAGACTAATTTTACGCAACTCGCCTTTTTCGTAGCTCAAGAGAATACCCCTTACACTCTTACGCTCTACGCCACTGTCTTGAGTCCTTGATCTAAGAAATGCGCCAATTCGGCGGCTGTATTCTGGCGCATGCGTATTATACGCGTAATGACGTATTTGTTTCCCGCTATTTTTATACACGCAACTTTCGTCCGTATTTTATCACCGGTTGGAGTTAATTCGCAAAATTTCCACTTTATACCGTTTAACGTCCGTTTAATTTTACTGTTCTTCGTTGTGGCACCTTTAACTGATCTTCACGCCCGCTATTTTCTTAATTTTTCGCCTTTATAACTTAGATATCACTTTACATTCACTGCACTGTTGACGGAGCCTATTTATAGGTTATCGCGTCGAACATGACCTGTATACAATAAAATGTGATAAAAGACCGCGGAAGTGGCAACAGCACTTATTAAATGCTGTCTTAATGCTAATTCGGCATCCAATTGCTCTAGCAAGGGCATAGAGATATTTCTTTTGCAATACTGGTACTCGTAATGCAGAATTAAAGTACAACTTGAGTTTTATGTTTTAATGTGGCCATTTCCAAAGGCATAATCTGAAAAATATACACACTACGAACAGCTCAGAGTGTTATTATTAGAGCCAGCTGTAGTAAATTGTTCATATTGTAGTTAATGGGTACCATGAGTACAAATAAAATACAATAAAATGTGATAAAAAGTCCACGGAAGTCGCAACAGCACTTATTAAATGCTATCTTAATACGAATTCAGCATCCAATTGCTCTAGCAAGGGCATAGAGATGATTTCTTTTGAATTACTGGTACTCGTAAAACACAATAGAAGTGCAACTTGAGCTTTATGTCTCAATGTGGCCATTTTCAAGTGCATAATCTGAAATATACACACTCTACGAACACCTCAGAGTGTTATTAGGAGAGCCAGCTTTAGTAAATTGTTCATATTGTGCTTAATGGGTGCCATGAATACAAATAAAATACAATAATATGTAATAAAAGTCCGCGGAAGTCGCAACAGCACTTATCTTAATGCGAGTTCATCATCCAATTGCTTTAACAAGGGCATAGAGATACTTCTTCTGCAATACTGGTACTCTTAAAACACAATAGAAGTGCAACTTAAGTTTTATGTTTCTATGTGGCCATTAACAAGTGCATAATCTGAAAAATATACACTCTACGAACACCTCAGAGTGTTATTAGGAGAGCCAGCTGTAGTAAATTGTTCATATTGTGGTTGATAAGTGCCACGAATACGGATAAAACACAATAAAATGTGATAAAATTCTGAGGAAGACGCAACAGCACTTATTAAACGCTATCTTCATGCTAATTCGGCTTCCAATTGATCTAGCAAGGGCACAGAGATATTTCATTTGCAATATGGGTACTTGTAAAACACAATAGAAGTGCAACTTAAGCTCTATGGTTTCATGTGGACATTTCCAAGTGCATAATCTGAAAAATACACACTCTACGAACACTTCAGAGTGTTATTAGGAGAGCCAGCTGTAGTAAATTGTTTATATTGTGGTTGATGGGTGCCATGAATACGGATAAAATACAATAAAATGTGATAAAGGTCCACGGAAGTTGCAACAGCACTTATTAAATCCTATCTTAATGCGAATTCAGCATCCAATTGCTCTAGCAAGCTCATAGAGATACTTCTTCTGCAATACTGGTACTCGTAAAACACAATAGAAGTGCAACTTAAGTGTTATGTTTCTATGTGGTCATTAACAAGTGCATAATCTGAAAAATATACACTCTACGAACACCTCAGAGTGTTATTAGGAGAGCCAGCTGTAGTAAATTGTTCATATTGTGGTTGATAGGTGTCACGAATACGGATAAAATACAATAAAATGTGATAAAATTCTGCGGAAGTCGCAACAGCACTTATTAAATGCTATCTTAATGCGAGTTCATCATCCAATTGCTCTAGCAAGGGCATAGAGGTATTTCTTTTGCAATACTGGTACTCGTAAAACATAATAGGAGTGCAATTTGAGTTTTATGTGTGGCAATTTCCAAGTGCATAATCTGAAAAATACACACTCTACGAATACCTCAGAGTGCTATTAGGAGTGCCAGCTGTAGTGAATTGCTCATATTGTGGTTGATGGAGGCCATGAATACGGATAAGATACAATGAAGTGTGATAAAAGTCCGCGGAAGTCGCAACAGCATTTATTAAACGATATCTTAATGCTAATTCTGCATCCAATTGCTCTAGCAAGGGCATAGAGATATTTCTTTTGCAATACTGGTACTCGTAATTTATTTATTTATTTATTTATTTAATTCGCACTCAGCCAACAGCCGTTAGGCCAATTATAGGCGTCGCTGTGCAGTTATGAGGACTTCCAACCCCACTAACGACTGTCATGATGTTGTATGACCGCCGGGACCAACTTTTTTCCGTGATAGCCGTACCACGAGGTGCCGAGAGATGCAGCCGTGGAACTCCCATTCAAGTTCTGACCAGAGACAGCGTTGCTTAACTCTGCTGATCGAACGTGGACGCTTGTTCAAGCTACACCACTCGGGACCCGAGAATACAGAATTTGAGTGCAACTTGAGTTTTATTTTTTAATGTGGCGATTTCTAATGGCGTAATCTAAAAAATACACACTCTACGAACACCTCAGAGTGTTATTAGTAGAGCCAGCTGTAGTAAATTGTTCATATTGTGGTTAACGGGTACATTGAGTACAAATAAGATACAATAAAATGTGAAAAAAATCCGCGGAAGTCGCAACAGCACTTATTAAATGCTATCTTAATGCGAGTTCATCATCCAATTACTCTAGCAAGGGCATAGAGATACTTCTTTTGCAATACTGGTACTCGTAAAACACAATAGAAGTGCAACTTAAGTATTATGTTCCTATGTGGCTATTTTCAAGTACATAATCTGAGAAATATACACTCTACGAACACCTGAGAGTGTTATTAGGAGAGCCAGCTGTAGTAAATTGTTCATATCGTGGTTGATGGGTGCCACGAATACGGATAAAATACAATAAAATGTGATAAAAGTCCGCGGAAGTCGCAACAGAACTTATTAAATGCTATCTTAATGCGAATTCAGCATCCAATTGCTCTAGCACAGGCATAGAGATGTTTCATTTGCAATACTGGTACTCCTAAAACACAATAGAAGTGCAACTTAAACTTTATGGTTACATGTGGCCATTTCCAAGTGCATAATCTGAAAAATACACACTCTACGAACACCTCAGAATGTTATTATTAGAGCGAGCTGTAGTAAATTGTTCATATTGTGGTTGATAAGTGCCACGAATACGGATAAAATACAATAAAATGTGATAAAAGTCCGCAGAAATCGCAACAGCACTTATTAAACGCTATCTTAATGCTAATTCGGCATCCAATTGCTCTAGCAAGAGCATAGAGATATTTCATTTGCAATACGGGTACTTGTAAAACACAATAGAAGTGCAACTTAAGCTCTATGGTTCCATGTGGACATTTCCAAATGCATAATCTGAAAAATACACAATCTACGAACACCTCAGAGTGTTATTAGGAGAGCCAGCTGTAGTAAATTGTTCATATTGTGGTTAATGGGTACCATGCGTACAAATAAAATACAATAAAATGTGATAAAAAGTCCGCGGAAGTCGCAACAGCACTTATTAAATGCTATCTTAATGCGAGTTCATCATCCAATTGCTCTAGCAAGGGCATAGAGATTATTTCTTTTGCAAAACTGGTACTCGTAAAACACAATAGAAGTGCAACTTGAGCTTTATGTTTCAATGTGGCCATTTTCAAGTGCATAATCTGAAAAATACACACTCTACGAACACCTCAGAGTGTTATTAGGAGAGCCAGCTGTAGTGAATTGCTCATATTGTGGTTGATGGGTGCCACGAATACGGATAAAATACAATAAAATGTGATAATAGTCAGCGGAAGTCGCAACAGCACTTATTAAACGTTATCTTCATGCTAATTCGGCATCCAATTGCTCTAGCAAGGGCATACAGGTATTTCTTTTGCAATACTGATACTCGTAAAACATAATAGGAGTGCAATTTGAGTTTTATGTTTCTATGTGGCAATTTCCAAGTGCATAATCTGAAAAATACACACTCTACGAATAACTCAGAGTGCTATTAGGAGTGCCAGCTGTAGTGAATTGCTCATATTGTGGTTGATGGAGGCCATGAATACGGATAAGATACAATAAAGTGTGATAAAAATCCGCGGAAGTCGCAACAGCACTTATTAAACGATATCTTAATGCTAATTCTGCATCCAATTGCTCTAGCAAGGACATAGAGATATTTCTTTTGCAATACTGGTACTCGTAATTTATTTATTTATTTATTTATCTAATTCGCACTCAGCCAACAGCCGTTAGGCCAATTATAGGCGTCGCTGTGCAGTTATGAGGACTTCCAACCCCACTAACGACTGTCATGATGCTGTATGACCGCCGGGACCAACTTTTTTCCGTGATAGCCGTACCACGAGGTGCCGAGAGATGCAGCCGTGGAACTCCCATTCAAGTTCTGACCAGAGACAGCGTTGCTTAACTCTGCTGATCGAACGTGGACGCTTGTTCAAGCTACACCACTCGGGACCCGAGATTACAGAATTTGAGTGCAACTTGAGTTTTATGTTTTAATGTGGCGATTTCCAATGGCGTAATCTGAAAAATACACACTCTACGAACACCTCACAGTGTTATTAGTAGAGCCAGCTGTAGTAAATTGTTCATATTGTGGTTAACGGGTACATTGAGTACAAATAAGATACAATAAAATGTGAAAAAAAATCCGCGGAAGTCGCAACAGCACTTATTAAATGCTATCTTAATGCGAGTTCATCATCCAATTACTCTAGCAAGGGCATAGAGATACTTCTTTTGCAATACTGGTACTCGTAAAACACAATAGAAGTTCAACTTAAGTTTTATGTTCCTATGTGGCCATTTTCAAGTACATAATCTGAGAAATATACACGAACACCTGAGAGTGTTATTAGAAGAGCCAGCTGTAGTAAATTGTTCATATCGTGGTTGATGGGTGCCACGAATACGGATAAAATACAATAAAATGTGATAAAAGTCCGCGGAAGTCGCAACAGAACTTATTAAATGCTATCTTAATGCGAATTCAGCATCCAATTGCTCTAGCACAGGCATAGAGATGTTTCATTTGCAATACTGTTACTCCTAAAACACAATACAAGTGCAACTTAAACTTTATGGTTACATGTGGCCATTTCAAAGTGCATAATCTGAAAATACACACTCTACGAACACATCAGAGTGTTATTAGAAGAGCCAGCTGTAGTAAATTGTTCATATTATGGTTGATAGGTGCCACGAATACGGATAAAATACAATAAAATGTGATAAAATTCTGAGGAAGTCGCAACAGCACTTATTAAACGCTATCTTCATGCTAATTCGGCTTCCAATTGCTCTAGCAATGGCATAGAGATATTTCATTTACAATACGGGTACTTGTAAAACACAATAGAAGTGCAACTTAAGCTCTATGGTTCCATGTGGACATTTCCAAGTGCATAATCTAAAAAATACACACTCTACGAACACCTCAGGGTGTTATTAGGAGAGCCAGCTGTAGTAAATTGTTCATATTGTGGTTAATGGGTACCATGAGTACAAATAAAATACAATAAAATGTGATAAAAAGTCCGCGGAAGTCGCAACAGCAATTATTAAATGCTATCTTAATGCGAGATAATCATCCAATTGCTCTAGCAAGGGCATAGTAATACTTCTTCTGCAATACTGGTACTCGTAAAACACAATAGAAGTGCAACTTAAGTTTTATGTTTCTATGTGGCCATTAACAAGTGCATAATCTGAAAAATATACACTCTACGAACACCTCAGGGTGTTATTAGGAGAGCCAACTGTAGTAAATTGTTCATATTGTGGTTGATAGGTGCCACGAATACGGATGAAATAGAATAAAATGTGATAAAATTCTGAGGAAGTCGCAACAGCACTTATTAAACGCTATCTTAATGCTAATTCGGCATCCAATTGCTCTAGCAAGGGCATAGAGATATTTCATTTGCAATACGGGTACTTGTAAAACACAATAGAAGTGCAACTTAAGCTCTATGGTTCCATGTGGACATTTCCAAGTGCATAATCTGAAAAATACACAATCTACGAACACCTCAGAGTGTTATTAGGAGAGCCAGCTGTAATAAATTGTTCATATTGTGGTTAACGGGTACATTGAGTACAAATAAGATACAATAAAATGTGAAAAAAATCCGCGGAAGTCGCAACAGCAATTATTAAATGCTATCTTAATGCGAGCTCATCATCCAATTGCTTTAGCAAGGGCATAGAAATACTTCTTCTGCAATACTGGTACTCGTAAAACACAATAGAAGTGCAACTTAAGTTTTATGTTTCTATGTGGCCATTAACAAGTGCATAATCTGAAAAATATACACTCTACGAACACCTCAGAGTGTTATTAGGAGAGCCAACTGTAGTAAATTGTTCATATTGTGGTTGATAGGTGCCACGAATACGGATAAAATAGAATAAAATGTGATAAAATTCTGAGGAAGTCGCAACAGCACTTATTAAACGCTATCTTCATGCTAATTCGGCTTCCAATTGCTCTAGCAAGGGCATAGAGATATTTCATTTGCAATACGGGTACTTGTAAAACACAATAGAAGTGCAACTTAAGATCTATGGTTCCATGTGGACATTTCCAAGTGCATAATCTGAAAAATACACACTCTACGAACACCTCAGAATGTTATTATTAGAGCGAGCTGTAGTAAATTGTTCATATTGTGGTTGATAAGTGCCACGAATACGGATAAAATACAATAAAATGTGATAAAAGACCGCAGAAATCGCAACAGCACTTATTAAACGCTATCTTAATGCTAATTCGGCATCCAATTGCTCTAGCAAGAGCATAGAGATATTTCATTTGCAATACGGGTACTTGTAAAACACAATAGAAGTGCAACTTAAGCTCTATGGTTCCATGTGGACATTTCCAAATGCATAATCTGAAAAATACACAATCTACGAACACCTCAGAGTGTTATTAGGAGAGCCAGCTGTAGTAAATTGTTCATATTGTGGTTAATGGGTACCATGCGTACAAATAAAATACAATAAAATGTGATAAAAAGTCCGCGGAAGTCGCAACAGCACTTATTAAATGCTATCTTAATGCGAGTTCATCATCCAATTGCTCTAGCAAGGGCATAGAGATTATTTCTTTTGCAAAACTGGTACTCGTAAAACACAATAGAAGTGCAACTTGAGCTTTATGTTTCAATGTGGCCATTTTCAAGTGCATAATCTGAAAAATATACACTCTACGAACACCTCAGAGTGTTATTAGGAGAGCCAGCTGTAGTGAATTGCTCATATTGTGGTTGATGGGTGCCACGAATACGGATAAAATACAATAAAATGTGATAATAGTCAGCGGAAGTCGCAACAGCACTTATTAAACGTTATCTTCATGCTAATTCGGCATCCAATTGCTCTAGCAAGGGCATACAGGTATTTCTTTTGCAATACTGATACTCGTAAAACATAATAGGAGTGCAATTTGAGTTTTATGTTTCTATGTGGCAATTTCCAAGTGCATAATCTGAAAAATACACACTCTACGAATAACTCAGAGTGCTATTAGGAGTGCCAGCTGTAGTGAATTGCTCATATTGTGGTTGATGGAGGCCATGAATACGGATAAGATACAATAAAGTGTGATAAAAATCCGCGGAAGTCGCAACAGCACTTATTAAACGATATCTTAATGCTAATTCTGCATCCAATTGCTCTAGCAAGGACATAGAGATATTTCTTTTGCAATACTGGTACTCGTAATTTATTTATTTATTTATTTATCTAATTCGCACTCAGCCAACAGCCGTTAGGCCAATTATAGGCGTCGCTGTGCAGTTATGAGGACTTCCAACCCCACTAACGACTGTCATGATGCTGTATGACCGCCGGGACCAACTTTTTTCCGTGATAGCCGTACCACGAGGTGCCGAGAGATGCAGCCGTGGAACTCCCATTCAAGTTCTGACCAGAGACAGCGTTGCTTAACTCTGCTGATCGAACGTGGACGCTTGTTCAAGCTACACCACTCGGGACCCGAGAATACAGAATTTGAGTGCAACTTGAGTTTTATGTTTTAATGTGGCGATTTCCAATGGCGTAATCTGAAAAATACACACTCTACGAACACCTCAGAGTGTTATTAGTAGAGCCAGCTGTAGTAAATTGTTCATATTGTGGTTAACGGGTACATTGAGTACAAATAAGATACAATAAAATGTGAAAAAAAATCCGCGGAAGTCGCAACAGCACTTATTAAATGCTATCTTAATGCGAGTTCATCATCCAATTACTCTAGCAAGGGCATAGAGATACTTCTTTTGCAATACTGGTACTCGTAAAACACAATAGAAGTTCAACTTAAGTTTTATGTTCCTATGTGGCCATTTTCAAGTACATAATCTGAGAAATATACACTCTACGAACACCTGAGAGTGTTATTAGAAGAGCCAGCTGTAGTAAATTGTTCATATCGTGGTTGATGGGTGCCACGAATACGGATAAAATACAATAAAATGTGATAAAAGTCCGCGGAAGTCGCAACAGAACTTATTAAATGCTATCTTAATGCGAATTCAGCATCCAATTGCTCTAGCAAGGGCATAGTAAAACTTCTTCTGCAATACTGGTACTCGTAGAACACAATAGAAGTGCAACTTAAGTTTTATGTTTCTATGTGGCCATTAACAAGTGCATAATCTGAAAAATATACACTCTACGAACACCTCAGGGTGTTATTAGGAGAGCCAACTGTAGTAAATTGTTCATATTGTGGTTGATAGGTGCCACGAATACGGATGAAATAGAATAAAATGTGATAAAATTCTGAGGAAGTCGCAACAGCACTTATTAAACGCTATCTTAATGCTAATTCGGCATCCAATTGCTCTAGCAAGGGCATAGAGATATTTCATTTGCAATACGGGTACTTGTAAAACACAATAGAAGTGCAACTTAAGCTCTATGGTTCCATGTGGACATTTCCAAGTGCATAATCTGAAAAATACACAATCTACGAACACCTCAGAGTGTTATTAGGAGAGCCAGCTGTAATAAATTGTTCATATTGTGGTTAACGGGTACATTGAGTACAAATAAGATACAATAAAATGTGAAAAAAATCCGCGGAAGTCGCAACAGCAATTATTAAATGCTATCTTAATGCGAGCTCATCATCCAATTGCTTTAGCAAGGGCATAGAAATACTTCTTCTGCAATACTGGTACTCGTAAAACACAATAGAAGTGCAACTTAAGTTTTATGTTTCTATGTGGCCATTAACAAGTGCATAATCTGAAAAATATACACTCTACGAACACCTCAGAGTGTTATTAGGAGAGCCAACTGTAGTAAATTGTTCATATTGTGGTTGATAGGTGCCACGAATACGGATAAAATAGAATAAAATGTGATAAAATTCTGAGGAAGTCGCAACAGCACTTATTAAACGCTATCTTCATGCTAATTCGGCTTCCAATTGCTCTAGCAAGGGCATAGAGATATTTCATTTGCAATACGGGTACTTGTAAAACACAATAGAAGTGCAACTTAAGATCTATGGTTCCATGTGGACATTTCCAAGTGCATAATCTGAAAAATACACACTCTACGAACACCTCAGAATGTTATTATTAGAGCGAGCTGTAGTAAATTGTTCATATTGTGGTTGATAAGTGCCACGAATACGGATAAAATACAATAAAATGTGATAAAAGACCGCAGAAATCGCAACAGCACTTATTAAACGCTATCTTAATGCTAATTCGGCATCCAATTGCTCTAGCAAGAGCATAGAGATATTTCATTTGCAATACGGGTACTTGTAAAACACAATAGAAGTGCAACTTAAGCTCTATGGTTCCATGTGGACATTTCCAAATGCATAATCTGAAAAATACACAATCTACGAACACCTCAGAGTGTTATTAGGAGAGCCAGCTGTAGTAAATTGTTCATATTGTGGTTAATGGGTACCATGCGTACAAATAAAATACAATAAAATGTGATAAAAAGTCCGCGGAAGTCGCAACAGCACTTATTAAATGCTATCTTAATGCGAGTTCATCATCCAATTGCTCTAGCAAGGGCATAGAGATTATTTCTTTTGCAAAACTGGTACTCGTAAAACACAATAGAAGTGCAACTTGAGCTTTATGTTTCAATGTGGCCATTTTCAAGTGCATAATCTGAAAAATATACACTCTACGAACACCTCAGAGTGTTATTAGGAGAGCCAGCTGTAGTGAATTGCTCATATTGTGGTTGATGGGTGCCACGAATACGGATAAAATACAATAAAATGTGATAATAGTCAGCGGAAGTCGCAACAGCACTTATTAAACGTTATCTTCATGCTAATTCGGCATCCAATTGCTCTAGCAAGGGCATACAGGTATTTCTTTTGCAATACTGATACTCGTAAAACATAATAGGAGTGCAATTTGAGTTTTATGTTTCTATGTGGCAATTTCCAAGTGCATAATCTGAAAAATACACACTCTACGAATAACTCAGAGTGCTATTAGGAGTGCCAGCTGTAGTGAATTGCTCATATTGTGGTTGATGGAGGCCATGAATACGGATAAGATACAATAAAGTGTGATAAAAATCCGCGGAAGTCGCAACAGCACTTATTAAACGATATCTTAATGCTAATTCTGCATCCAATTGCTCTAGCAAGGACATAGAGATATTTCTTTTGCAATACTGGTACTCGTAATTTATTTATTTATTTATTTATCTAATTCGCACTCAGCCAACAGCCGTTAGGCCAATTATAGGCGTCGCTGTGCAGTTATGAGGACTTCCAACCCCACTAACGACTGTCATGATGCTGTATGACCGCCGGGACCAACTTTTTTCCGTGATAGCCGTACCACGAGGTGCCGAGAGATGCAGCCGTGGAACTCCCATTCAAGTTCTGACCAGAGACAGCGTTGCTTAACTCTGCTGATCGAACGTGGACGCTTGTTCAAGCTACACCACTCGGGACCCGAGAATACAGAATTTGAGTGCAACTTGAGCTTTATGTTTTAATGTGGCGATTTCCAATGGCGTAATCTGAAAAATACACAATCTACGAACAACTCAGAGTGTTATTAGGAGAGCCAGCTGTAGTAAATTGTTCATATTGTGGTTAATGGGTACCATGAGTACAAATAAAATACAATAAAATGTGATAAAAAGTCCGCGGAAGTCGCAACAGCAATTATTAAATGCTATCTTAATGCGAGTTCATTATCCAATTGCTCTAGCAAGGACATAGAGATTATTTCTTTTGCAATACTGGTACTCGTAAAACACAATAGAAGTGCAACTTGAGCTTTATGCTTCAATGTGGCCATTTTCAAGTGCATAATCTGAAAAATACACACTCTACGAACACCTCAGAGTGTTATTAGGAAAGCCAGCTGTAGTAAATTGTTCATAATGTGGTTGATGGGTGCCATGAATACGGATAAAATACAATAAAATGTGATAAAGGTCCGCGGAAGTTGCAACAGCACTTATTAAATGCTATCTTAATGCGAATTCAGCATCCAATTGATCTAGCAAGGGCATAGAGATTTTTTCTTTTGCAATACTGGTACTCGTAAAACACAATAGAAGTGCAACTTGAGCTTTATGTTACAATGTGGCCATTTTCAAGTGCATAATCTAAAAAATACACTCTACGAACACCTCAGAGTGTTATTAGGAAAGCCAGCTGTAGTAAATTGTTCATATTGTGGTTGATAGGTGTCACGAATACGGATAAAATACAATAAAATGTGATAAAAGACCGCGGAAGTCGCAACAGCACTTATTAAACGCTATCTTTATGCTAATTCGGCTTCCCATTGCTCTAGCAAGAGCATAGAGATTATATCTTTTGCAATACTGGTACTCGTAAAACACAATAGAAGTGCAACCTAAGCTTTATGGTTCCATGTGGCCATTTCCAAGTGCATAATCTGAAAAATACACAATCTACGAACACCTCAGAGTGTTATTAGGAGAGCCAGCTGTAGTAGATTGTTCATATTGTGGTTAATGGGTACCATGAGTACAAATAAAATACAATAAAATGTGATAAAAAGTCCGCGGAAGTCGCAACAGCACTTATTAAATGCTATCTTAATGCGAGTTCATCATCCAATTGCTCTAGCAAGGGCATAGAGATACTTCTTCTGCAATACTGGTGTAACGATTCGCCCAGTCGAAACGCGTTTTTGTGAATTAAAATCAATTCGCGCGTTCCAGCCTAGCGATTTCTACGTTACCAGTTTGACTTTTTTGCACGCGCAGCCGGCTACGTCATCAAGAGATCCCTGCTCCACGTATTGCGCTGCCCTCCCACTTAGAAGGTGCGAGGTGGTGGCTTGATGCACGAAACACGAAGAGGAGCTATAAAAGCCGCTTCTCGTCCGCATTCAGGGGGCAGACTTCATTCATACATTCATCCGCATACATTCCAGTATCCTTCCAGCCCCAAACCATCCCTTTCTGACCCTGTCCGACCGTTTAGAGAGAATTTTACCCGTCCTGTTGTTAGTATTTTCCCGTAGCTACGTTCGAACCCGAAGCCTCCAGTCTTGGAGACCGTGTTCCTAGCTAAGCTTTAATTAAACCCGTTCCCCCAAATAAACAGCTTTAAGAAACGACGCCCACGACTAGGACACCGTTTCGCTGTTTAAATTTAACACTTGTAAATATCCCGAACTAATAATTATTGAAACATCTCCTGGAGGACGCTAGTAAATAATTATACCAAAATTTTGTTAAGTCATTTTGCTGTCGCAGATGTTTAATTGCATTTCACGCCTTTATTCAGGTCATTTTGGTATTTTAAATAGCCGCCTAGGCTTTAGGGCAGCGTGCCCGTATGCTAAGCCCTTTTAGTTCTTTATTTGGCTCCATCGCCTAATTTCAGAATCACGATTTCGCACATATTTAGCCCCAGAAGCAGTATTTTTCGTCGGTTGGAGCTCCCCTCTGATGGCGCTTTTTTTCGAATTCCGAATCTTCTAGAAAGCACGCTGTTGTGGCGTGATACCATCGTGGCCGGCATTGGCTTGTTTCATTTTATCGCCTTGCGATTGGCTGCCAAGGTTTAGTCACGTGAGGACGCGGCCAAGGTGACCTTTGCCAACGCTTCCCTCTGGCATTCAGCCGAGAGCCGTCGATCGAGTAAGAGGTCGGATAGTGTGTGTGAATTCGTGCGGCGCTTCCGCCCTTGGCGGGGGCGTCAGCCCTTTTTCCCGTCAAGTGCTGCTTCAGCAATCATGTGATATACTGTTTCGCCTTAAGTGAGAGTTGTCCGCAGCCCGTTGCAGAGAACGCTCGTGTGGTGGTTGCGAGTCGGAGTTTTCGAATTGTCTTCGGCGTAACGTGGGTGTTTTGGAGCCCAGTTCCTGCTTCCGTAAGTAAGGGGTCGTGCCCCCTTCATCTCGACCTACGAGGATTTGTTCAGCAGAACGAAAGTGGCCCATTTTATTCGTCGTCCCGTTGTACGCGTCATTGACGCGTCTCCCGTCGCCATTAAGGCGGTTGTGCATTCACCCCCCATAGCCGTTGTAACATCGAAGGTACCTGCCACCTACGACCGCACCTTGTCGCAACTCAACTGTACCAGGCTCCCTCGCCGCCTACGCATTAAGGTATGTGTCTTTAACCTGATTACCGCTGTGAACGCGAGTGCTAATTTAATCTTCGCTGTCCGCCGCATAAGGTGACGCGCATGTTTGGACTCATTACTACTTATTACTGCTCTTGTGCATTCATTCAGACTTGCAGACTGTTCATGCCGCGAGTGCTAATTTAAATCTTCGCTGTCCGCCGCATAAGGCGACGCGCATATTTGTACTCATTACTACTTGTTACGGCTCGTTACTGCTCCTTACTGTTCATTACTGTTCACTACATGTTCAACATCTGTCGTTAAGTTTAGAGCGCGCGTGCCAGCTGGTGCCCTTAATTATAGGTTAAGTATAGATATAGGGCGACGCATTCTGCTGCCCCATTGTAACCCGAAGTTCAATATATGATTGGTTAGTTAAGAGAACTATTGTTTTGTTTCGGCTTGTGCATGTTCTGTTACAGATAGACGCCCCTTCATTGTACTGAATATTGTACGACGGAACGAGGAAGCTCTGAGTGGACAGGTGGGTAAGACAGCTGTGTAGTCGCGGTTGGATTGACACCTAATTACAATCCTTGCATAAGGCAATCCCGAAATTGTTATTTGACCTTTCAACTCTTGAGTAATCCTATTGGCGGAGTATTTTGCATGCTTCGCTCCCGTCTAACCGTCCAGGCCCGGTTAGCCGGGTTAAGACAGGCTTGGTGGCGCCCTCATGATTTCGACATACCCTGTATATATTATGCCATCACGCGCTTGCCCAGAACGTATCGTGTGACTCACGCCCGACTCCCTGAGCGTCCCAGCCGTGGCCCCTTAGCCTATTTCGAACCGATTTCAGGGCAAGTGTGCCAGTTTTTCAGGACTGATTCCGTGGTGCGATGCTCACCTTGGGTGGGTGTCGTAAAGTTCTTTTAATACCGTAACAATTTCCTGGAAGACGTATTCGAAACGAGGGTTAAACAACCAGGCCGTTTCATACGTCAATTTGGTGTCACTAAATAAATCCAGCTTCCAACACATTATTTGTTCGGCCTAGAAGGCCCCTGTAAGATTGCGCTTAATTTCTATTTGACTGCAGGTTTTTTTACTCACCGCTTCAACAATCTTCCTATCGTAATACCGGAGAGCGACCGCGCCGCAACAATCTTAACCTCTCTTGGGCCGAAGACACGAAGCGGACCCCCAGGTGGAAGACGCCGCCGATGACTTCTCCTCCGGCCGCAATTCGCACTGCACTTCACATTATCCCCGAGATACACAACGATAACCCGGTGTCGTAAGGCAAAAGGCGTAATACATTAGAATTAACCTCAATTTGCAGTTACACGCGGTTTCAACGCCGAAGGGGACATTCGAATCCGGAAGTTGGCACCACTGCGAATTACTTTGGGCAATTCGTCTTCGCGGTCAGTGGCGTCCCATCGATTTCTGTAGAAGGCGGCCATTCGGACCTTCCACACACAGATGCAAAACGGGTTGCCGGCGCGCAAGGAACGAGCAACCGGGTGCCCACCATAATTAATTAAACACATTGTAAAATACATTTTATTTGATTTCTTAAGAACAACACCTATGTTTGTAAATACTGAATCTTATAATTAAACTGTCTAAAGTTATCCTAGTGTTTGCTTGCTAATATTCAAGTGTATATCTGGCTGAACTAAATTATCTCCGACTGATAATCTACCCGATGGTAATTAATTAAATTCATTAGCCCTAATTAGCAGAAGGCTAGTACCGTTGCACTAATGCTCGTAAAACACAATAGAAGTGCAACTTAAGTTTTATGTTTCTATGTGGCCATTAACAAGTGCATAATCTGAAAAATATACACTCTGCGAACACCCCAGAGTGTTATTAGGAGAGCCAGCTGTAGTAAATTGTTTATATTGTGGTTGATTGGTGCCATGAATACGGATAAAATACAATAAAATGTGATAAAGGTCCACGGAAGTCGCAACAGCACTTATAAAACGCTATATTCATGCTAATTCGGCTTTCAATTGCTCTAGCAAGGGCATAGAGATATTTCATTTGCAATACGGGTACTTGTAAAACACAATAGAAGTGCAACCTAAGCTTTATGGTTCCATGTGGCCATTTCCAAGTGCATAATCTGAAAAATACACACTCTACGAACACCTCAGAGTGTTATTAGGAGATCCAGCTGTAGTAAATTGTTCATATTGTGGTTAATGGGTACCATGAGTACAAATAAAATACAATAAAATGTGATAAAAAGTCCGCGAAAGTCGCAACAGCACTTATTAAATGCTATCTTAATGCGAGTTCATCATCCAATTGCTCTAGCAAGGGCATAGAGATACTTCCTCTGCAATACTGGTACTCGTAAAACACAATAGAAATGCAACTTAAGTGTTATGTTTCTATGTGGCAATTAACAAGTGCATAATCTGAAAAATATACACTCTGCTAAAACCCCAGAGTGTTATTAGGAGAGCCAGCTGTAGTAAATTGTTTATATTGTGATTGATGGGTGCCATGAATACGGATAAAATACAATAAAATGTGATAAAGGTCCACGGAAGTCGCAACAGCACTTATTAAATACTATCTTAATGCGAATTCAGCATCCAATTGCCCTAGCAAGGGCATAGAGATTATATCTTTTGCAATACTGGTACTCGTAAAACACAATAGAAGTGCAAATAAAGCTTTATGGTTCCATGTGGCCATTTCCAAGTGCATAATCTGAAAAATACACACTCTACGAACACCTCAGAGTGTTATTAGGAGATCCAGCTGTTGTAAATTGTTCATGTTGTGGTTAATGGGTACCATGAGTACAAATAAAATACAATAAAATGTGATAAAAAGTCCGCGATAGTCGCAACAGCACTTATTAAATGCTATCTTAATGCGAGTTCATCATCCAATTGCTCTAGCAAGGGCATAGAGATACTTCCTCTGCAATACTGGTACTCGTAAAACACAATAGAAATGCAACTTAAGTGTTATGTTTCTATGTGGCCATTAACAAGTGCATAATCTGAAAAATATACACTCTGCTAAAACCCCAGAGTGTTATTAGGAGAGCCAGCTGTAGTAAATTGTTTATATTGTGATTGATGGGTGCCATGAATACGGATAAAATACAATAAAATGTGATAAAGGTCCACGGAAGTCGCAACAGCACTTATTAAATACTATCTTAATGCGAATTCAGCATCCAATTGCTCTAGCAAGGGCATAGAGATTACATCTTTTGCAATACTGGTACTCGTAAAACACAATAGAAGTGCAACTAAAGCTTTATGTTTCAATGTGGCTATTTTCAAGTTCATAATCTGAAATATACACACTCTACGAATACCTCAGAGTGTTATTAGGAGAGCCAGCATAAGTAAATTGTTCATATTGTGGTGAATGGGTGCCATTAATACAAATAAAATACAATAATATGTGATAAAAGTTCGCGGAAGTTGCAACAGCACCTATTAAATGCTATTTTAATGGCAATTCAGCATCCGATTCCATTAGCAAGGGCTTAGAGATATTTCGTTTGCAACACTGGTACTCGTAAAACACAATAGAAGTGCACTTTAAGCTTTATGTTTCTATGTGGCCATTTCCAAGTGCATAATCTGAAAAATACACACTCTACGAACACCTGAGTGTGTTGTTCGGACAGCCAGCTGTAATAAATTGTCTATATTGTGATTGATGGGTGCCATGAATACGGATAAAATACAATAAAATGTGATGAATGACCAAGGAAGTCGCAACTGCACATATTAAACGCTATCATAATGTAAATTCAGCATCCAATTGCTCTAGCAAGGGCATAGAGCTATATTATTTGCAATCCCCGTGCTCGTAAAACATAATAGAAGTGCATCCTAAGCTTTATGTTTGTATGTGGCCATTTCCAAGTGCATAATCTGAAAAACACACACTCTATGTAAATCTCAGAGTGTTACTAGGACAGCCAGCTATAATAAATTGTTCATATTGTGGTTGATGGGTGCCATGAATACGGATAAAATACAATAAAATGTGATAAAAGACCGCGGAAGTGGCAACAGCACTTATTAAACGCTGTCTTAATGCTAATTCAGCATCCAATTGCTCGAGCAAGGGCATAGAGATATTTCTTTTGCAATACTGGTACTCGTAATGCAGAATTATAGTACAACTTGAGTTTTATGTTTTAATGTAGCCATTTCCAAAGGCATAATCTGAAAAATATACACACTACGAACAGCTCAGAGTGTTATTATTAGAGCCAGCTGTAGTAAATTGTTCATATTGTAGTTAATGGGTACCATGAGTACAAATAAAATACAATAAAATGTGATAAAAAGTCCACGGAAGTCGCAACAGCACTTATTAAATGCTATCTTAATACGAATTCAGCATCCAATTGCTCTAGCAAGGGCATAGAGATGATTTCTTTTGCAATACTGGTACTCGTAAAACACAATAGAAGTGCAACTTGAGCTTTATGTCTCAATGTGGCCATTTTCAAGTGCATAATCTGAAATATACACACTCTACGAACACCTCAGAGTGTTATTAGGAGAGCCAGCTGTAGTAAATTGTTCATATTGTGCTTAATGGGTGCCATGAATACAAATAAAATAAAATAATATGTAATAAAGGTCCGCGGAAGTCGCAAAAGCAACTATTAAATGCTATTTTAATGCGAATTCAGCATCCGATTCCTCTAGCAAGGGATTAGAGATATTTCGTTTGCAATACTGGTACTCGTAAATCACAATAGAAGTGCACTTTAAGCTTTATGTTTCAATTTGGTTATTTCCAAGTGCATAATCTGAAAAATACACACTCTACGAACACCAGAGCGTGTTGTTCGGACAGCTAGCTGTAATAAATTGTCTATATTGTGATTGATGGGTGCCATGAATACGGATAAAATACAATAAAATGTGATGAAAGTCCAAGGAAGTCGCAACTGCACATATTAAACGCTATCTTCATGCTAATTCGGCATCCAATTGCTCTAGCAAGGGCATAGAGCTATATCATTTCCTATCCCCGTGCTCGTAAAACATAATAGAAGTGCAACCTAAGCTTTATGTTTCTATGTGGCCATGTGCATAATCTGAAAAACACACATTCTACGAAAATCTCAGAGTGTTACTAGGACAGCCAGCTATAATAAATTGTTCATATTGTGGTTGATGGGTGCCATGAATACGGATAAAATACAATAAAATGTGATAAAAGTCCGCGGAAGTCGCAACAGCACCTATTAAACGTTATCTTAATGCTAATTCGGCATCCAATTGCTCTAGCAAAGGCATAGAGATATTTCTTTTACAATACTGGTATTCGTAATACAGAATTGGAGTGAAACTTGAGTTTTATGTTGCAATGTGGCCATTTCCAAAGGCATAATCTGAAAAATACACACGCTACGAATACCGCAGAGTGTTATTAGGAGAGCCAGCTGTAGTAAATTGTTCATATTGTGGTTAATGGGTACCGTGAGTACGAATAAAATACAATAAAATGTGATAAAGAGTCCGCGGAAGTCGCAACAGCACTTATTAAATGCTATCTTAATGCGAGTTCATCATCCAATTGTTTTAACAAGGGCATAGAGATACTTCTTCTGCAATACTGGTACTCTTAAAACACAATAGAAGTGCAACTTAGGTTTTATGTTTCTATGTGGCCATTAACAATTGCATAATCTGAAAAATATACACTCTACGAACACCTCAGAGTGTTATTAGGAGAGCCAGCTGTAGTAAATTGTTCATATTGTGGTTGATAGGTGCCACGAATACGGATAAAACACAATAAAATGTGATAAAATTCTGAGGAAGACGCAACAGCACTTATTAAACGCTATCTTCATGCTAATTCGGCTTCCGATTGCTCTAGCAAGAGCATAGAGATTATATCTTTTGCAATACTGGTACTCGTAAAACACAATAGAAGTGCAACCTAAGCTTTATGGTTCCATGTGGCCATTTCCAAGTGCATAATCTGAAAAATACACACTCTACGAACACCTCAGAGTGTTATTAGGAGAGCCAGCTGTAGTAGATTGTTCATATTGTGGTTAATGGGTACCATGAGTACAAATAAAATACAATAAAATGTGATAAAAAGTCCGCGGAAGTCGCAACAGCACTTATTAAATGCTATCTTAATGCGAGTTCATCATCCAATTGCTCTAGCAAGGGCATAGAGATACTTCTTCTGCAATACTGGTGTAACGATTCGCCCAGTCGAAACGCGTTTTTGTGAATTAAAATCAATTCGCGCGTTCCAGCCTAGCGATTTCTACGTTACCAGTTTGCATTTTTTGCACGCGCAGCCGGCTACGTCATCAAGAGATCCCTGCTCCACATATTGCGCTGCGCTCCCACTTAGAAGGCCCTAGGTGGTGGCTTGATGCACGAAACACGAAGAGGAGCTATAAAAGCCGCTTCTCGTCCGCATTCAGGGGGCAGACTTCATTCATACATTCATCCGCATACATTCCAGTATCCTTCCAGCCCCAAACCATCCCTTCCTGACCCTGTTCGACCGTTTAGAGAGAATTTTACCCGTCCTGTTGTTAGTATTTTCCCGTAGCTACGTTCGAACCCGAAGCCTCCAGTCTTGGAGACCGTGTTCCTAGCTAAGCTTTAATTAAACCCGTTCCCCCAAATAAACAGCTTTAAGAAACGACGCCCACGACTGGGACACCGTTTCGCTGTTCAAATTTAACACTTGTAAATATCCCGAACTAATAATTATTGAAACATCTCCTGGAGGACGCTAGTAAATAATTATACCAAAATTTCCTGGAAGACGTATTCGAAACGAGGGTTAAACAACCAGACCGTTTCATACGTCAATTTGGTGTCACTAAATAAATCCAGCTTCCAACACATTATTTGTTCGGCCTAGAAGGCCCCTGTAAGATTGCGCTTAATTTCTATTTGACTGCAGGTTTTTTACTCACCGCTTCAACAATCTTCCTATCGTAATACCGGAGAGCGACCGCGCCGCAACAATCTTAACCTCTCTTGGGCCGAAGACACGAAGCGGACCCCCAGGTGGAAGACGCTGCCGATAACTTCTCCTCCGGCCGCAATTCGCACTGCACTTCACATTATCCCCGAGATACACAACGATAACCCGGTGTCTTAAGGCAAAAGGCGTAATACATTAGAATTAACCTCAATTTGCAGTTACACGCGGTTTCAACGCCGAAGGGGACATTCGAATCCGGAAGTTGGCACCACTGCGAATTACTTTGGGCAATTCGTCTTCGCGGTCAGTGGCGTCCCATCGATTTCTGTAGAAGGCGGCCATTCGGACCTTCCACACACAGATGCAAAACGGGTTGCCGGCGCGCAAGGAACGAGCAACCGGGTGCCCACCATAATTAATTAAACACATTGTAAAATACATTTTATTTGATTTCTTAAGAACAACACCTATGTTTGTAAATACTGAATCTTATAATTAAACTGTCTAAAGTTATCCTAGTGTTTGCTTGCTAATATTCAAGTGTATATCTGGCTGAACTAAATTATCTCCGACTGATAATCTACCCGATGGTAATTAATTAAATTCATTAGCCCTAATTAGCAGAAGGCTAGTACCGTTGCACTAATGCTCGTAAAACACAATAGAAGTGCAACTTAAGTTTTATGTTTCTATGTGGCCATTAACAAGTGCATAATCTGAAAAATATACACTCTGCGAACACCCCAGAGTGTTATTAGGAGAGCCAGCTGTAGTAAATTGTTTATATTGTGGTTGATTGGTGCCATGAATACGGATAAAATACAATAAAATGTGATAAAGGTCCACGGAAGTCGCAACAGCACTTATAAAACGCTATATTCATGCTAATTCGGCTTTCAATTGCTCTAGCAAGGGCATAGAGATATTTCATTTGCAATACGGGTACTTGTAAAACACAATAGAAGTGCAACCTAAGCTTTATGGTTCCATGTGGCCATTTCCAAGTGCATAATCTGAAAAATACACACTCTACGAACACCTCAGAGTGTTATTAGGAGATCCAGCTGTAGTAAATTGTTCATATTGTGGTTAATGGGTACCATGAGTACAAATAAAATACAATAAAATGTGATAAAAAGTCCGCGAAAGTCGCAACAGCACTTATTAAATGCTATCTTAATGCGAGTTCATCATCCAATTGCTCTAGCAAGGGCATAGAGATACTTCCTCTGCAATACTGGTACTCGTAAAACACAATAGAAATGCAACTTAAGTGTTATGTTTCTATGTGGCAATTAACAAGTGCATAATCTGAAAAATATACACTCTGCTAAAACCCCAGAGTGTTATTAGGAGAGCCAGCTGTAGTAAATTGTTTATATTGTGATTGATGGGTGCCATGAATACGGATAAAATACAATAAAATGTGATAAAGGTCCACGGAAGTCGCAACAGCACTTATTAAATACTATCTTAATGCGAATTCAGCATCCAATTGCCCTAGCAAGGGCATAGAGATTATATCTTTTGCAATACTGGTACTCGTAAAACACAATAGAAGTGCAAATAAAGCTTTATGGTTCCATGTGGCCATTTCCAAGTGCATAATCTGAAAAATACACACTCTACGAACACCTCAGAGTGTTATTAGGAGATCCAGCTGTTGTAAATTGTTCATATTGTGGTTAATGGGTACCATGAGTACAAATAAAATACAATAAAATGTGATAAAAAGTCCGCGATAGTCGCAACAGCACTTATTAAATGCTATCTTAATGCGAGTTCATCATCCAATTGCTCTAGCAAGGGCATAGAGATACTTCCTCTGCAATACTGGTACTCGTAAAACACAATAGAAATGCAACTTAAGTGTTATGTTTCTATGTGGCCATTAACAAGTGCATAATCTGAAAAATATACACTCTGCTAAAACCCCAGAGTGTTATTAGGAGAGCCAGCTGTAGTAAATTGTTTATATTGTGATTGATGGGTGCCATGAATACGGATAAAATACAATAAAATGTGATAAAGGTCCACGGAAGTCGCAACAGCACTTATTAAATACTATCTTAATGCGAATTCAGCATCCAATTGCTCTAGCAAGGGCATAGAGATTACATCTTTTGCAATACTGGTACTCGTAAAACACAATAGAAGTGCAACTAAAGCTTTATGTTTCAATGTGGCTATTTTCAAGTTCATAATCTGAAATATACACACTCTACGAATACCTCAGAGTGTTATTAGGAGAGCCAGCATAAGTAAATTGTTCATATTGTGGTGAATGGGTGCCATTAATACAAATAAAATACAATAATATGTGATAAAAGTTCGCGGAAGTTGCAACAGCACCTATTAAATGCTATTTTAATGGCAATTCAGCATCCGATTCCATTAGCAAGGGCTTAGAGATATTTCGTTTGCAACACTGGTACTCGTAAAACACAATAGAAGTGCACTTTAAGCTTTATGTTTCTATGTGGCCATTTCCAAGTGCATAATCTGAAAAATACACACTCTACGAACACCTGAGTGTGTTGTTCGCACAGCCAGCTGTAATAAATTGTCTATATTGTGATTGATGGGTGCCATGAATACGGATAAAATACAATAAAATGTGATGAATGACCAAGGAAGTCGCAACTGCACATATTAAACGCTATCATAATGTAAATTCAGCATCCAATTGCTCTAGCAAGGGCATAGAGATATATTATTTGCAATCCCCGTGCTCGTAAAACATAATAGAAGTGCATCCTAAGCTTTATGTTTGTATGTGGCCATTTCCAAGTGCATAATCTGAAAAACACACACTCTATGTAAATCTCAGAGTGTTACTAGGACAGCCAGCTATAATAAATTGTTCATATTGTGGTTGATGGGTGCCATGAATACGGATAAAATACAATAAAATGTGATAAAAGACCGCGGAAGTGGCAACAGCACCTATTAAACGCTGTCTTAATGCTAATTCAGCATCCAATTGCTCGAGCAAGGGCATAGAGATATTTCTTTTGCAATACTGGTACTCGTAATGCAGAATTATAGTACAACTTGAGTTTTATGTTTTAATGTAGCCATTTCCAAAGGCATAATCTGAAAAATATACACACTACGAACAGCTCAGAGTGTTATTATTAGAGCCAGCTGTAGTAAATTGTTCATATTGTAGTTAATGGGTACCATGAGTACAAATAAAATACAATAAAATGTGATAAAAAGTCCACGGAAGTCGCAACAGCACTTATTAAATGCTATCTTAATACGAATTCAGCATCCAATTGCTCTAGCAAGGGCATAGAGATGATTTCTTTTGCAATACTGGTACTCGTAAAACACAATAGAAGTGCAACTTGAGCTTTATGTCTCAATGTGGCCATTTTCAAGTGCATAATCTGAAATATACACACTCTACGAACACCTCAGAGTGTTATTAGGAGAGCCAGCTGTAGTAAATTGTTCATATTGTGCTTAATGGGTGCCATGAATACAAATAAAATAAAATAATATGTAATAAAGGTCCGCGGAAGTCGCAAAAGCAACTATTAAATGCTATTTTAATGCGAATTCAGCATCCGATTCCTCTAGCAAGGGATTAGAGATATTTCGTTTGCAATACTGGTACTCGTAAATCACAATAGAAGTGCACTTTAAGCTTTATGTTTCAATTTGGTTATTTCCAAGTGCATAATCTGAAAAATACACACTCTACGAACACCAGAGCGTGTTGTTCGGACAGCTAGCTGTAATAAATTGTCTATATTGTGATTGATGGGTGCCATGAATACGGATAAAATACAATAAAATGTGATGAAAGTCCAAGGAAGTCGCAACTGCACATATTAAACGCTATCTTCATGCTAATTCGGCATCCAATTGCTCTAGCAAGGGCATAGAGCTATATCATTTCCTATCCCCGTGCTCGTAAAACATAATAGAAGTGCAACCTAAGCTTTATGTTTCTATGTGGCCATGTGCATAATCTGAAAAACACACATTCTACGAAAATCTCAGAGTGTTACTAGGACAGCCAGCTATAATAAATTGTTCATATTGTGGTTGATGGGTGCCATGAATACGGATAAAATACAATAAAATGTGATAAAAGTCCGCGGAAGTCGCAACAGCACCTATTAAACGTTATCTTAATGCTAATTCGGCATCCAATTGCTCTAGCAAAGGCATAGAGATATTTCTTTTACAATACTGGTATTCGTAATACAGAATTGGAGTGAAACTTGAGTTTTATGTTGCAATGTGGCCATTTCCAAAGGCATAATCTGAAAAATACACACGCTACGAATACCGCAGAGTGTTATTAGGAGAGCCAGCTGTAGTAAATTGTTCATATTGTGGTTAATGGGTACCGTGAGTACGAATAAAATACAATAAAATGTGATAAAGAGTCCGCGGAAGTCGCAACAGCACTTATTAAATGCTATCTTAATGCGAGTTCATCATCCAATTGTTTTAACAAGGGCATAGAGATACTTCTTCTGCAATACTGGTACTCTTAAAACACAATAGAAGTGCAACTTAGGTTTTATGTTTCTATGTGGCCATTAACAATTGCATAATCTGAAAAATATACACTCTACGAACACCTCAGAGTGTTATTAGGAGAGCCAGCTGTAGTAAATTGTTCATATTGTGGTTGATAGGTGCCACGAATACGGATAAAACACAATAAAATGTGATAAAATTCTGAGGAAGACGCAACAGCACTTATTAAACGCTATCTTCATGCTAATTCGGCTTCCGATTGCTCTAGCAAGAGCATAGAGATTATATCTTTTGCAATACTGGTACTCGTAAAACACAATAGAAGTGCAACCTAAGCTTTATGGTTCCATGTGGCCATTTCCAAGTGCATAATCTGAAAAATACACACTCTACGAACACCTCAGAGTGTTATTAGGAGAGCCAGCTGTAGTAGATTGTTCATATTGTGGTTAATGGGTACCATGAGTACAAATAAAATACAATAAAATGTGATAAAAAGTCCGCGGAAGTCGCAACAGCACTTATTAAATGCTATCTTAATGCGAGTTCATCATCCAATTGCTCTAGCAAGGGCATAGAGATACTTCTTCTGCAATACTGGTGTAACGATTCGCCCAGTCGAAACGCGTTTTTGTGAATTAAAATCAATTCGCGCGTTCCAGCCTAGCGATTTCTACGTTACCAGTTTGCATTTTTTGCACGCGCAGCCGGCTACGTCATCAAGAGATCCCTGCTCCACATATTGCGCTGCGCTCCCACTTAGAAGGCCCGAGGTGGTGGCTTGATGCACGAAACACGAAGAGGAGCTATAAAAGCCGCTTCTCGTCCGCATTCAGGGGGCAGACTTCATTCATACATTCATCCGCATACATTCCAGTATCCTTCCAGCCCCAAACCATCCCTTCCTGACCCTGTTCGACCGTTTAGAGAGAATTTTACCCGTCCTGTTGTTAGTATTTTCCCGTAGCTACGTTCGAACCCGAAGCCTCCAGTCTTGGAGACCGTGTTCCTAGCTAAGCTTTAATTAAACCCGTTCCCCCAAATAAACAGCTTTAAGAAACGACGCCCACGACTGGGACACCGTTTCGCTGTTCAAATTTAACACTTGTAAATATCCCGAACTAATAATTATTGAAACATCTCCTGGAGGACGCTAGTAAATAATTATACCAAAATTTCCTGGAAGACGTATTCGAAACGAGGGTTAAACAACCAGACCGTTTCATACGTCAATTTGGTGTCACTAAATAAATCCAGCTTCCAACACATTATTTGTTCGGCCTAGAAGGCCCCTGTAAGATTGCGCTTAATTTCTATTTGACTGCAGGTTTTTTTACTCACCGCTTCAACAATCTTCCTATCGTAATACCGGAGAGCGACCGCGCCGCAACAATCTTAACCTCTCTTGGGCCGAAGACACGAAGCGGACCCCCAGGTGGAAGACGCTGCCGATGACTTCTCCTCCGGCCGCAATTCGCACTGCACTTCACATTATCCCCGAGATACACAACGATAACCCGGTGTCTTAAGGCAAAAGGCGTAATACATTAGAATTAACCTCAATTTGCAGTTACACGCGGTTTCAACGCCGAAGGGGACATTCGAATCCGGAAGTTGGCACCACTGCGAATTACTTTGGGCAATTCGTCTTCGCGGTCAGTGGCGTCCCATCGATTTCTGTAGAAGGCGGCCATTCGGACCTTCCACACACAGATGCAAAACGGGTTGCCGGCGCGCAAGGAACGAGCAACCGGGTGCCCACCATAATTAATTAAACACATTGTAAAATACATTTTATTTGATTTCTTAAGAACAACACCTATGTTTGTAAATACTGAATCTTATAATTAAACTGTCTAAAGTTATCCTAGTGTTTGCTTGCTAATATTCAAGTGTATATCTGGCTGAACTAAATTATCTCCGACTGATAATCTACCCGATGGTAATTAATTAAATTCATTAGCCCTAATTAGCAGAAGGCTAGTACCGTTGCACTAATGCTCGTAAAACACAATAGAAGTGCAACTTAAGTTTTATGTTTCTATGTGGCCATTAACAAGTGCATAATCTGAAAAATATACACTCTGCGAACACCCCAGAGTGTTATTAGGAGAGCCAGCTGTAGTAAATTGTTTATATTGTGGTTGATTGGTGCCATGAATACGGATAAAAAACAATAAAATGTGATAAAGGTCCACGGAAGTCGCAACAGCACTTATTAAACGCTATAATCATGCTAATTCGGCTTTCAATTGCTCTAGCAAGAGCATAGAGATATTTCATTTGCAATACGGGTACTTGTAAAACACAATAGAAGTGTTATTTAAGCTCTATGGTTCTATGTGGACATTTCCAAGTGCATAATCTGAAAAATACACACTCTACGAGCACATCAGAGTGTTATTAGAAGAGCCAGCTGTAGTAAATTGTTCATATCGTGGTTGATGGGTGCTACGAATACGAATAAAATACAATAAAATGTGATAAAAGACCGCGCAAGTCGCAACAGAACTTATTAAATGCTATCTTAATGCGAGTTCATCATTCAATTGCTCTAGCAAGGGCATAGAGATACTTCTTCTGCAATACGGGTATTTGTAAAACACAATAGAAGTGCAACTTAAGCTCTATGGTTCCATGTGGACATTTCCAAGTGCATAATCTGAAAAATACACACTCTACGAACACCTCAGAGTGTTATTAGGAAAGCCAGCTGTAGTGAATTGCTCATATTGTGGTTGATGGGTGCCACGAATACGGATAAAATACAATAAAATGTGATAAAAGTCAGCGGAAGTCGCAACAGCACTTATTAAACGTTATCTTCATGCTAATTCGGCATCCAATTGCTCTAGCAAGGGCATAGAGGTATTTCTTTTGCAATACTGGTACTCGTAAAACATAATAGGAGTGCAATTTGAGTTTTATGTTTCTATGTGGCAATTTCCAATTGCATAATCTGAAAAATTCACACTCTACGAATACCTCAGAGTGCTATTAGGAGTGCCAGCTGTAGTGAATTGCTCATATTGTGGTTGATGGAGGCCATGAATACGGATAAGATACAATAAAGTGTGATAAAAGTCCGCGGAAGTCGCAACAGCACTTATTAAACGATATCTTAATGCTAATTCTGCATCCAATTGCTCTAGCAAGGGCATAGAGATATTTCTTTTGCAATACTGGTACTCGTAATTTATTTATTTATTTATTTATTTAATTCGCACTCAGCCAACAGCCGTTAGGCCAATTATAGGCGTCGCTGTGCAGTTATGAGGACTTCCAACCCCACTAACGACTGTCATGATGTTGTATGACCGCCGGGACCAACTTTTTTCTGTGATAGCCGTACCACGAGGTGCCGAGAGATGCAGCCGTGGAACTCCCATTCAAGTTCTGACCAGAGACAGCGTTGCTTAACTCTGCTGATCGAACGTGGACGCTTGTTCAAGCTACACCACTCGGGACTCGAGAATACAGAATTTGAGTGCAACTTGAGCTTTATGTTTTAATGTGGCGATTTCCAATGGCGTAATCTGAAAAATACACACTCTACGAACACCTCAGAGTGTTATTAGTAGAGCCAGCTGTAGTAAATTGTTCATATTGTGGTTAACGGGTACATTGAGTACAAATAAGATACAATAAAATGTGAAAAAAAATCCGCGGAAGTCGCAACAGCACTTATTAAATGCTATCTTAATGCGAGTTCATCATCCAATTACTCTAGCAAGGGCATAGAGATACTTCTTTTGCAATACTGCTACTCGTAAAACACAATAGAAGTGCAACTTATGTTTTATGTTCCTATGTGGCCATTTTCAAGTACATAATCTGAGAAATATACACTCTACGAACTCCTGAGAGTGTTATTAGGAGAGCCAGCTGTAGTAAATTGTTCATATCGTGGTTGATGGGTGCCACGAATACGGATAAAATACAATAAAATGTGATAAAATTCCGCGGAAGTCGCAACAGAACTTATTAAATGCTATCTTAATGCGAATTCAGCATCCAATTGCTCTAGCACAGGCATAGAGATGTTTCATTTGCAATACTGGTACTCCTAAAACACAATAGAAGTGCAACTTAAACTTTATGGTTACATGTGGCCATTTCAAAGTGCATAATCTGAAAATACACACTCTACGAACACCTCAGAGTGTTATTAGAAGAGCCAGCTGTAGTAAATTGTTCATATTGTGGTTGATAGGTGCCACGAATACGGATAAAATACAATAAAATGTGATAAAATTCTGAGGAAGTCGCAACAGCACTTATTAAACGCTATCTTCATGCTAATTCGGCTTCCAATTGCTCTAGCAAGGACATAGAGATATTTCATTTACAATACGGATACTTGTAAAACACAATAGAAGTGCAACTTAAGCTCTATGGTTCCATGTGGACATTTCCAAGTGCATAATCTAAAAATACACACTCTACGAACACCTCAGGGTGTTATTAGGAGAACCAGCTGTTGTAAATTGTTCATATTGTGGGTAATGGGTACCATGAGTACAAATAAAATACAATAAAATGTGATAAAAAGTCCGCGGAAGTCGCAACAGCAATTATTAAATGCTATCTTAATGCGAGCTCATCATCCAATTGCTCTAGCAAGGGCATAGAAATACTTCTTCTGCAATACTGGTACTCGTAAAACACAATAGAAGTGCAACTTAAGTTTTATGTTTCTATGTGGCCATTAACAAGTGCATAATCTGAAAAATATACACTCTACGAACACCTCAGAGTGTTACTAGGTGGCCAACTGTAGTAAATTGTTCATATTGTGGTTGATAGGTGCCACGAATACGGATAAAATAGAATAAAATGTGATAAAATTCTGAGGAAGTCGCAACAGCACTTATTAAACGCTATCTTCATGCTAATTCGGCTTCCAATTGCTCTAGCAAGGACATAGAGATATTTCATTTACAATACGGATACTTGTAAAACACAATAGAAGTGCAACTTAAGCTCTATGGTTCCATGTGGACATTTCCAAGTGCATAATCTAAAAATACACACTCTACGAACACCTCAGGGTGTTATTAGGAGAGCCAGCTGTAGTAAATTGTTCATATTGTGGTTAATGGGTACCATGAGTACAAATAAAATACAATAAAATGTGATAAAAAGTCCGCGGAAGTCGCAACAGCAATTATTAAATGCTATCTTAATGCGAGCTCATCATCCAATTGCTCTAGCAAGGGCATAGAGATATTTCATTTGCAATACGGGTACTTGTAAAACACAATAGAAGTGCAACTTAAGCTCTATGGTTCCATGTGGACATTTCCAAGTGCATAATCTGAAAAATACACAATCTACGAACACCTCAGAGTGTTATTAGGAGAGCCAGCTGTAGTAAATTGTTCATATTCTGGTTAATGGGTACTATGAGTACAAATAAAATACAATAAAATGTGATAAAAAGTCCGCGGAAGTCGCAACAGCACTTATTAAATGCTATCTTAATGCGAGTTCATCATCCAATTGCTCTAGCAAGGGCATAGAGATTATTTCTTTTGCAATACTGGTACTCGTAAAACACAATAGAAGTGCAACTTGAGCTTTATGTTTCAATGTGGCCATTTTCAAGTGCATAATCTGAAAAATACACACTCTACGAACACCTCAGAGTGTTATTAGGAGAGCCAGCTGTAGTGAATTGCTCATATTGTGGTTGATGGGTGCCACGAATACGGATAAAATACAATAAAATGTGATAATAGTCAGCGGAAGTCGCAACAGCACTTATTAAACGTTATCTTCATGCTAATTCGGCTTCCAATTGCTCTAGCAAGGGAGGTATTTCTTTTGCAATACTGATACTCGTAAAACATAATAGGAGTGCAATTTGAGTTTTATGTTTCTATGTGGCAATTTCCAAGTGCATAATCTGAAAAATACACACTCTACGAATACCTCAGAGTGCTATTAGGAGTGCCAGCTGTAGTGAATTGCTCATATTGTGGTTGATGGAGGCCATGAATACGGATAAGATACAATAAAGTGTGATAAAAGTCCGCGGAAGTCGCAACTGCACTTATTAAACGATATCTTAATGCTAATTCTGCATCCAATTGCTCTAGCTAGGCATAGAGATATTTCTTTTGCAATACTGGTACTCGTAATTTATTTATTTATTTATTATTTAATTTGCACTCAGCCAACAGCCGTTAGGCCAATTATAGGCGTCGCTGTGCAGTTATGAGGACTTCCAACCCCACTAACGACTGTCATGATGTTGTATGACCGCCGGGACCAACTTTTTTCCGTGATAGCCGTACCACGAGGTGCCGAGAGATGCAGCCGTGGAACTCCCATTCAAGTTCTGACCAGAGACAGCGTTGCTTAACTCTGCTGATCGAACGTGGACGCTTGTTCAAGCTACACCACTCGGGACCCGAGAATACAGAATTTGAGTGCAACTTGAGTTTTATGTTTTAATGTGGCGATTTCCAATGCGTAATCTGAAAATACACACTCTACGAACACCTCAGAGTGTTATTAGTAGAGCCAGCTGTAGTAAATTGTTCATATTGTGGTTAACGGGTACATTGAGTACAAATAAGATACAATAAAATGTGAAAAAAAATCCGCGGAAGTCGCAACAGCACTTATTAAATGCTATCTTAATGCGAGTTCATCATCCAATTACTCTAGCAAGGGTATAGAGATACTTCGTTTGCAATACTGGTACTCGTAAAACACAATAGAAGTGCAACTTAAGTTTTATGTTCCTATGTGGCCATTTTCAAGTACATAATCTGAGAAATATACACTCTACGAACACCTGAGAGTGTTATTAGAAGAGCCAGCTGTAGTAAATTGTTCATATCGTGGTTGATGGGTGCCACGAATACGGATAAAATACAATAAAATGTGATAAAAGTCCGCGGAAGTCGCAACAGAACTTATTAAATACTATCTTAATGCGAATTCAGCATCCAATTGCTCTAGCACAGGCATAGAGATGTTTCATTTGCAATACTGGTAGTAGGTTAGAATGGGCAGTTGTAGAACCTCCCCCACCACTTGTCCTTGAGTTCAAGGTCAAGGCTATTTTGCAAGGCTGAACTTCAAGGTCAAGGCTAAACTTGAAGGTCGAGGCCACTTGGAAGGCTAAGTCAACGATCAAGGTCAGCGCTATTTTGCAAGTTCGGTTGCTCAAGGTTATGACCAGTTGTTCTAGGCTATTGTTCAAGGTTAGTTCTTTCAAGGTTTTGCCCTATATAAGTCGCATCGTTTTCTACTACAGCTACCAGTTATCATCATGCCTGCTAGTTTTGGAGATGAGCTTTTTGAAGATGCCCCAGCATTCTACAAAGAGTTTGAGGACTTCATAGCCTCGCAACCGCTACCTTCACAACCTCGTCACCTCCAGGCTGTCATCACAGTCAACTACACGATGATGATCGGCAACGGGCAGTTAGCTGAGACCGCCGTCCTGAGAACGCTGCCAGAACCATTCCAAGGTCTCCAGGAGACAGAAGAGTGGTGGAGCCGGCACGTGAAGCTACCCACAATAAAATACTTATCGAGATTGTTAGATGGCGACGTGGTCGCCATTAATTATTTTTGGATCGAATAAATATTTATATAAATATATGTGTGTGTTCTTTTTTGAGTGTGTATGTAGTTATGTTAAGTTAACGTAAAAGAATCTTCAGCGCCATAACTTTAAAGAATTAAAAGAACGCATAAAGAAGAGTAATATTTATTTGTCTTACATATACATTAGACTAATTTATTATAGTACCAACAGATAACGAAATATGTAACACACATACACAAAATGCAGAATAAAATAACGCTTAAAACAACCGTGGAAACACAACAGGAGCTGTCGGGGGGTTGATGCAGCATCTTCAAAACATCAGGCTTGGTCTTCACTAAAATGGTTTGCCAATTAGTGTCTACTGTATAGGTAGAACAATTGTATTTGATCTTGAACGTAAAAACACCATCTTTCGTAAAGTTTTTCACAGGCAATTTAAAAACGGGAAGAGTTGCCAACGAACTGGTATCCATTTTACGCCACGTAACATTGTGCACACCATCGTTGTAAGCAAGAGACGCCGAACTGCAATGTGGTGGTTGAAGCACGTAGACGACACCATCATAAACGGCCGCGAGAGCGACTAAAAATTTTAGGGGCACCATGTAGAGCGTATGAATGCAACTAATGCACTGGCGATCTTTTGCGACAACAACAGCAACCTTGGTTGGTAAGCGCCCCTCCACCAACTACGTCGATACCACCGCCATCTCCGAAAGTAGTTAACTCTTCGAAAAGTGTCATGGTGTTAAGTAATAGGTCTTGCGCAGTTCGTAAGGCGCGAATGTAATTTGCATATTTGCAATTCTTAGACCAGCGGAGATGTTCAGAGAGGGGTTCGTCATGAGGCTCCCAGTTATAAATTCTAATTCCGCAGTAAAAACATTGCACATCATCTTCACCGTTTTTTATATGAAAGAAACCAACTCTGGCCAACGATTCTGGACTTTGAACTCCAGTCCAAGTATTGAAGGAGTCTAATCGTTCCAAAAAGCTTTGGAAATGTATTTCACGATCGTCGACGCACATGACTGTAGAAAGTGGAGCAACTGACTAACAGCGAGTTAGGTATTAGGGTCCTATATATACCACAAGCACAAAAAAAATCAGACACGTTTATAGATTTATTTAATCAGTCCAACAATAACTAATGTACATTACATCCCCATCTGGTAGTTGCGCTAGAAAGCGCTGGATGGGGACCTCTATATGTTGCCTCCACCACAGGAATGGGTCGCCCTCGTATGTGGTAGGCACCGTTCTCAGGACGGTCGTCTGCCATAGGCGCTCACTGGCAAGGCTTATGGAATAGTCGAGCGTCACGACAGCCTGGAGTCGATGAGGTGATGGAGGCGGTGGCTGCGAACTAAGAAAGTCCACAAACTCCTCGTAGAATGCTGGGGCATCTTCAAAAAGCGCATCTCCAAAAATAGCAGGCATGATGATAACTGGTAGCTGTAGTAGAAAGCACTACTATATTATTATGAAAGACAAGGTCATACAAATCTCCCACCGTTAAAGCAAATAGCCTTGAAAGATGTATATATAAACGCTGGCAAATAACCTTGAAAGATGTATATATAAACGCGGTGTGATGTCGATGGGTAGTATCAAGTTTGGTGGGTAAGAATGGATAAGTTACAACAGTCGGTTGAAAGTCTTAAACAGCAAGTGTTAATGAAGACCGAAGAAATGTGTGTTAAGGTAAAGCAGCCAATATTATTGAACTCAACGATGTATCCGTTAAATAAGTCAAAAAGTAAATTCGCGTCTGTGGGATTGTGTTGTACCAGAGCATCATTTGTACCAGCAGTTGTAATTAACGGCAACAAAGGCGATTTTGTTCTGTTGGAGCAAGCTGAGTTTAAAGTGCTTGTAGAAAATCAGGGAGTCATATGTAACTACTTTTACAGTAGAGACTGTCAATTACAACCACGTAACCTGAGTGCTGTGAAAAGAATATGTTTTAAAACAATAGGACTGAGGAAAGTTATTGTGCTTCAAGAAATAGGTATATCTGAAGTGTACTTAGGACTCGAATCAGTGTTCGAATGTTGGGAGTTGTTAAAATTGTTAGAATACAAACTGGAGTGCTTAAAGTGTCAAGAGTTTGAACAGTTTTATCTAAGTATAACTCGAGGTATTTGTACTTTACCTGGGGATGTAAAAACCAACATCGAGAGCGTTTTGGATACTCTACGTATAAAATCAGAAAATGTAGCATGCATGTATGAGATGTTGCATTTTTTCATGGAATTAATTAAGTGTGATATGGTAATGAATAAATGTGTACAGTTGTGAGATATTACTTAGTAAGAAATAAAAGTAGTAATTAGAGAAAGTTGTATTATTTCAATATACATACCACGCTAAGAGGTTGCAATAATTGGAGCTGTGAGTTGAAATTCAACGGCCAGCTTGGATAGGGGATGAAGTTGTTGAAATTTGAGTTTATCACCTTTTTGTAAAACCATCCCAATTACTTCGTTAGGGGTGTGTATAATATTATTGATTATGATTGGTGTGTTGCGAGGATTAACAATAACATTATCTATCCTAGCCTTAGTGAAGGGTATAATATATTCGGATGTACCAGTGTTATTCAGACCAAACAATCCACCAGGTAGTGCAGTTTCAGCGAAGAGAAGTAGGTTTTTTTCATAATATAGGTTATCAAGCCCACCCAGGTCTTCGAAGAGGAACACTTGAGAGTGACGAGTAGAATCGCTATGCATGTGCTGTCCAAACTTATTGATAGGCATTCTGCAGCCTTGAAGCACTCAACTCAATATGAATGTACTAAGCATGTACACCCTATAATAAACCACCTCGACAGTAAATAACAAAGACAAATAAAACTAAGAAATTTATTTACAACTAAAATTTATAATTACAACTATAACGAATAATACTAAGAAATTTATTTACACCTAAAATTACAACTAAAACTACTCCTCCGGCTTTGTCCTCCACGGAAGGTGTGGCCACATTAAGTTGATGAAGTCGGGCAGTGGTTCAGGGAGGTCTACGTACACACTTCCATGTTCGGTGGAGCGGTCCTCCATCGCCATTTGTTCTAGGAAGGGCTCGATGATTCGTGAGGCAACGAAAAGTTGCCTCTTGTCGCGGTCCTCAATAAGGGCCCCACCGTTAATCGAAATCAAGGCCACCACTTGGTTTTCCCTTCCTAGGAAGTGCAGGAGGGCTTCCTCCAACTCATATGACGGAATGAACCGATTGTAATTGTAAGTTGGGGCCAAGGGCATATGCTCCCCAGCACGGAAATCGTCCCAAGATCCTTGCACAAGTCCCAAGGTTGATAACAAAGGCCACTCATGAAAAAAGCACTTGAAGAACATGATGACCGCACTGGATGGTTGTCGGAGACAGAATGAATGGAGGAATTTTAGGAAGAGGGGGATGAAAGTGGGTAACCTTGGGCTTGGCTTTCGTCTATACAATTCGGGCGTTTTAAAGAAGGGGTACAACCCCTGACCTTGAGAAGGCTCAAAATGCAAAATTTATGTAATAGAAAAAAGTTTTCGTAAAGCTTGATGAATTCTAAGAGTTTTTTGATTCTTGTGTTTTTCCCCTAAAACCTACAGTTTCCTTGTAAAAAAATAAAGTAGATTTTTAAATTCAATAATATAAATATTTGAATATATGTCGGATAATGTGTTTGTTGTCGCCATCTGTCGTTAACTAGCTGTTGTATAAAAATAGCTACTAAATCAATGAAGAAATCTATTCCCCCAGATCTTGTTAATGATAGCTGTTCAATTAAGGAAGAAATCTATTCTCCCAGATCTTGTTAATGTTTCCTTCCAAATTAAATGGGGTTACGCTTTCTTATCAACCTCTAGCGGAAACACAGGTGGAACTCTAGTATATATATTGCCTAAAATATTTTAATGGAAGGTGCATATAGGGAAAAAAATTTCGTTGGGGTGGTAAGGGTGGGGGGACGGGGCGGGGCAAAAAAAAAAAACTAATCTACCTTATAATAATGCACAAAGCTAAAAGCCGTGTTTGCACCATTAAAAGTACCCAACCAAGTCGCGATCAACCGATACTATTTTCAAAACAAATAAAAAAAAAAAAATTTTGAAAAATGTCGCACACGAAAATAAATTTTTTTTTTTGGTTTTTTTGGTTTTTTTGGTTTTTTTTTTGGTTTTTTTGGTTTTTTTTTTTGAAAAATGTAAAATCTTAAAATGCTCATATCTCCTTTATTTATTGAGATATTTAAACGCGGTTTTTTGCATTATACTCCTAGTGTCATCTACTTTGCTATTATAAACTCAAACTACAACCTCCCCCCCACCACTTGGGGTAAAATATTAAAAATTACATATCTCCGTTGTTTATTTAGATATTTGATCGGAGTTTTTTTTATTGGGTTCCTATTGCCTTGTACTTTGCGATTTTAAACTGAAACTACCACCTACCCCAACCACTTGGGGTTAAATATTAGAAATAGCATAGCTCCGTTGTTTATTAAGATATCGGAGTGTTTTTTAAAATTATGTATATATTAGCTTTTGCTTTCCGATTTTTCCAACCTTTCCACCTTGTAAATTTTAAAACGCTCATATCTCCGTTGTTTAGTGGGCAATCAGTGTGGTGTTTCTTGAATTATTTTTATCTGAGCCTCCGATTTCCGATAGTTTGTGACAATTGTTTCTAGACGCCGCTATTTCACTGTAGACTTTATGTTTATGTAGGACGCTGACGGTAAGGAACTTTGCGACCGTAAAATTCAAGTTCGCAATACCGACATCCACTGCATTCCCAGACCAAGGCCAAGGTGACGCTGACGGTAAGGAACGTCGCGACCGTAAAATTCAAGTTCTTAATACCGACATCCACTGCATTCCCAGACCAAGGCCAAGGTCAGCGTTCCTTGTTGTTATTGTAAGCACCCGAATTTCAAAGTCTCAAGGCCAAGCTCAGTGCTCCTTCTGGTTATTGGAAACGCTCGAATTATAATGTCTCAAGGGCAAGGTCGGTGTACCTTCTTGTTATTTGGAAACGCTCGGAATGTAAGTCTCAAGGCAAGGACAAGCCCCCACCATATTGTTAGTATAAATACATGTGGTGGCGGTAAGGAGCGTCACTCTTAAGTTTGTTCTCGTTCGTGATGCATCGTTCAGGTGTTGTGATTTGTACGGTTTGTGGTGGTGTTACGCGGGCGCCAGGGTATAGTAAGTTGAGTTTGCGGAAACCGCAGGATGTGGTACTCTGCATCTGTCCGAGAGCTAGCGGATCTTACCCCAAATCCGCACTGGCTCAACCTTCTACATCGAAAGCGTCCGACGACAAGGTTACAATACATCAAAATGTCCAGCTGCAGCCACCGGTTGTAGTGGTGTCCTCAAAATCTGAGGCCGATTTGAGAACATCAAAAAAACCGGTGAGTAGCAGGAAAAGCATGTCGAAAAAGCAGAATAAGGGCAAAATTTTAACCCAACTTGATGCAGTTCCGGGGTGTAGTCCCATCACATCGTCCGCTGAAAAACCGGCGAGTGGTAAAATTTTAAAAGAATGTTTGGTTAGAGGGCAGAAACGCAAAATTGAGCCAAATTTGGAAGTAGATTTATTGATTGAGGAGACAGTAAGGGATTGTGCGATTGAGACTGGACATGGGGCCGTTCGCATCGAGGGTGTGCAAGACACATCAACGTTTAACACGCAAAAATTTATGGATATGCCAAGTCTTGATTTTAACGACGGGATACGCGAGAATTTACCACCACCGCAGAAAAAGGTGAGGTCTCAGTCCCCCAATCCCACACGCCCGGAACAAACTTTTGTTGCTATTGATTTCGGGGATACATTTTTTGCGGAAGACGCTTTCGATGTTGCTGTAGAGACCCAAAACCTCGGATTGGGTATCCAAGTCGCTTCAGGCTCAAGGCGACCGACCAGCCGCAACTCACAACTGGCAACACCGCAACCACTGTCACAGAAGAACAATACTGTGCGCATTGTAGCATCCGAAAGCGGACGAGCCTCTCCGGTGGCGGAAGTTGCAATGGGCACAGTAGCAACATTCGATTCCTCTGTTGCGTCCGAGGACACTGAGAGGGAGGCGGTCGATGTTGCACCATCATCCATTTCACAGGGTGATGGTGTGATATCGCCCATCTCTTCGGTAAGCGACGACGACGACGATGACAACGACGAAAATATGCCACTGACGCAAAACAATTTAAAATCATACCAGGACAGAGTTGCCGCTCAGGTTGCACGAATAGCTGAAATTAAATCCTTGGAACGCTTGAGGGACGGTATGGATGTGCAGTTAGATAATATCGAATTACAACTGGCAGCCGTCACCAAAAAAATAATGAGGGTGAGACCCAAAATAGCCAAAGGGCACAGTCGTAAGGCTAAAAAATACGATGAGTATGTGCAACGGCGCAGCCAGCTGACGCAGCGGCAAGGTGAGGTCTCACGAACTCTAATCAACACAGCGAAGCGAATTTGTCAACTAGCGGCGGCAATTCACTAGACAAACAAATGTAAGTTCCCTTAAATTCCAAAACGACGTAACCTAGTTCCCCATCCCCTCCAGGGTATCAAGGCTTAACGTCCACGTTCGTGGTACCTGGGTAGTGTGTTAGAGTGTGCTCCTTGTATTTACATGTTTGGCTAGGGAAGCGATACTCGGCGAGAGCGATACCTCTAACGTTCTAGCGAAGAGCCTGCCCAGTGTAGAATTGCAATTAATCATTTATAATGTTTCAATGCACCGAATGTGGACAGTCCTTCACCAGAGCCGACAATTTGTTCCGCCACCGGAGAGAAAGTTGTCGTCAACAGCTGGGCCAACCATCTACGAGTGGTGAGTTTAAATTGTGTTGATGTAGAGCAGCACCTTCAGTGTAGTTGTATTAATTACAGGCGACGCTATGGAGACTTCGGTGGTGGGTGGTGAGGGGCCGAGTAAACGCCCAAAACTAAACAACTCCAGTAGTGATGGTATGCGTGCTTGGTGTGTTTGTACAGTGTGTAAATAGTTTGTTTTGATAGGTGGTTTCCCAAGGACGCAATACTGTGACGTGTGCGATGAAAACATTCCTCGAACGTGCTTCGGTGGTCATCTGAGGAGCAATCGTCACACGAGACGGTGCGGCGTCTTTCACTTGGGGAAAGGTGTGGTGGCCCTTCAAAACGCCTTCAAGTCCCGTGTGGCCAGTTATAGGATTTCCACGGAAAATTATCACATAAGCGTTGTGGAATATATGACCGAATTGAAAGAAAAAAATTTAAATTTGATAGAAGGGCAGCTAACCAAATTAACTAGCATCAAAATAAATTTCGAACTCTTCGGGTATTTTATTTTGGAAGCTCAAGATCTACAAGACGTAAAAACTTTTCATACGGCTAACGAGGTAGTCACTCGCGGTACAGACTTGAGCCACTTATATGATAATTTGACTGGAAGGCTAGACGAGAAGGTGTCGGAATTTCAGGAGCGGGAATCAGGTGTGTGCAAGAGATCTGTAGCTTTTTGTAACAATTCTAACTTTGGTAATTTTCTGTATTGTCAGGATGGATCTTGAAGCAGTTGTTGTACATTGAAGTCAACGTCAACAAATACAATCCATTTCGGGCATCCTCGTACATCCCGCTCCCAAAGCAGATTCAGCGCAAGAAAGCGATCGTGAACGTTCAAAACAATGACGATTGTTGTTTCGGTTGGGCAGTAACCTCGGCCCTCTTCGTATCCGAATTGTCGTCGATTTTTACAATGGACCGATATTGAATTTCCGGTTCGGTTGCGCGATATTTCTAAATTTGAAACAATTAATCCGCAGCTTTCTATAAACGTATACGGTTTGGAGAAATTTTTTAAAGACAATAAAACTAAATATGAAGTTGTGGGACCTCTGTACTACACCTCCTGTAAAAAAAGGTGGCATGTAAATTTATTGCTTGTAACTAACGACAAAGGTAATAGTTACTACTGTTGGATCAAAGATTTCTCTAGATTAGTATCGCGACAAATAACGGCTAGAGATGGTGCAAAGCATTTTTGCGACGGCTGCCTGAATTACTTTAGAACTGAAGCACACTTGACTATGCATCAAAGTTATGACTGTAATCAGGTGTATACTAAATTGCCAACGACAGAGTTGATCACCGACAAGTGTGGTCAGGTAAGACCGCAGAATATTCTCAAATTTGAAAATTATCAGAAGCAATTGAAGGTTGGATTCGTAGTGTACGCGGATTTTGAAACAATTTTGGCACCCGTTGATGCAGGAGACCAACAACCGGATCCCACAAAACCTTATACGATTACAACCTGTAAACACATACCCTACTCTTTCGCGTACTATTTGAAATGTTCGTATGACGACAGCCTGTCAAAATTCGAAATTTATCGGGGGGAGGATGCGGTGGACATGTTTATAGAACGTTTAGATAGAGACGCGCAAAACATCTATTCGCATCATTTGAAAAACGTTGTACCTATGAAAGCTATGTCTGCTATGGAAATTCAAAACTTTAACGAAGCCGTTTCATGTTACATTTGTGGTCGACCGTTTGGTGAGGGGGATGTAAAAGTACGCGATCACGATCATTTGACTGGAGACTATCGGGGAGCCGCCCACTCCAATTGTAATTTAAATTATAAACTTCCAAATTTTATTCCGGTATTTTTTCACAATCTAAATTACGATTCGCACCTGTTTGTTAAACAATTGGCTCAAAATAACGAAGACATTGATGTCATTCCGGTAACTAAAGAAAAGTACATTTCGTTTGGCAAACGTCTTTGGGTTGATGAAATTTTTGTGGAGGGAAAGCGAAAAAACATTTATCTGAGCATCAGATTTTTGGATAGCTTTCGTTTCATGGGCTCGTCTTTGGCATCGCTGGCCGACACCTTGTCGGATGGCCAGTGCGTTGAAATTCAAAATCAATTCGGAAATGGCATCAAATTTGAGTTGATGAGACAGAAAGGTGTGTTTCCATATTCCTATTTAGATTCTTTCCAAAAATTAGATGAGTCTGCTTTACCCTCGATCGAAGACTTTTATGACCGTCTAACCGAAACCCATATTTCTCAGACTGATTACGAACGAGCCGTGAAGGTTTGGGAAACTTTTGGTTGTCAAACGTTGGGCGACTACTCCGATGTCTATCTCAAATGTGACGTGTTTATTTTGGCAGACGTGTTCGAAAATTTTAGAAATTTTTATTTAAAACATTACAAGTTGGATCCAGCTCAGTACTACACGGCCCCAGGATTAAGCTGGGACGCTATGTTAAAGTTTACGGGGGTTGAACTTGAGCTGCTTACTGATTTAGATATGTTAGACTTTTTTAGAAACAGTATTCGCGGAGGAGTCAGCACTTGTGTGGGGAGACAAGCTATTGCTAACAATGAGTTTGTCGGGAATTACGATGCTTCTAAACCTACGTCGTTTATCATGTTTTTAGACGCAACCAACCTTTATGGTTACGCAATGAGACAGTTTCTACCACAACGTGATTTTGTTTGGATGACTGACGAGGAAATTTCAAATTTTGACATTTTTCAAGTGTCTGCCGAGTCCAATACCGGGTACGTGTTGGAGGTAGATTTGGACTATCCAGAGCATTTGCACGACGCTCACAATGACTTTCCCTTTTGTCCGGAGCTTCTCATTCCTCCTGAGGGAAAATTTAAACAACCCAAATTGATTCCAAATTTATATGGCAAACGGAAATATGTCATTCACTACAGAGCATTACAGCAGGCCTTGAATGCGGGTCTGACTTTGGTTAAAGTACATAGAATACTGAAATTTACCCAATCTCCATGGCTCAGAACCTACATTGATTTTAATACTGACTTTAGAAACCGATCGACAAACAACTTTCAGAGAAATTCTTTTAAATTGGCTAACAACTGCGTATTTGGCAAAACATTGGAGAATGTGGACAAAAGGGTTGATGTAAAGTTAGTAAGTCATTGGGAGAAAATTGGTAATAGACTGGGGGCTGAAACGTTGATAGCGCGACCTAACTTTAAAGATAGAATCTGCTTTAATGAAAATTTAATAGCCGTAGAAATGAACAGACTGTGGGTTTGGTATGCCAAACCTAGTTATGTTGGTTTCTCCGTTTTGGATATTTCGAAAACTGTCATGTATGACTTTTTTTATGGGTTTCTGAAAAAACGTTATGACAATAATGTCTCTTTACTCTACACAGACACTGACTCCTTCATTATAGAAATTAAAACCAACAATTTTTATGATGACATGAAACGCAACCTTGATTGGTTCGATACTGCAAATTATGTGGATAATCTGCACGGTATTCCGCAAACCGAGTCTGTTGTTGGCAAATTCAAGGACGAATATGCTGGCGTAGTCGTACGTAGCTTTTATGGGGTCGGTGCAAAATCATACTGTGTAAACAGCGTATCTAAAGTGGACAAGAAAGCCAAGGGAGTGAAAAAGAGCGCTGTTCGGAAGTATCTGACCAGCGAACTTTATCAGGCCGTTGCCGAGAACAAGCGGGAGACTGTCTTGTGTCAAATGTACGTCTTTAAATCCCGTTTGCACACTATGTACACCGACTTAATAAATAAGGTCGCGCTTTCGTCGCATGATGACAAGCGCTACGTTATTCCCAACACTACGAAGACACTAGCGTGGGGTCACTGCAGTATTGCTGATTACAGGCTTGACGAACTGCTGCGGGCAGCCGCAAACCAAATGTAAATTACAGTATGTTCGCGGAACAGTATTGGTTATTATTTATAGCAGACGTCTCACCAAACGAACCCTTTCTTGCGCTTAGTAGTGTATACTATATATATGTAGCTTACGAATAGTTCCTAGTTTGTAAATAATAGCTTTGTTAATATGTTTGTGATTATTATTCTTACTGTAGTTAATGTTGGGAAAACAAATACGCTTACCTATTTTGAATGTTAAAGATAAGTTTATATATTTTACAATAGCAGCTTCGTTAAAATGTTAATGATTTCGTTCTTTTGCTGTTGTCGCTTTTGTTGGGAGAAAGATGAAAGTGTTTCAAAGAAATATTGTTTGTGTTTAGTGGCATTAATAAAACAATAATTTACAAAAAAACAGTTTTTTTATTTTGAGAGTGCTACAGTAGTTCTTTAAGCTATACAACATTGCTTTTAGATATCCAAGAGTTGTGTCGATTGTCGAATCCCAACCACTTTACATACACCAAATTTCCTTTTTTCTTCAGAACCTTTTCGACCAGATATACGTCCGAATGTTTTGTTTTCTGCAGTTCATGCTCGTAGAACCCTCCTTTAATTTCCTGACCTTCTTGGTCCGTGAGTCGATAGGTTGTTGGGTTTGTAAGTCGAACAGTGGATATTGTGAATACTTCGTTGCTCCAGCTTGGCGTGTATCCCTTGCTAAATGCAGAACGATACTTGCTGATGCGTACCGAGTCCCCTGTACGAAACTTTTGAGGTCTCGGATCCACGGTCTTTGTGTGACTGTACGCTGTGTTTAAAAGAAGTTTCGCATTCTTTAAGTTTACTTCGGCAGGTTTCATTCCTATTGTGCGATGCTTGGTTGTGTTATACTTTGCTACTATCTTGGGTAGGATATCCAACCATTTGTAGGACCCTAGCAGGCTGAACTGCTTCCACATCATGTTCTTCAGGGTGCGGTTGCACCTCTCCACTATGCTGCTCTTCATGCTAGAATACGTGCTGTAGTGATTGATATTGTGCTGTCGCATTAATCGTTGAAAATCGGTGTTGTAAAACTCTTTCCCCAAATCCGTCTGCAAGTTTTGAGGTGACACCTTTACACTCCTCAGCACTTTACCCATGGCAACTGTTACGTCCTTTCCTGTTTTACGTTTTACGGGATAGGCCCACACATACTTCGAGAAGGCATTAATGACTACCAGAATATAACGAAAGCCTTTATTGACTTTTGCATAAGGGATCATTTCTACCAAATCAGCTTGATATAAATCGTTCAAGCCTTTTAGAATAACGCGCCTTCTCTTGAAATGTGTTCGTGCTGGTTTGTGGAGTTCGCCAACTATGGCTTCTTTAAGGTTCATTGTCAACTGTTGCTTTCTACTCTCCTACGGGACATTTAAGCAGCAGTTGCACGTATACCTTATTGTTTATGGATTCGAATTGCAGTTTATCTCCTCGCCGCAATGTCTTACCGACAAGCGTCTCCTGTGGGATGCCGTTGATGTGTGATACTACCAAAGGTTCGCTGACTTGAACACTTATGATCTCGCCGGTTGTTAACGGAAAAATGTACTCGTTCTGTCCGAAAATTTTGGAATATCCGCTTTCATCGAACCCACGCCCCACTAGCAGCAGTGGTACTTCTATGTGGAGTTGGTTTACATTTTTTACTTTCATAAAGATACGTTTGGGATGAGAATAATAGCGCGCGCTATGGTAGTGTCTTCCAAATTTGTCTATCGGCATTACTGCTTCGTCGTTGAATGCGTTCTGATCGACATTCCGTCGACCCTAAGGTTTTGTACCCCTTAGAAGATTATTTTCGCGTCTCGTAAGGCTTCGGTGATACGGACTATCTCATTTGAATGACCCGTGTGTCCAGCTGCCTGAGAAGCTATTAATATACGCAACCGATTCACTAATGAGTTGGGATCCTTCCAAGGAACATATTCCACTTTTTTGTCCGTCACTGTTAGTAATCCCTTGCCACGCCGTGATACCTTCGTCGCTGGTCTGCCGGGAGCTCTTATGGTTGAGGAGGCAGTTAGAGGTCGTACTATTTTCATGTATTTAGACCCTGCGTTACCACTAACTCTTTGTGTGGGGTCGTAGTTTACACGATTTGCGGCGGAACGATCCACTAAATCTAGATATTGTTCTAAATCTGCGTTTTTGTATATATTCGGTTTCTTTAAAAACATCAATTCGTACAATCCTGGAGTGCCTTTGTAGACTATTCTGTTGACGTGGTCTGTAATAACGATATTTTCACCCTCGAACTTGATTTCTTTATTTCCTATAGCAAACTTATCTCCCTCTATGTCGAATCGGACTCCGTAGTGCAAATCGTACTTGTCCTCAGTATCTCGTATCATTCCTTCCACGTATTTTCGAGCTAACCCTTGAAATTGTTCTAAATATTGACCAAGAACTTCCGGTGCCAGCATTTGTTGGATGGTTTCTCTGGCCGCTTGTACAGCACTTTCTTCTGCTGCCGCCTCAGCAACATCCGTCTGCAACTGCTCATCGTATTCCTATACTGGTTCACTCTCGGATAACACATGCGTCTGCAAAAATCGAGGTGTGGAGGTGTGTGATGGCCCTGGTGTGGACGTGTGTGATGGCCCCGGTGTGGAAGTGTGTGACGATCCCAGAAGGTTTGTCGCAGAAACTCGGCCTGGAGTGGTTATCGCTCGCGGACGGGGCAAGGTAGAGGGAGTGGATACTCTACGTTTAATTGTTATTGGCAAATAATCCACTTTTGGTTCGCCCACTGGCACACCTTCTTGCTTTATAGTTGTCAGCAATTCGGTGAGCGGCTTGGAAAGAGGTTTAAATTGCTCAGCTAAAATCGATTGGGATTGGGCGATGTCTGCTTTTAAAGCTGCGTATTTACGTCTAACGGATTGTCGGGTTTTGATAAGTTCCCTGGCTAAACGCTTATCCATGTTGCAACTCTTTCAGTTGTTGGTAAACTACTACCTTCCCTTCTTTGGCAGCTGTCTATATATTAAAGTAATTGTCGAAACCTTTTCTATATCGTCCCGCGTTGGTTTCGCTTTCTTTATCGATCACTAAAAATCCGTGATCCTCATTCCAACAATAAGAGCACAATGCTTTAAATTTGTCGAATGACATGTCCGTGTTGACATGATCGTCGTAAATGTGCTTCAGATTGGTGTTGTCTTGTTGGAATATGATGATGAGATTTGCATTATCTCTTATGAGCTGCTTAGGAATAGATGAATACGTCTGACATAGATAAAAACAATCTATGTTTCGGTGACGTCCGAAACAAAAATAATCTCGAATTATGCTTTGCGTCTCGCAAGCTACGTCGTCAAAAACTATCACGGAATGTTCTTTTGCTTCCTGGGGTTTGATCACCTCACAATCGTTACTATATTCGAAGAATCCAATGTCTCTCAATGGTTGAAAGGCTTCTCTCAGATAATTATATTTGGGTTGATGGAGTGTTTTCGAATATATATAAAGGTGTCCGAATCGCAACCCATTTCGATGTACTAGTAAACTGATCATGAGGTTGGTTTTTCCAGATCCGGATCGACCTATGACCACACATCGTTTACATCCTTTACCCAGTAAAGCGCTGTGCTTTCTGTAAGTTTCGGATATGGAATTTATTGTGTGATTTACTACAGGTAAGGAACACCCTTGCTTCACAATTTTGACGTTTTCCATCGTTTTCGCTCGGAAGGAAACTGCGCTCTACCCGCCGTGCGTTCTCGTTATATTTGTTAATTCCGTTTGAAGAACATCAGTCGTGTGTAAGTCTTTAAGATGAAAGCTACTAGGCGTAAACAAACCAGTCATCACCGAAGCGCCAAGCGGAAAGGTCGCGGTTTCCTGAATACCCTTATTGACAAATTACCCTTTGAACTACACATACCAGGGTACAAGTTTTGCGGACCTGGTACCCGACTTAAAAAACGTCTTTCTCGAGGCGATCGAGGAAGGAATCCTCTGGACGAGGCCTGCAAGCAACACGACATCGCATACTCACAATCTAGCGATCTTTCGACACGTCACGCGGCAGATAAAGTTCTAGCAGAGAAAGCTTGGGAACGTGTTAAAGCAAAAGACTCTACTCTTGGGGAAAGAGCTGCAGCCCTTGCTGTTACTGGAATTATGAAAGGAAAGACGAAAGTCGGAATGGGTGTGAAACGGAAGCGTACACGGCGAACGCATTCCAAACGGGTCGGTATCACAGTCCGCTCGCATTCAGGAGGAGCTTTAAAAACAAGGAGGAGGAGGCGGAAGCGGTCAAGAGTACTACCTCTTCCGAAGAGAGGAGGCATATTGCCGCTTGTACCCATACTTGCTGCATTAGGAGCATTGGGATCCCTCGGAGGTGGTGCTGCAGCAGTCGCTAAAGCAGTGGGACACTCAAAGGCTGCTAAAAAGAATCTCCAGGAAAAGGAGCGACATAACAAAGCTATGGAATCCATTGCTCGCGGAAAAGGGTTATATCTACGACCGTATCAGTCAAAAAACTACCGTTGAAGCTGCCGCGCCGCGCGTTAACCAACATCGATATTACAGACTACGTTAAACGCCTAGAAATTCCACACTTTAGGGGAATATTTATGCGGGATGCCCCGCCTATGAAGATTCGTAAACGAGAATGTGGTGTCACTAACCTAGACGATGATGTAGGACCTGGCACGCATTGGACGGCTTACGTAAAAGTGGATACCTTTGTTCTGTATTTCGATAGCATCGGTCGCTTACAACCTCCAACCGAATTAGTGAAATACTTTCGTAGCGATGGTGGCAATAACACGATCACGTATAATTCTAATAGATATCAACGACTCATGTCATACACATGTGGTCACCTGTGTCTCAAATTCCTATATAACTTTGCGAAACCGCTTTTGTCGGCAGTTTAAGTGTTGCGCTTCATCATGTCTAGTATATTCACTCTGACAGGTGATTCATCAATCCTTACTGCGAATTTTGACCCCCCTATTTTCTTAGACGACGGTAGCGAATATGTTTTGGGGTTGTTAAGTTTCGAAACCTACAATACTATTGCTAACATTAGACCTCCCAACAATGAATTTCATCTCGTCGGACTACCTCATATTACTATACCTGAGGGCGCATACGAAATTACGGACATTGCCGACTTTCTGCATAACCAACTTGAGTCTAGCGGAAGTAATGGGCGGGTGCTGCTACGCGGAAACAACAGCACCTTAAAAACCGAAATAAAATCGCACGTTCCAATCGACTTTACAAGTGACAATACTATCCGAGACATGCTGGGATTTGACAGCAAAATTTATGATGCGAATATGTGGCATGCAGGTGAACATGTTACAAAAATTTTGAACATTAACTCCATCCTTATCCACTGCAATATCTCTGTCGGTTCCTATAAAAATGGTAAGCCTGGCCACATCGTTCATCAATTCTTCCCCATAGTGCCGCCTGGGTACAAAATAGTGGAAACACCTAACCCTGTCATTTACCTACCGATCAGCACGAGACAGATCACTAACCTAACTGTTAAAATACTGGACCAGACTGATACCCCCGTCAGTTTTAGTAAGGAAACCGTCACGGTAACATTGCATTTAAAGAAGTTATAATGGGTTTTCGATTCAACCTTTCACCCTACCATGTCCAACCCAGTTCGTATAAGAGACGTTGTCCACAGCCTTGTAAAATCAGTTCAGCTTCGTCCGCCAAGCAGTTAACAAAGGCAAACAGAGACTTCTTGCGATCGTTGGGTTTTAAAGTGCTGTCATGAGTATTCTAAATATTGGGGAACGTGTCCTCGTCGACAACTCCATCGTTAGCAATCAGTTGCACACCCATCAACCGTATACAAACCGTTTCGACTATAACGATGAAATTCGAATTCCAATTCCTGAAGATATGTCAACTCTACCAGGTTTGAGCTATCTATACATAGAGGGAAAATTACGGAAAGCAACCGGTGAAGTTACGACGGCCAAATTTCTTAACAATGGGTTGGCTCACTTATTTAGCGAAATCCGATACGAAATCAATGGTGTCGTTGTCGATTCTGTTACCAAACCTGGTATTACATCTACTCTTAAGGGATATGTGTCTTATACCTCTGATGATGTGAAAAAGCTTCAAAATGCTGGCTGGTTGTACGCCCCCAATACTCACATTACCGATGCACAGGGCAACTTCAGTGCCTGCATACCTTTGAGAATGCTGTTAGGTTTTGCAGAAGATTATGGAAAAGTTATACTTAACATCCGACAAGAACTTGTCCTGATTCGCAGCAATACCGATGCCGACGCTGTATTCAGTGCTACCGTAGCGGAGACGGCTAAAGTTACGATTGACAAGCTGTATTGGAAAGTTCCACATGTCACTCCAGGTCTTGCTCAAGAATTATCTCTAACCAAATACATTGACAAAAATATCGACACGCAAGTAGCGTTTCGCAGCTGGCAACTTCATATCATACCAGGCGTTAATGCCGTGACTCAACATTCTCATGCCATTGCAACAACCACCAAATTGCAAACCCCCAGATACGTCATCGTAGGTTTTCAGACGGAACGTTCGGGGCTCATCTCTAAGGACAATAGCCATTTCGACAAAATTAATCTTACGAATTTCCGAGTTTATCTCAACACCGAACGTTTCCCCTACGATAATTTACATAACAATTATGGCCTCAATCATTATGCCACGTTATACGATATGTACTCCAAGTTTCAATCATCCTATTATAACAAGACCGACGAGCCTTGGTTCACGCCCAATGAGTTTGCTGACAAATCACCCATTGTTGTGATCGATTGTTCCCATCAAAAAGACTACCTCCATGCAAACGCTGTCGTTTTTCGAGTTGAATTTGAAACTTCCGCTAACGTGCCAGCCAACACAACCGCGTATTGTCTCGTTCTTCACGATCGGGTTTTTACTTATAACGCGTTGTCAAAAGCAGTTAAACAACTGTAATTTCTCAAAACCACTTCAGTTGCACCTCGCCTTTTAACGTAACTGGATCGTGCTCCCACCACTTAATACGATGAAGCTCATTATCGACATTCAAGGCTTCAAGACGTCGGATAAGCACTTCAGCCCAAAAGAGTTAGCCGCCTACGACGGTACCTCAGTATCACACTACGTCTTAAAATCACCGTTTCCGTTCACCGCCTTACCATCTCATTTACAACAGCAAGCCCACTGGGTAATGACTAATCACCATTGCATCGATTGGAATGAGGGATTTACTCCAGCATACATGTTTCCTGCAATTTTGCGACGTCTTCTGCACGATGTCACCGAAGTATATGTGAAAGGTCGAGAAAAAGCAGTTTTTCTACGCCGCTATACCAATATCCCCATCATCGAAGTTGAAGAACAACCGGCCCTCACCCCATCACAACCCGCTTGTTTTTATCATTCTGCTCCAGTTTGTTATTGTGCTTTGTCTAACGTTTACCATATCTATAATCACTATGTAATGGAATAAAACAACTTTTTAATTTTTATTGTGTTTTTATTTGCATACAATATATACAGTGTTACTACATGGGTTAAACACCTACGTACTAGTGGAAAAGCGTTCTACATAAATTGTGTGCCTATGTTCTGCGCACAAGACGTCTCGCAGTACTTCAGCCACAGTAAATATCTTGCGTTGGAACCGCAACCTATCCATAGCCTCTCGTTGCCACAGTCCTCTCCGAGCTCGATACGCATACGCCCACGTATGCAAATTGTACACCTGATTCTTCGAGTCGTCAAACTGCACGCTCTTCTTCATTTTCCTTCCTCTCTATAAAGTCTTTCACCTCACACATGTGTTCGTCCAGACCGAGACTAGCCATTAAATCTACAAGAAGGCCTTCATTTATGGCTCCGTTTAAAAATAGTCGACCAACAGCAACACCGTTTTTGTACATTTTTTCTTTTTTCTTCAGTTCCTCGTCACTGAACCAACCAAAACCGTATATGGCTTCGTGAGACGCGTCAAACGCCAAATCTTCCAACAAACTCACTAATCGTTTAACCGCACTAGGTACGTCTCTTGCAGTTGGTCGAGCGGCTTCTCTATACCACATCCACATGACTAAGCTTCTAGTGGTTAAATGCGATGTTGCGTGCACATTCAACAGATGGGTAGGCGGGCATCACCATAACTCGTATACGATTTTTTTCACACATTCACGTTCTAATCTCCAATTTTTTAAATACTTCTCGATGGGCTCCATCACATTGTAATCAAACCAATCCCCGTCTGGAAGTGGTACTGTTGGAAAAGTTTTAAAGTCCGGATGTCCATCCAACGTAACGGTAATTTTCATTTGATCGCAACCAAACCATGGAAATAACTCCGAAAATTCCTGGAAATATTTTCCATATAGCTCCCATGTGTCCATGTTACAACCAGACTGTCACGATTTATTCAATAGACTATGATTTATTTTGCTGCTGCACCGTTTTTGTACATTTTTCTTTTTGGTGGGAGGAGGTTCTAGAGTTTGACTTTGAAATCAAGGCCGAGGTGTTAGAGTTCGTCCTTGAAAATAATGTGATGTTGAAAATCATCTTAGCCTTCAACTCAAGGTCAAATCAAAATTAAAAAAATAAACCATTTAAAAATTATATTTAGTTAAATGTTACAGGTGATCAATATTTGAAATATATCTCCAGAAGAGCGAGCCATATCCACTCCTAACTTGAAGTGTGAACATGCCGGTTGGTGTAGCGTTAATTTTCGTTGTAGATTTACACGGTAGATCAAATACTGAGACACGTTCTTCCAGCATTTCAGCAAAGGGATGCTTTGGGTGGTAGTCCACATCCAGCGTCAGCGATGTATTTCCTTCTCTAGCAAAATATTTTAAAATGTTTTTTTCCAAATTGGCAATCAGTCGTTTCCGTTTTTCTTGTTGATTTTGGCTATCGCCAGCCATAGCAGTCACTACATACGCGTCAAATTCCAAGTCTAAATTTCTGAGTCCCGAGGAATTTCTCACTATTTTATCTAAATTGTTTTTTGCATCTTCAAACCAGAAAGCACAGCACAACTTTACAGCGTGCTTTAATGTGATTTCATGTGAAGAATCGTCACTTGAAGTCTGATCCATTATTTTATACGTAAACGAATAGTGTGCGAACTTGACGTAAGTTATAAAACAATTAACGAGACCATGATAATGCGCAACCTTTTATACTTTCGATTATCCCGAAGGTCATCGCCGTTTTTCATTAAATAGTTTAAGGACTCGGTGGTCTAATGGTATGACACCTGGGGAGCCAATCGGTGCATTAAAGGGAATTCTAGACACTGCGCCTCAGGAGATCTGGGTTCGAATCCTAGTCGAGTCAATTTTTTAATAAATAATGATTTATTTAGTAGACAATGAGAATAGCCCATCCACATGACTAAGCTAATACCTGCAGACCAAGTTCTTCTATTTGAACGTCGCACCGAACAATGTTACTACCATACTTTAAAATTTCATACATGGAAACAGTGTTCTCGGTTGTTACCGCCAGGTCTTGCAACACACTCCGTATATTGCTAATGCAGTCCCCAGGCAGGTTTGCAATACCCGTCACTATTTTGTGATAAAATTGCTCAAAGTTCTGCGCTTTTAGAACTGCGAATCGCAATTCCACCAGCCTCTGCAAGTCCCACAGCTCTTCCAACGATTCTTTCGATAAGTAGACTTCACTCTGTCCCACTTCTTCAATTTTTAGTATCTTCTTTTCCTGAAGTTCCAAGAATGTATACTGTTTCCGTGCAGCTACCAGCGGAGACCACTGCGGCAGTTATGATACTCATAACATTCCTAGATATGTTAATAGCTATAAACACATTATTTAAAATTCAAAAAAGACCGTTTCACATATAGTAAAATCTTTACTATTACAAATTTATGTATACTCGAAACAGCATCACTTGTATTGAAAAAGCTGCCGTCATTCCATAAAAGAAATGATATTCACCAACACGACACTAGAAATTCGCAAAATTTAGAAGTAAATAAACCTACTAATAAACTTTAAAAAAAATCTTTTATGTATACTGGATTATCTATTTATAATAAATTACCTGCAAGTATAAAAAGTTTACAGAGTCTTAAGCAATTTAAAATAAAATTGAAACGTCTTCTTCAAGATTATGTATTCTACAATTTAGATGATTTTTTTCAAACATCGTTTAAAAATTGTTTTAATTGTGCATGTAAAAATTGTATTTCTTATGTTTTATAGTATGTACTTCTAATTTCCAACACAATTTATATTGTTTTTTTGGAAATAAATATATTTGATTTGATTTGAGTTTCATGAAAATCAATGTCTGCCGTTCGTGTGTATGTATTGTATATATATTTTTAAATATAATGTAACGTGTATCGTTCAACTTGAAGTGAGTAATAGAACATAGTAGGTTGTTTGGGAACATTTCATTCTATTGTATCTTTCACATAATTAATGATATGAATTTCTGTTTTCTGTAAAATGCAAGCAACTGTTTAAAATACCTACTTATGTTTAGTTCTGATTATAATTTATTACATTGTAATAATGGGGCTTATACATATTTCAAATATAATATTTGCGAAACAGATTACGAATATATTGTATAACAATTACAAAATATCGTTTTAGATTTGCTTGGTGTTGCAATATAGATTTGTAAAAATATTAATTTGATAAACTTCGCTACCTGTTACACAGTATATAAAATGTTTTAAAATTCATTTTTACATTTTATTGCTTTGTGAAGGTTTTTTTTATTGCACCAACTATGTAGATTGATATCAAATTACCAATAATAAAAAACTGTATAACTTTCTACATGTATAATTGAATTCTGTATAACCTAATAAGCGTTTTAAAACTTTATTTTAAATATTTAGTGTTATTGTATTTTCTAGTAACAACCACGCGTTTTGTTAAACTATTCAAAATTTTTAAATAAAAAGCAATTTTCTTTTTGTGTATCTATCGATATATTATCAGAATGTAAGATGGCTCAGAACAAAAACTACGGACATCTTTTTAAACTCTTTATCTTGTAGCCACGATGTCATTTGTTTAACCGAATATAATCTCACTGACTCAATTTTAAGCAGTGAAATTTTGAACGCCGGTTATGAGGTTTATCGTAGAGACCGATGTGACACTGATGTCTATAGAATTGAGGGTGGCGGTGTGTTGATTGGATTTAAAAGATCAATTAAGTGTTCGCTAAAACATGAATGATGCAGCAAGATTGAAGATATTTGGATCATGTGTAATGCGATTACAAAAAATAACCTCATACTGTATATATGTTGTGTTTACATACCGCCGGGGCCCAATTTTAGAACCACTTTAAATTATTTTCTTGCAAAATTATATAACATCATGTCTTCTTTAAAAAATAACGAAACAATTTTAATTTGTGGCGATTTTAATCTGCCTAACATTAATTGGATTAAAAACAGTTACAATCATAGCATCCAACCATCAGTTACTTATGATTGTATTTTAAATGTATTTATAGATTCACTTTCTGAAAACAATTTATTTCAATTTAATAGCATAAAAAATACAAATTCTGGAATTTTAGATCTTATTCTTTCAAGTTGCGAAAATGTAGAAGTTATGGAGTGTGACTGTTGCGTTTAATCGGTGATTATTAACAACATCAATTATTAGGTTCGAGTACTTTTAATGCAACACAAGATACAAAGTGAACATAAGGCTGATAAGTAGCTTATCTATCTAATAAACGACAACGTATGCGCGCACGTACAACCTCTTACACGAGCGAGTACGAACTGCCGCTAGCTCACATGTTTCCGGCTAACCTAACACTTCCGTTCTTTCACTAGCTCCCTCTAGACACAACACCCCTCCCTCCTAGTTTGTAAAATCCGCGAGGAACCTTGGAGGGACCCTTGTTCTCTGTGGACGAGGAGTCCTTAGTGTTGATGTTGATGCCGCTGCACCCATCGTGTCTGGATCTTGTTCCATTCCCACTGTGTCAGCTATCTCGGCTGTTGGTTCTTTCCCGCTTGAGCTGCTCTCCGGTATTGTAATACTTTCTGGCTCATCTCGGACTACCTCAGTGATCTTAGTGGATCTACAGCGAAGCTGATTAGTGTGTTTATGCAATCTGTTACCTTCAGGTGTTGCTATTCTGTATGAAACAGGACCTGCAGTTGTTTCGATGGTTCCGGGTATCCACTTTGGACCACTTGCTGAATAATTCCTGGCAAATACTGTTTCATCCTTAGTGAATTTGCGAAGCGGTTTCTCTTCTATTCCTTTCTCTTGTTTGGCAACCATTTCTTGCACAACATCTGGATGCAACCGATCAAGAGCGGTTGACAGCTTCCGTCCCATAAACAATTCTGCTGGACTTTGACCAGTTGTTGCATGAGGCGTTATGTGCTGTTGTAGTAAGAATCGTGTTAATTTAGTGTTCCAATCTCCTTCCCCCAACTTCTTTAATCCTTCCTTTGTCGATCTCACCATTCGCTCGGCTTGACCATTAGCTGCTGGGTTATATGGAGCAATTCTTGCATGTCGAATCCCATTCCGTTTTACAAATGTTTGGAATTCCTGTGAGGTGAACGCTGTTCCATTATCGCTTACTATGACATCAGGAATGCCATGTGTAGCAAATAGTTCTCGAAGAGTCTTAATTGCTGCTTCTGCTGAAGTTGTTGGTACGAGACGTACTTCTAACCATTTGGAAAATGCATCTACTACTATAATGAAATACTGGCCTTGCACGGGACCTGCGAAGTCTATATGGATCCTCGACCATGGTCTTCGTGCCCATTCCCACGGCTGAACTGGAGCTCTTGGTGGCATCGCCTGCGTTTCTTGACATTGTTTGCAATTTGCCACCCTTTCTTCTACTTGTGCATCCATATCTGGCCACCAGACGTAAGACCTGGCCAATGCTTTCATCCGAACTATCCCTGGATGTCCTGAGTGCAGAATTTCCAGTACCTCAGGTCTTTCTTTTGGAGGAATTACCACTCTATTGCCTAGTAGTAGACAGTTTTGGTATGCTGAAAATTGATTTCGTCTTCCCCAAAAGCCTTTTAGTTCCGGAGGGATGTCTTGGATCCTGTTTGGCCATCCCTTTTGGGTCCAGTGTAAGACTGAAACAATTTTTTGGCTTTGCCTAATTGTTTCGCCATTTATCCAATTATTTCAGGCTTAACCTGTATATTTTTAGTTAAATTATAATTCCTTTTGCATTTCGAATTCGTAAATTTTCCAAACCAACGCATTTTGTACCTGCATCGAGTTCCTTTCGTTTGCGCGATGCCCTTTCTGACCTGCGCTATCTCTTATCAGAGTGCAAGCCTTCTTTCGGGCACAAAATTCTTCGTCCGGGCATTTTGCTGTCTTCGCTTGAGCCCGCCGATACCGGCGCGGCTAAGCCTTGTTTTTAATTAAGCCAAATTACGTGCGCTCAACCATGTGTTTTCTAAGGGCTGATTATTATCAGGTACGATTGCGCTTTTCTGTCTTATTATCCCCATAGTAATTACATTTTTTATTAGCTCTTTTCTTGGAAATTCTAATTAACATTCGAACAAAAACGTTGTGGACCTGCTGCTTAATATTGGGAACGCTCCGAAATATCTTCTCGACCCCTATGATAACACTAGACGCTGAACGTAGGATGTCGTTTAGCCCGCTTTAAGCTGTTTCGATCCCTGCCTGCCACAGTTTTTTCTACCGATAAGGTTAGTTTCCAAGATTATTAATTACACCGACCGTCAACGAGTTTTGGGTTCGGGCAAATTACTTCGGCAGCCTGCAACGATTTGCGAATTTTTAATAACCATTATTACTTGAAATTATTATCGCCTGTTCATGGCAATGTTTAAATGCACCTTGTTATCTACAATGTAATTCCAAGGGCTTGATTTGTTTGCAGCTTTTGAACTTTAAATTGTTATCACGTGCTCAAAGCATTAATTAAATGTACTGTATCATTAACAGTGTAATTCAAATGCATTATTTGTTTGCAATTGGTAACTTTTAATCCATATTCATATGATCATTTTTACGTCTATTAATTACATGCTTTTGTAAAAAAGTGCTTTCACGCTACTTTGTGTCAACACCGAGATAACGGCTAAAACACATGATTGGAATAAGCTTAATCCTTCATTAAATTGTGATCACCTGTAAATTAAGGACCCTAAAAGAGGTTCAATTTTTATTATAAGCGTGCTGCATTTTTCATACATATTGGAAACGTTATATTTAAATATATTGAAATCATGACAATAATAATTTATCAATGATCTTACATGACAGCCATTTATTATTTATTAAATAAACTTTAGCTGGTTGTAATTATTTTGTTATTTACTTGAAATCTTTTGATTTCTGGCGCCCATTTCCATTTTCCTTTCTTTTTTTGAAGACATTCCAGGGTACATAGCTGATGATTTGAACCTACGATCTAAGGCCGCCGATATTTGAGCTAGTCGGCCATCGCGGTGAGTAAGAAACAGTTTTTCAGAGCTTCCGCGGTGTATAACGGAATAGGGGGGTTGATCTGCGATTGTACTACCATTATTATTAGTAACCAATCGCAGGGTGGCTTCTCTATTTTTGTTACAAGACGCGTGACAATACTGAGTCCTTTCTTGTACCTACTGCAACATCCTTTGCCGTGATAACTGGTTCTGGTATGGCTTCCAGCATTAGGACCTCGTGTGCTGGCGCAACCACCAATTCTTCTTCTTCTACAAGTGGCAACCTACTCAGGCAGTCAGCATGTGCAATTTGTTTCCCTGGAATGTGCAGCAATCTGTAATCATATACACTTAAAATAAGTCTCCACCTTAGCATGCGAGGTGATAAAACGTTTGGCGTTAGCTTATTTTCACCCAGGATTCCCAACAACGGCTTATGGTCAGTCCTGATCTCAATGGTTCGACCAAAAATGTAGTCATGAAATTTCTTGACTCCTACAATGATGGCGAGTGCTTCTTTGTCCAGCTGCGCGAAATTCCTTTCCGTTGACGTTAGTGTCCTGCTGTGGAATGCTACTGGAACTTCTTTCCCATCCTCCGTCGTTTGGCTTAGGATGGCCCCAACTCCATATGGACTAGCATCACAGGTAAGTGCTAACGGTCTTGCTTCATCGTAGTGGGCTAATAGTAATTTTGTTGACAACGAGTCCTTTAACTCCTGGAAAGCTTGCTCTTCTGTCTTCGTCCACTTCCACATTTCATTTTTGTGTAACAACTGGTGCAAGGGCTCTGCTACTGTAGCTTTGTCCTTTAAGAATGCATGGTAAAAGTTTAGCAAACCCAAAAAAGCTTGAAGTTCTTGCTTATTTTGTGGACTCGGTGCTTGTTTAATTGCTCGTACTTTTTCTTCCATAGGCTGTATTCCTTCTGCCGTTATTTTGTATCCCAAGAATATGATTTCGCTTGTATGCAGGATACACTTTTCGCGTTTGAGGCGAAGTCCATCTTCTTGGAAGCGTCGCAGTACTTCCCTCAGTCGAGTTGCAAGCTCTTGCTCCGAACCTCCAACTATTAGGATGTCGTCGAAATACGGTAACACACCTGGAATACCTGCTAGACGTGTGTCCACAAATCTCTGGAAAATTTGAGGTGCTACGGAAATTCCAAATTGTAATCTTTTGACTTTGAATGCGCCTTTATGAGTAATAATCGTTTGTGCTTCTGCACTGGCTTCATCGACTTCCAGCTGCTGGTATGCTTGCTTCAGGTCAAGTTTTGCAAAGACTTTACCTCCTGACAATGTTGCAAACAATTGTTGTATTGCCGGTACTGGATAAACATCCCTTCTAACTGCTTTGTTGACTGTAGCCCGATAATCTCCACATATTCGGACTTCACTGGAGCTTTTGAGTACTGGCACGATTGGCGTGACCCACCGTGGGTGATGTACTGGTTCTAGCACCCCCTGGTCACATAGTTTACTTAATTCCGTTTCAATTAGTGGTTTTATTGCAAACGGTACTTTTCGCGCTTTAAATGCTACCGGTTTAATCAAAGGATCCAAATCTAAGGAGATTGGAGGCCCCTTAAATTTCCCGAGTTCTTCTGAGAACACTTCTGCATATTCTGCAGCGATTGCATTAAAGTTTATTGTAGTTACCTTGTTTATTCCCGCAATCTTTATGTTGAGTGGGTTAAACCAGTTTCTTCCGAGTAAACTAGCAGTATCACCATTTGTTACGGTTAATGGTAATTGTGCAGACAAAGTTCCTAGTTCCACTAGCACATCACACGTTCCTATTGTCTTTATTTGTTTCTGCTGATAGTCCCGTAAAATCACACTGTTTTCGCGCAATTTTGGTTTGTCAGCACTAAATAAACGCCCGAAAGTGTTCTGTCCTATAACTGAATATGCGGCCCCTGAATCGACCTCCATCACACACCTCGTTTTATTTAGTAAAACCGGTACCTTTACTTTTGTGGCTGGATCCCCAAATTCATCGATGTTGTAGATAGGTTCGTAATGTTCGTTATTTACACTATTTACGTTCTGTGCACTAACACTATTTGTTGTTGATTTCTTTGCATTTGAATTTCCGGAATTGTTTCCTTTCTTCTCGTCCCTTTTCTTTGAAAGACAGGCTCTTTCAATGTGTCCAATTTTATCACAATAATTGCATTTCGCTTCCTTAAAGAAACATTCATCAGGTGAATGTTTTTTCGTGCAACGAAAACAGGTTATGTTGACGTTTTGTGACCTACTTTTGGATTTTAGGGATTTACCAGTTACTTTCTTAATGTTGGCACTGCTCGTCGGTAAGACAGTTTCCCGCAATTCTGACACATTTTTGGCGGCCGCTTCATGCGCGAGCGCCAATTCTTGCGCTTTCTTGAAGGTGAGTTCTGGTTCACCCAATAGTCGGCGCTGCAAGGCTTCTTCCCGGACCCCGCAAACGACTCGATCACGTAACATGTCTTCCAAGGTTGTTCCGAAACCACATTCCTCGGCAAGATGACGTAATTCACCGATATACGCGGATATGCCTTCCCCTTGAAGCTGAGCTCTTCTATGAAATTTAAATCTGCATACCACTACCGATGTTCTAGGCGAAAAATGATCGGTTAATAATGTCAATATTTTGTCCAATGTCTGTTTGTTGACCGCTGTCGGTGCTGATAACGATTTAACGATTTCGAATGTAGTCGGACCACAAACGCTTAAAAACACTGCCCGTTTCTGAACCGGATCAGTTATATTGTTCGCCTGTAGATAGAATTCGATTCTTTCCTTGTACGCTGTCCATTTATCAGCCTCGTTGGGATTGAACTGTACAATATGACCAACCGTGCCTGCCATTTTTACCTCGTGTCGCACTTTTTCACTGCCGGACTGCGCCAAATGTTGCGTTTAATCGGTGATTATTAACAACATCAATTATTAGGTTCGAGTACTTTTAATGCAACACAAGATACAAAGTGAACATAAGGCTGATAAGTAGCTTATCTATCTAATAAACGACAACGAATGCGCGCACGTACAACCTCTTACACGAGCGAGTACGAACTGCCGCTAGCTCACATGTTTCCGGCTAACCTAACACTTCCGTTCTTTCACTAGTTCCCTCTAGACACAACAGTGACCAACCACTAAGTGTTGTCGATAGTCACCACCCACCTATTGAAATATATTTCAAATCTGAATTAGTTAAGCAGCTTACCGAGGCCAATCATGTAATTTATAATTTCATGAAAGCCGACTATAACTCAATTAATGCTAGGTTATCCTTAATTTATTGGAAAAGAGAAATGGAAATTCTTAATACTGATGATTCCGTAAGGAAACTGTATGAAATTCTTAATGCTCTTGTTACCGAATATGTAATGATGATTATGCTATTTGGTTCTCTCTCGTGTTAATTAAGTTAATGAGGAAGAAGTATAAAGAACATCGGAAATACAAAAAATACAAATCACCATTAGATTACAGGACATTTAGCCAATTAAGAAGAGGTGCGAAAGCTTAAATGAAAGTTTTCTTTAATACTTATATTAACAATATCAGGTCCAAAATATGTAACAATACAAAAAAGCTGTGGACATTTTTGAAGCAAAAAAAGGTGGTAAAGTACACTTGCTTTCAAAACTTTCGCGTACACCTATTTTTCGCTGTATTAAATCAGGGTTGTAATTAATCAACTCTGACATTTAAACTTTTGAAAAGTCAAAATGCCTCAACTGACAGAACAAGACAAAGTTTTGATGCTTTCCAAATTAGAAGAGGGATGGTCCATAAGAAGGGTTGCTACTCACTATGGACTAGATCAAAGTACTGTTCTACGAGTAAAGAAGAGGTGGGAACTAGAAGGGACCGTGACTAGAAGGCCGTGTTCGGAAAGACCCAACATTTCAAACGTGGATAATTTAAGGGAAAACCATTTCAATACGGCCAGAAAGCGGTTTTTGAGACCAATTTTCCAGCATCAATGTCATCTTTAACCTAATCTCAAAATTACCCGTTCACACAGCTAAAAATTTGCAAAATCGTTGTTACTTGATTTTGAATGTGTACGCGAAAGTTTTGAAAGCAAGTGTGCATGTTTTTTCTATAATAATTATCAAGGTAAACTTTCTAGGGGATAAGTTGCATTCCTGCAGGGTCCCTAGTTTTAATAATGTTGGTACATAGATTTTTAGTTATTTTCTTCCACTAAAAAATGATTATCATTTTGACAGATATGTCATAATTTAATATCGCTTGCTTCATTTTTGCATTTAAAATATTTCTTGGTTTTCTTTTTTATCCGATTTTATTGATGATGATGATGATTCCATGTTAAAAAAGAAATTAGTCAAGAGTTCAAATTAAGAAACTTTGACATTTGAAATTGACACATAACCATAATTTTTTTTGGTTCTACCAACACGAGGTATAAAAATTTCCTAGCGTTTTAATCACATATCTACCAACATTGTAACACTTTCACAGTTATTAGAGAAAAAAAAGTACTTTATGTAGTTTATTTTCAAAAATTTTCAGTTCTGTATACACTCTTGATTCCGGTATAAAAAATACAAATCGAATAAGTAACAGCAGCATCTCATTGGGAACCTGCAGTGTTTTAGAGGATAAAGTTTTGTCAGTACTGAATACAATTGATATTAATAAGGGGGTTGGTCCTGACAATATGCGCAGTATACTTATAAAAACTTGTGCATCAACTTTAACAGAACCTCTAACGATCATTTTAATAAGTCTTTAAACGAAGGCTGTTTTCCGGAAAAATGGAAGAATGCGTTGGTAACTCCAATTTTTAAATCTGGAAATATGAATTTAATAACGAATTATAGGTCTATTTCTAAATTGTTTTTCTATTGATCGTTTATTTATGGGCTTCATTAATGTCGTCTATTAATGACCCTTGTTAATGAATGATTTTTTATTAATAAACGATATTTAAAAATCGGTTTATGTTGGTGGCATCTAACCTACTAATCACGAATTTGGCATATGCTTACAGTGCCATCAACATAAACAGTACCAACCTAAGGAAAAAAAATCACAAGCATTTATGGTCACTCGGTATAGTATTCCAACCAGAAATTGGAAAGCTATTTAAAATCAGGCCAGCATTGAGAACAGTAAGCGCCGGTTGCAGAAAGCAGTTTTTAAAACCGTATAGTAGCATAGAAAATGTTGAAAAACGTATATGTCTTCCAAACCCAATGCATCTGTCAAATTTGAAGGTTACTGTAGAAGTGTCACTGAATGACAATCAAACAGTAATTTTATGAATTAAATTACGAAGTGACTTAGGGCCGGTTGCAGAAAGCAATGTTAAGTCTGGTGTTAGCTAACATCGTCAAAGTGAACAAAAACGAATCAAATCTCAAATGCTTATGGTAACTAATACATTAGTAAACAAAATTTGATGCGATTTTGTTCACTTTGACGCGACGTTAGCTAACACCAGACTTAACATTGCTTTCTGCAACCGGCCCTAAGTCACTTCGTAATTTAATTCATAAAATTACTGTTTGATTGTCATTCAGTGACACTTCTACAGTAACCTTCAAATTTGACAGATGCATTGGGTTTGGAAGACATATACGTTTTTCAACATTTTCTATGCTACTATACGGTTTTAAAAACTAGTACCTACCTACTTAAATCATGCACAATGTTACAATGCCTTAACAAAACAGTTACATGTGCAGTCTGCAGATGAACTGTCATTACTTGAAAGCTGATTGACATTAGAATATTATTTACTGATTGTATGAAACCAACTTAGACATGACTTACACTTTTCATGGTGTACTGGATTTTAAATAGCTTTCCAATTTTTGGTTGGAATACTATACCATTAATGTCGAAACTTTAAGTGTCAAATTCTTTTCATGGAGTAAAATTAGATTTTCTTCAAATTAATAAAATACGATCAACGGAAAACTATTGTAACTAACTCGTATGTTAATCGGCGATTAATAATATCTACAACTAACGCGCGAGCACCAACTCGCGCGTTAAAATAAATCGCTCTCATTAACATACTGGCTTGTTGAATAACTATTAACATTCATTTTTACATGTTATTACTTTATGTAGGTTTTTCTATAGGAACAATGATGTAGATTGGTATCAAATTACCAATACTAAATAACAGTGTATATGAATCTACATTTATAATTGAATTCTGTATAACCTAAGTGTTTTGAAACTTTATTTTAAATTTTTAGTGTTATTACATTTTGTCGTAACAAACACGCGTTTTGTTAAAATAATATGCAAATAACACTAAAATTTTAAAATAAAGAATGTTCATACAATATTTAGCGCAATAAGCAGTAACGTATTTCAAATTATCCACACTTAGTTCAGCTACAATTTTACAGAGACTAACACAATTGTAAAATCGGTTAGTGGTTGATTGATAGGTAGCAACTATAGATGGCGCAGCAAATTCTAGTCTAATAGAAATACTGTATATAGTTTACTAAGAGTTGGGCAAACAGCCTGATTTGACATACATTTTTGATCCAAATTAGATATTTTACATATGTCGAACAAAGAGGTTATGGGAACCAACCTTGCTAACTTGCCTTTGATGGGAGAGTTTTCGGAGTATTAATCATTCTTAAGATCTCTAGAACCGACTATTAGGAATATACGGCCAATTTAATTAAGATTGAGATTTGCATGTGTTAAACTATCGGTCGTAACATGTTACAAAATATGTAAAAATGGTACTTCTATCACACATGTTATGCAAAAAGTGATCAAAACCAATCAAAATGTCCCCCTTGTTTGCCCAATTCTTAGTAACCTATATACAGGGACTCTATCAGCGTACATAAATCAAACAAGTAGAGACACTCACTGTCGGTTCCTTTGATGTCAAAATACCGATTTATATGACCTTGAACGGCTCCTGGGGGGTACTTTCCGATGGTACTAACAGATGGCGCTACTACTTTATCACATATGATTGGTAGCAGAGCTAGTAACTGGCTCTGATTAGTAGAATTTTGTGCTGCCATCTGATAGTCAAGCTTAGAAATACCTCCCGAGTTACTGTCCCAGGCACTCTAGACAGGTTTCAACATTTGGCATGAGCGTCTCTACTTGTTTGATGTATGTACGCTGACTCTATAGTCTAATAGAGTAACTGTATAATAGGAGAGTAAAGCAAACGCAGTAAGAGCATTTGATTGCTTGGATCCCATTCTGGAACGTAAGATCACATTGGAGCTCAGAAGTACGCGGCAGGTTTTGGATTTTTGAAATCAGAGAGTGACATTAAATTTGTCAAAATGATTTAAAATTCAATTGTAGAAAGTGAAACATAAAGAGTTTAATTTTGTTATGACAGGTTGTTCTGTGTGTGGGTGTAAAAACTGTTCTGAAAATGGATTTTATGAAGTTAGTATGCCAAACAATCTAGAGCGACAAAAATTTGATTAAGAAATATTGAACGAGAAGATTACGGCTGTAAAAGACCAATGGGAAGTTGCAAAAAGTGATCATAAAATACTAAAAAAGACTGCTATCCCAATAATACTGTTATGTAAAATTCCAAATGCTGAAAATGATATTGATGTAGAAATTTCACCACGTGAACCTTGTTACAAAAAGAAATACGAGTCTCTGCTAGTTCAACATTCTAAATTAGGAAAAAATAGTAAGAAATTAACCGCACTTAAAAAAAACAAAAAGAAACATTTATTTATTGAAAATACATTTAAAGAAAATGCTAACTGATGATCAGATTCAATCTTTAACAACCAAAACCAAAAAATCCAACAAATGTTCCAATGAAACTTTGGAAAAGTCTTTAAGATTCAGATTTTCTTGTGGCACAACTGGGTACAATCCTCTAAGGAAGATAGGTCTACCTTTCCCATCTATTCGCACGCTAAATTTTCATATTCATCAATTACATTTTCAGTTCAGTATTTTAACAGATGTTTTTACATTATTGAAAATAAACTTTCTAATTGCAACACTAAATTTGAAAAAGATTGAATGCTGACTTTAGATGAGATGGAATTAAAAAAAGTATGGATTTTTGTGTCACTTCAAATATTTTGACGACTGCTTCTTTACTGAATTTGCAAAATGAGTTTTTGAACCAGAAAAAATGCAAATTTCTCCTGACATTTCGATTTTCACAAGACTGCCTAGAAAACTTATTTAGTCAAATAAGAGCAAGACAGCCCTGTTTCCCAGTTCTTACATAATTACTGGAACAATAGGCAGCTATGATGTGGATGCTCGTCAGAATATACCCTGATTTTTTAATGTTATAAATAACAAGGAAAGTTTCGATCAAGATCATGCAGAGGCATATATTAACGTACCAAAAGATTGGAGCAATGAAAAACAAGAGATTAGTTTGCGCCAGCAGAATGTCCTGTACAATTCAGCTGGATATATTCTTATGAGTGTTATGAAAACAGTCAAATGTAGAAAGCTGCTGCTCCGCAGTAGGCGGTAAGAAAATGATCAATGCTCCATACATAAAATGTGTATCCCTGAAAGAGTTTTACCCATCTACCTTGTATTACAACAAAAAGATTTTTTTCAATTGTTAGCCTCATTGAACAAACTTTCTTAAATTTGAGCAACGTTTTAAACTTTCTTAATAGTAGTGCGTTAAACATTTATAATATCATTAAACGCGTAGTTATAAATGATCCCGTTATCACCAGTATCAATGTTCCCAATTGCCAGAATATAACAACAAAATTATTAGACCGATTTATTAGATATCGGCTCAAAATCCATATCGCCACTCTAAAACGAAAATAAATATAAACGGAATTGCAAGTAAAAGTGTAGCAATGAGGCAGCTTTCAGAACAATATAGTAGCGTAAAAAATATTAACAAAAAAACATATTGATGTAGCAGAAGTAGTACGAAATGTATAAAACTAAAATTTTAGGATATTACTTAACTAGTATTCACATACAAAGCAGAAAGTCTATATATGTTGACGTTCACAAGGCATTCTTTTAAAAGTTTTTTGAATTTGTTTTCATTTTATAAGCGGCCTTGAATTCAGGTAAGTTAATTTAATTCGTTTAAGGTAGTTGTTATTCGTGTGCATATGTATTTTTTTGAAATGACTCGAATTCCTTTATTTTGATGATCAATAGAGGTAATGATGGAGAACTATCGCCTTCAATATAATACTTAACGTTTGGGAACTCAACGTGTTATTAATAACACGAAATAGGCAGACCTATCCAATTTTACTGGCTATTTTACCAGTACTGTTTTCGTAGTGTACAATTAATGAGATATCTAATATTATACCTAAGATCTTAAAATGTTCGCCCAGTTATAATTTCTTTTTGTTCTATTTGACTGGGATTATTAACTATAATGTGTTTCTTAATTACTATGCATTTTGTTTTGTCAGTATTTGGACTTAATTTATTAACTTTTCACCACTTACAAATTAGGTACCTATAAATCGTAATATTTATACAGGGTGTTCTAATTCCGCCGACAAACTTCTAGGGGTTATAGAGGTCGTTGAAACGTATAATTGCTGCAAATACAAATTTTTCATTAAATCCTTTTCCACCGAGTTCCAACCTCCTAAGTGGGGGTGGGGGGTTAAAATTAAGTTTTTCGAATTTTCGAAACGTTCGAATTTCACATATCAATTTACATCAATATTAGTTAATGACTTACTTTTCCACACTCTTTTTAAAATAGGAAATGAATATTATCCAACTGTTTTAAAAAACCGTAAAAAACAAAGATACCAAACGTTTATTGATGTAAAAAACTGACTCGGTAGAAAAAATGTTGTGTCTGACATGTGTGGAAACTTAGTTATTCCATGGATTGCTGACCTCGCTAACGCTCCTCCACACTTGGTAGACACATAACTATTTCTTTAGTTTACTGAAAACTGGAAAAGGGAATTAAAGTGAAAATTGGTAGATATATCCTATCAATAACATACTTATTGATGAAATGATTTTACGTATGATTCGGAGTTGAAATTAGCAACCCTTATAAATGTTTATATTACAACTTTTTAATGGACACGAATTTGATTAAAAAAAAATATGAACGTAAAGCCTCATTTATTTAAAAGCTTTTTAAGTTCTTAGTTTTTCGCTCAACTAATATTTTTTGTGTCAATAAAATAAAATACATTTTGATGCAAAGCATTTTTGCGTATTTTTCTAAATAACTGTGCGGCGCATATAACGTTTCTTTCAGAAAAAAACTAAAAAAGTTAAAAAGCTTATGAAACAATAAAGCTTTCTAGTACATATTTTTGTATAATTAAATTCTTGTACATTCAAAAGTTCTAATATAACCAGCCTCTTTAGCAGGGTATAACTCGTCGGGAGAAATTTAAAAGAACACTTTATACCGATTTTTCTCAACCACTATCACAAATATATTTTTTAGTGCATTGGAAGTTCGTCCATTCTTTTATTATGTATTATGCTTCCGTGTGCAATCCAAGTGTCAAAATACACATGTTGTTTGGAAATTACGATATAAGATATTAGGCCAGTCAATAAAGACATTCTACCTTGCAAAAGGTCAGACAAAGTTCTAATTTGGTATATTTGTAGAGTCGTATGTCCTAATCGACATACTAAGTTTGCGACCTTGAAAGGGCGCCGCTCGCAACGCCATCTTGCTAAAAAGGTACCAAAATTCAGTTTTTCGTATATATCTCCTCTCCTCTGCCACCTAGGCTAAAAATAGTTATTACAAGAATTGTAGGAAACAAAATTTTCTACTTTTGTCTAAATCTTTACGTAAGGTGGAGCAAATTTTTGAAATTTGCGAAAACGCTCCACTTTTCGTCGAAATTTCGGTTAATATCTATTAATTGTTATCTAATTCAAGTTTTTATTCATTTTCGCATAACAGTGCGGATGTAGTACGAAATATAGAGATAATATGGAAGCAGAGTTTATAAACGACTTACGACTATGAACGAAGCATAATAAGCAAAAAAGATTCAAAGTAAGTAGCTAGAAGAATTCTTTCGGTTGGGGCCAATATAAAGAACAACATGTCTGCCATCCCTTCTTCCTCATTTTCGAACATCTGCCGTTTTTGGGTTCTTGGGCAGTACATCCAAAGACATTACGATTCCAATACAGTTGTTGTTTTTGACGGGTATCCAACTGATGCGGCTACCAAGAGCACGAAAAGTGTAGAAAGACTTCGCCGGTCAAAAAAGAAAACTTCCGCAGACCTACATTTCGACGAGTGGATGGTTCCAACTGTTTCGCAAGAACGATTTTTAGCGAAAAAAAAAAAATAAAATTCGCTTGATTCCGATGCTAAAGAAGAAATTTGAGGACTCCAATATCACAGTGAAACAGGCTACAGAAGATACAAATACATTGATCGTCAACACAGCGATCAGAATATCCTCATCTTTTGATTCCGTTTTCATAGTTGGAGACGACATAGATCTTCTAGTTCTGTTAACAACACTAGCAAAAACCCATCCCAATATTTACTTCCGAAAGCCAAAAAAAGGAAAACAGTAGAAAAAATATACTTTCCCCAAAGTCTACAGCATGAAGAAGCACTGGCAGACAACATACTATTTTTACATGCATTCAGCTGCTGTGACACTACGTCTTTTCTGTTCATTCAACCAAGGGAAAATAAACTTCCTACATATACTCTAAAATACGAATACATGAGCCAAACTGTACAAGTCTTCAAAGAGCCAAATGCCGATCCGGAAGTCGTAACTAACGCAGAGGAAAATTTTATAATCGCGTTTTACGGAGTTTCAAAAGAAAACGTTACTTTGGATTCTCTTCGCTTTCAAAATTTTTCAAGATCCGTTAGAAAAAATAAGTTCAATCTTGCTGCTTTACCACCTACAAGAGAAGCTCGGCTGCTCCATCGAATAACACAGTATGTGATAATAAGTAAAATTGTGGGAAACAAGGAAACACTTTAGATCGATGGCCCCACACTCTGCATGCATTCCCAAAGGTAAATCCCGTGTATTTGCAGTCTGTATTAAGGTATAATTTTTACTGTGTGACCAAAAATCTTGCAACCCTAAAGTTTCATGGTAAAATGTAGGTACTGTGTTTTGAAATCCAATGGGTGGGCGGAAGTGAGGATTAAATTAATTTTCTACACAGTATCTACAAGAACAGTTTTATTATTTTTTTTACGATAGCTACACGATTTTTTTTATCAAAAAGATATGCTGGACAACTTAAACAAATACAAAAACAATAAAAATAACCAAAATTTATGAATTACCGCCCTGCACACCAATAACAAACACTCAGAAATTAAGGTTATGTAGGTACGTTGAGTGAGCATGTCTGCAACAAAACACAGTGGGCCGGTTGCAGAAAGCAATGTTAAGTCTGGCGTTAGCTAACGCGACGTCAAAGTGAACAAAAACGAATCAAATCTCAAATCTTTATGGTAACTAATACATTAGTAAACAAAATTTGATGCGATTTTGTTCACTTTGACGCGACGTTAGCTAACACCAGACTTAACATTGCTTTCTGCAACCGGCCTAGTATCTCGTAGATACTGTGTTATACACAGAATTTTTACAAAAAAGTTTGCTCTAAGTGTTTTTTCTAAAACACAGTAACTACCAGATACTGTGTTTTCTTTGGTTCTTTCGAAAATTATGACTTGCTGTGTTTTGAATTGGAGAACAGAAGGAATGCATGTAGATACTGTGTTTATGGATAACTGTAAATAGATAACCAGCATAGATAGCTCAAATCTGATTAGCTAGAAAGATGCGGGACAACACAGTATCTACATATGAACATTCAGCTCAATTTCACAAAAAATGTTGGATACTGTGTTTTTCGATGGAGCAGCCGAGCTGCACGTCAACATTCTCTTCGGACCTACCACCAAGTTCAGAGTTGGTACGATATAACAAACAATCCAGAGGAATGGGGATGGCAAAAAAGCAAATTCGGACTCACTCCGGTAACAACGACAAAAGATTCTGCTCGTGAGGCACTTCAGAAATTTATTTCAGGCAAATGTAAAAAGGGATGTGGTCGAGCGTGTGGTTGCAGAAAAACAGGCTTGAAATACTCTGTTATCTGCACATTTTGTAATGGTGACTCTTGCGAGAATGTTCCACAGATTTTGATAGACGCTGAAGATAATGAGACAAATGAAGAGACATTAGTTGACATACTACTGACGTTTCACGATGACGATGACGATGAAACCGCTGAAAAGAATCAGAAAAGGATGAGAGCGATTCTCAAGAAGATGTCGAGATCAGACAATCTGGACCATCTAAAAAATTCGGGCACGGCATAATTAAGGAATTTAAGTACCTAATCCAAACAATTTATATTTAACAATGAATTGAACATGAAGCTTTAAGGCCCTAATAAAACAATTATCGTTATGATAGATCTCATTCGTGCTTTTGAGGCTAAACTGCAAGTTTTCAGTAACGATATTGTTACCAAAAACTACAAGTATTTCCTAAACTTGAAAAAAATCACCGGAGATTTGGATTTACACGAAAAAAACAGATCAAGTAAAAGTCAGTGCAGAGTTTAATTCGGTAATTAATTCTTTAATCAAAGAATTTTCATCGAGATTTTTTCAGTTCGAAGAATTATTGAATACACTGAAGTTTATAATGTATCCTGATATGACTTCACTTGATAAACTGAACTTGGCCATATTTGATTGGTTAGAAATTGAATAAATTGAAATGCAGCTGATTGATTTCCAGTCTAGTTCAATATGGATTCAAAAATTTATCGAAACAAGGAAAAAGTTGGAATTAAATGCAATAGAAAAACTATCTGTATCAGCTAATATGAGTACAAATGCCAATATCAAAATGATGGAAACGTGAAATTCAATTCCAGACACATTTAGCTGTCTGAAGAAGCTGGCTTTTGCGATCTTAATAATGTTTTCATCTACCTATGCCTGCAAGTAATTATTTTCAGAAATGAATAAAATTAGACCCGCTTAGAAGCCGTTTGTCAGATGACCCCAGTTCAGCTTGTATTCTGCTAAAAGTATCAAAGTATGAAGCTAATACAAGTTATTTAGCATCCAATTTGCAACAGCGCACTAATTTTTTCTTTCATTTAAATAAACAACGTTACTATTGCTGTACAAAATGTATATTTTTGGTTGCAAATAAAGAGTTTTAAGTTGATAGTATTTAGTGTTATTTTTTTCCCATTAATCACTAAGTCAAGATTGTTTGATGGCACGTCATGGCCGCATTAAATATTTCTTTAAAAAAAATGGCATGTAGATGAATAAAGGTTCGCCACCCCTGATCTAAGGCATCTAAAAGAAGTGGTAAAAGTGGAGCGTTTTCGAAAATTTCGAAAATTTGCACCGCCTTACGTAGCTGTAACTCATGAATTATTCATCTGACAAAAAAATGTTTCAGACAAAAGTTGTAGGCAATTTTGTTTTCTACAATTCTTGTAATAACTATTTTCAGCCTAGATGGCAGAGGAGAGGAGATATATACGAGAAACTGATTTTTGGTACCTTTTTAGCAAGATGGCGTTGCGAGCGGCGCCCTTTCAAGGTCGCAAACTTAGTATGTCGATTAGGACATACGACTCTACAAGTATGCCAAATTAGAACTTTGCCTGACCTTTTGCAAGGTAAGCCCTAATTTATGTCTCTATTGACTGGACTATATAAGATATTCACAAAACAAGCAATTCAAGTAATAAATCTGTATCTACATTATTATTGCAACTATTCAAAATATCAATTATTTCATCTGAATAGAACTATAACCAAATAAACACTCAGGCTCAAATACGAATCCACAATACTAAATTGATTTGAACATTATTACTAACTTCGCTTGCTCTGCTCTCCTATTATACAGTTACTCTCTAAAACTTAGTGAGGGAGTCAGTGTTGCCAACTTAGTAGATTTTCTACTAAATCTGGTAGAATGAAACACGTATTTAGTGGACTAATTTTCAATCTCGTACATAGTAGAAAATCTGGTAGATTACACAAATTTTTTAGTGAATTCCTGGTATTTTTCTTAAGTTGGTGGTACGTATAATACATATACACTAGCACCAAGCACACAAAATGGAAAATATGTGAACTAAATGTAAAATTCAAGTAAAGGGAATTAACGAACCAATAAAAAGCAAGCTTAGTCTCACGGTACATTCACACGAAAAGCACAAACGTCAGTTCAACATTGCTGCTATCGCGTTATATAGAAATCACTAATTTCCAGGTTTTCGGGTACTGTTGTTCACCAGTTTTGTGGTTCTTTGTTAATTATTACTATTATTGTTAGTATTGCTCTTCTGCGATAGTTGTTTTTGTCGGCTTGGGTTTATAACCTCAAATCGTAAGTATTAGATATTTTCAACAATTTTACTTTAATTTGTAGTTATTAGCATGCGTTATAGTAGTTTATTTATCTAGAACGAAAAGTGGCATTTTAAAGACGAGAAAGTTGTTTACGGAATTGCCTGCGAGGACCTTTAAAACACTTTTCGTTCGTGGTGAATTTAACGGTTTATTTTATACTGCAAGTTTAATGAATTTTAAATAAAAAGTTGTAAATCATTTCAAATTTCATGTCAACAACTGACGTACAATTTTAAAGTACTTGAACTTTAGAATTTTACTTTAAAGTACTAGGATTTTAAGGTTCCATTTTTTGTACCATAAATAATCCGAAAAATGTCATTTTTGACATCAGTATGAAATAATAGTAGTTTGTATGCCAAGGCACTGAAGTTTAACTTTTTATCACGAATGTGGATTTAGTTGCCTAGGCCCGTAGGGCCAAGGCAAATAAACCACATGAGGGATAAAAAGGAATTTCAGTGCCGTGGTGTACACTACGTTTTATTTGAAATCGAGAAATCGTGAAATTACAACATTTTAACCAACTTTTGTAGGTTATGTTCGGTCGATTGACGTTTATCTGTCGCCTCGCCACATACAAAAATGTTGTAAAACAATGGATTACTTCACTGCCGATTTCTCGTATTTTAATGACGATTTCGGCGTACTTCACTGCCGATTTCAAATAAATATTATTTTGTTATCGTATATTTCTGTAATACTAAATTCCTTATTACGTAGGATCACAATGAGCTGTAGAGGAAAAAACTCATGCATCCAGAAACACGAAGCATAACTGCAACTGTTATAACGTTTTCTGATGGACGGAAGGCTTCAGAAATGTGGATTTTTCCGGTAGAACAAGATACAGAATCACCAGCCGCAACAACTGGGAACTCGACGTCTCTGATAGAGAAAATTTGCAGCATAGGTATGTATGGTTATTGAAAACACCAAATTCTTTTTAAGCGGTTTTATTCAGTTAAACTTTCTGACAAGCACAATAACTCCCCATAATTATGGCAACGTGAAAAACAAGGCCCTCTCGCCAGTCGCGATTAGGCGAGGTCGGGATCCAGTCGTCTACCGCGAATACTGGATTGCTTATACTAAGGGTCCTTTTCTACACAGGTAATGCGAAGAAATAGTATATTACAGCCCGAGATGGGAAGTGTTTCATTACTGTCGAGAGATTAGTTAGCTGATTGAGACGCGAAGCGTCGAAATTAGCTATTATCTCGAGACTAAGAAAACTTCCTGTCGAGGTTTGTATACTATTTTATTCGCAACCACTTTATTCTAAAGAATAATTGGAAAAATTATTATATTATACGACAGGTTGCGACGCGCATGAATGGATCAACACGATTCCCAGTATCCCTACCTACTCAGCTGTCGGGAAGTGAGTGCGGGAAGTAGCGGGCTGAAATGTACGACTTCCCCCACTCAAATGAGGTCAGGAATGTTAACATTACATATATGGTTGCGAATAAAAATTATTTCTCAGAATTGTCACTGAAAAACATGATGCAGGTAATACATTCGTCCTTATTTTTTTCAGGTATTTCTTTAACATCTCATAAGAAAAATAAACTGAAGGAAGACTCGCACGAAAATCGTTCTCTATTATTTTGAGTTGGGAGTTTTCGAAAATGTGGCTTAATGGACAAAATAAATTATGAACATTTAATTTTCACTGTCAATACGGGAACGTCAAAAGTCAAATGAAGATACCTATTTCTTTATGTTCCAGTGTTGCTTTTCTTTGCTTTGGTGACCATAATCTCTTTTTGTTTTGTTAACAAATGTCGTAGTATTTGGCATTAACGTTGAAGATAATTGATAATTAAACAATCTAATGGATACAATATTTATTTTGTATGATCTCTTGTACTTACGGTTGGTTGCAATATTTATAATTATACAAATATATATTGCATTATCGTTTACTTTATTTACTATTACTTCCATAACAATGCATTTATATCATAAGTTGTGTTTAGTAGTTTGAACACTGTTAGATGAAAAAAGTCGATGATTTTAAAATAAAAGTTTAAATTTCCCGCCTCTACGAATGTTTATAAATTTTTTTATGGAGTGTAATTCTGAAGGAGAGCTAGCGCCGGCCTCCCCTACTACGGGTTTTTGTGTGCTTGGTGGTACTGTAGCACTCTGCTTAATGTTATTACAGTAAACCATATATTTATGCTACTATATTGCTAGTAGGGCTTGGGAACGCGCGAAAACATTACGCTGCCGACATAGTCTGACTCGTCGTACTACGCGTCTTTTGGGCATGCCTGAGAATTCGAACTCCGCCTTTAGAAGCGAATTCTAAACTTGACCATGAGGTTTACTGCCCCCTGCGCGGACGACGCGCTTGCGCACAACTCACCAAATACATCCAAGAGTTGGTTGTCTGTCTCACTTCCGTTGTGACCCTCCCACTAATAGCCGCTAGCAATATAGTAGTAAAAATATATGCAGTAAAAGTTGTATCTGACAATCACGTTTTTTGTGCTGCCCTCTAGTAGTCAAAAGCAATGTCAACACTATCGAAGCATGGTCAGCTTCATTATTCATACCCGCTGACGCGTAGCGGAAACTGATAAAGCTGGCTATGATTCGAGTATGTATAATAGCATTTTGCGAAAAAAAAATCAGGTTCAAATACATAATGGAGGATTTTGTTAAATTATCTGCTCGTACGTAATTAGGGGAAAAAACATGTAAAAATAGCTTATAAAAGGGTTCTCTCACGAATCTTACGTCACTTGCGCTTGGCATTTTGTTGATGAGACCTTTAACGAATAAAAAATTCAATATTTGTGTTAAAAAGTGAATAAAGCAGCATAATTGGGAATCTACGGGCCGAACTCAGAGACGTAAATTGAGTAACACTCACACTCATGACTCATCTCATACTAACTTCACCCCAATCTTACCAATTGGTATTCACTGCCAAATAGTGACCGATGAGTATAGTCAGAAGTAATACTATAAGTACTTCGATATTATCGGGTTATATGTCGATAACTTGTTGCACAATAATAAAAGAGTGTCAGTTTGACAGGTTAAATAGTCCGACCGCGTCAGCGGGAGGATTATTCTGTCAAACTGACACGATTTGTTATTGTGCAGGAAGTTTGAGACGTATAACATGTTCGAAGTACGCATTGTATTCGATTTGATTATTTTGTGAGTAAATTTTAATATTAGAACAAATAAATATTTTATTAGCAGCTCGATTTGTTTGAATTAACCTAGCTGAAAGTCATCTCCATGAAAACAACATCAAGTTGACAAAAGTTATGTATTGCGTTGCCTAGTGAAGTTACTATAGTATAATCGATTTTGTATAATCGAAATTATACAAGATAACTTAACTAAATCCAGCCTTTTGATTGGTTGAAATCTCTACGAATAAAATAATCAAAATTATACCCATTCGGAGTCACGTGACTTTTGTCTATCACTGTTCAGCTTTAGTAAAATAGATGAAATGGAAGAAATTCGTAAAAAAGGCATGTCGATTCATAAAATTAATTTTAAAATTTGACGGTTCTAATCTGTCACATTATATTTTTCGTGCAAGTGTTGAGAGAAAGAAACCATCGGAAATGCGGTATAACGAGCAGTCGCAACAATTAATTTTGAATGTTATCCGTTTTTTTGGTGAAGAGTACGAGAATATTAAAAATGGGAAACCAACAGTTTCACCCTCCAACGTTGTTCGCCGTGCTTCTCTTGCATTAAATGTCTCGGAGAGCACAATTTATAAATTAAAGAAAGACGGGATACAGTGCGACACATTATTTAGTGAAAATATGACCCAGAAAGTGAAGCATGCAAAAACGGAAGTCGATGAAGCAGTCAAGAACTCCATTAGGGACACTATATACAAAATGTATGTGGCTAAGGAATTTGTAACTATGGAAAGCCTAAAGAAACGCTTGGTTGACGAATCTGGAGGAGATTTTACACATTCAGTTTCTTCCCTAAATAGATGGTGCAAGGAAATAGGCTTCAAATGGCAAAAATCAAGCAATAGGTTCTATCTTATGGAACAACCAAATATTCAACTTAAGAGAACCAAATTTCTTAGAGAGTATATGGTAAATTTAAACTCAGAATCTCCTTTGAAGCCCGTTTTTTTAGATGAGACATGGATTTTTAGTAAAGGTTCATTTAGAAAAAGCTGGCAAGATGGTAGTTTAGAAACAACATCCAAAAAATCTGGGCAGTGCTGAAGGTTTTGTAGATAATTCTAGTTTAGTGTTTAAGTGCGGGACACAAAAAGGTGATTATCATAATAGCATGAATAGGGAAAATTTTGAACGTTGGTTTAAAACACAATTTGTTCCAAATTTAACAACAAAATCGCTGATAATTATGGATAACGCTAGCTATCACAGTGGTTTAGCGGAAGAAAATCCTACTAAATCTTGGTCAAAACTAAAATTAATAAACTGGCTGAAATTAAGAAATATAGATTTTCCTGAAAATGCCATGAAATACGAAATTTGGTCGATTGTAGCACTGAATAAACCTACTTCAAAAAAATATCACCTAGACGAATATGTTAAACAATTTGGTCATAACATTTTAAGACTGCCTCCTTACCATGCTCATTATAATGCGATAGAAATGGTTTGGTCAGCTTGCAAATGAAGATACGACAATCTAATTGCAAATACACATTCAACTCCAAGTGAAATTGTTGAAACTTGGAATAAGGTGTTGGACGAAATTACAGCCGAAAAATGGGAAAAATATGTTGAGCATGTGGAAAATCTCGTAAAACAATCGTGGGAAGTTGAAAAACATTGTGATGCTTCAGATATAGAACCTTTTATAATCAATTTAGGTGATGAGAAGGATGATGATGATGATGGTAGTGATTTTAATTTTGACGAGTTATAACTTTGCGTGTTTGTTTGAAAAAAATGTTTCATGTGTGTTTTCTTATCCAATTTTCATTTAATTTAGTTGTAGATTTAGTATGGTTTTTTAGGTTATGTTGTGTTGACATGAAAGCATACGAATAGAAAACCATGTGTTAATTTCTGTAAACATAACAACTCCTTACTGAGTCAAGTTTAGGTGAACATTTCATATTTTAAGTTGTTTTTGTTTTAAATCTGACTAAGGTTTAGTAGTTTGTTAATATTGCATTTATTTGGAAGATAACCGAATATTCACGAACAGAAATTGACAAATTGACTTAAAATTTCCAATGCGCAGCAAGCTTTTAATGTAGCAGCCAACATATCTTTATTATATTTACATTTTACCAAACGTTATATTTTCTTTAACATGTAAAATCAGTTTAGTTTCATATAAGAGAAAAAAACCCGTAGCAACCTTGTTTTAGAAATTGGCAGATGTCTTGATAACCTATAAACCGAAATGTCATTTATTACCCTAAAATTGCATTTTTAAGAATCGACATACGTAAAGTCACTAGATTATCACGTGACTCCGAATGGGTATAATTTTGACTATACCTAAAATTTGTCTAATAAGGAGTGTCAGTTAAGTGAGATATAAGCTAGGGTAGGGGTAGCCTAAAGTTCCATATACAGTACCACTAAGCACACAAAATCCCCGCAAAAAATATGTGAACTAAATCTAAAAATCCAGTAAGGGGAAGTAGAGAACCAATAAAAAGCAAGCTTTCCGAAGAGATACATTCAAACAAAAAACATAAACGTAACTTCGCGATTGCTGCTATTGCGTCAGATAGATTAGTTTTGTTGTTCTTTGTTAATTTTTGTTAGTATTGCTTTTATTCGTTAGTTCTGTTATTGTTTACCTATTCGTCGTTTAATTTTGGGCGGCTTGGTTATATAACAGGAAGTCGTAAGTATTAAATGCTTTCTAAAATGCTACCTTAAGTTGCAGTTATATATTTATGTAATACTAAATTCCTTTTTACAAAGGATTACAGTGAGCTATAAAGCAAGACATCTTGTGCATTCGGAAATAAAAAGTATTATTGCAAAAGTCATATACTTTTTTGATGAACAGAAGACTTCTGGAACGTTGATATTTCTCGTAGAGCAATCTGCAGAAATAGCAGCCGCAGCAACTGGAAAATCAACCTCTCTGATAAAGAAAGTTTCTAAGGATTATGTTACAGCGACCATATGGAGACCTCGAACAGGCAAAGGTGATAGAGGAAGACCGACAGCACGTTGGAATAACGATGTCGCATTAGGAGCAGGACTACAATGGACACTAATAGCACAAAACCGGACAAAGTGGAAGAATCTTGAGGAAGCATATGTCTAAAATTGGAGTGGACAACATAATGCTGTTCTATGATGATGATAATGATGATGATATTACAGAAGGTAATACTTAAAAATTACAATATAATTTCTCAGCATTGCCATTAAAAACATAATGCAGATAATACTTTAGTCCTTACTTCTTCCAGGCACTACTTCTTTAACATCTGCGAAGAAGGAGAAACTCAAGGAAGGCTTTAAGAAAATCGTTCTCGTCAATTTTAATTTGGGAGTCTTGCGAAGAACAGTTCATGAAATGTTCACTGTGGAGCATAAAGTAGCGAGTCTAAATGTATTAGTAAACAGAATGAATGAGAAAGTTAACTATACTGGCGATCGAGAAACTTTGAAAAAGGATCTAAAGGAAACAGGCTTTCATTATAAAAAAAAGTGACAAAGGAAAATTGCTCATGAAAAGAAGTAACATTGTAGCTTGGCGTTCTAGGTGTTTAAGGAAAATATAAGAAATCGAAGAATTAAGTGCGAAAGAAACCAGTTCCATTCCTAGACCAAACATATATTCATCCTAATTACGGAGTAGGAAAATGATGAACCAGGTGTTGACAAAAGTTACATTTAAATGAATCTTTAGTCGGGACTTTGGTAATCCCTCCATTGCAAACGAGAATCGATTACAAGCAAGCCCATTATAAGAAGAATATATGTACTATATTTGGGTCAGCATTCTTTCTCTCTTCAGCTTTTCTTCGCTCTGGTGATCTTAATGTCTATTTCCTTTGTTTAAAAATTATCTGTTTTTTGCATTAGCCTTTGGGATAATGATAATTAGACAATCTAATATACGAGGGCCGTTTTTTTTAACCTCCGATGGGCCATAACAAAAAGACAAGTGTATATAAAACAATGATTTTATTACTAAAAGTTATGTACATTTATGGCTACTTTTCGACATAATCACCTTGGAGATTGAAGCATTTGTCGTACCTGTGGACAAGCTTGCCAATACCCTCTGCATAAAATGTTGCCGCCAATGAATTGCAATGAGTCTTAACGTTGTCTTGAAGCTCCTCGTTATTTTGGAAGCGTTGTCCTCTTAGCCACTTCTTCAGTTCAGGGAAAACGTGGAAGTCGCTCGGCGCTAGGTCGGGACTGTATACCGGGTGATCGAAAATATCCCACTGAAATTGCTCAAAGTGCCGTTGCGTTACAGCATCACTGTATGGGCGTCTCCCCGGCTCCTTGAGCAATATGGAATATTTTCGATCACCTGGCATACAGTCGCGACCTAGCGCCGAGTGACTTTCATGTTTTCCCTGAACTGAAGAAGTGGCTAGGAGGACAGCGCTGCCAAAATAACGAGGAGCTTCAAGACAACGTCAAGACTAATTGTAATTCTATGGCGGCAACATTTTATGCAGAGCGTATTGGAAAGCTTGTCCACAGGTACGACAAATACCTTAATCTCCAAGGTGATTACGTCGAAAAGTAGTCATAAGTGTACATAACTTTTAGTAATAAAATCATTGTTTTATATACATTTGTCTTTTTATTGTGACCCATCGGAGGTTGAAAAAAAACGGCCCTCGTATTTAATTTATATAATCTTTCAATAATTTATTATTATAAAAATATGTTATGTATTCTAGGTTGTTCTACTTACTATTATCTTTGTTGCAATAAATTTATTGAATAAGTAATGGTTTAGTAACTGAAACACTGCCATATGTAAAAGAACTCCTATGATTTTTAGAATTCTTCTTCTTCTTCACGTGCGTTATCCGTTCAGTATGTTCGCCATCAACAAGACAATCTGAACTTTGTTGACGGCTGTTCGGAAGAGGTCTGTCGTTGTCATTGAGAACGAAGATCTTAGATTCTTCAGTCAGGAGATGCGCCTGCGTCCGGGTCCTCTTTTTCCTACCATTTTACCTTGTAGTAGCCGTTGAAGTATCCCATAGCGTTGTTCATTTCTCATGAGATGTCCGAAATATTGCAACTCTCTGATTTTTATTGTTTTTACGATTTCGGTTGTTTTATTCATTCTTTGCAGTACTTCAACGTTCGTCACATGGTCCACCCAACATATTCTCAATATTCGCCTGTACGTCCACATCTCAAAAGCCTCAAGTTTCTTCATTGATGCTTCCGTCAGCGTCCAGGTCTTAGCTCCATACAACAGGACAGAGAATACATAACACTTTAATAGTCGAATTTTTGTATTTAGATTTAGATCTCGAGTCTTAAACACTTTCTGCATGTTAACAAATGTTGTTCTGGCTTTCTCAACCCTGCACTTAATTACTTTAGAATGGTCCCATTGATCATTGATCGATGCACCTAGATATGTCATTGATGTTACTCGTTCGATTGGTTGGGAGTTTACTATTGAGGGTTCGGGTGGAATTGTAGTTCTACTAATAACCATGTATTTTGTTTTTTGTATGTTTAGTTCAAGTACGTATCGTCGACTGATCATTTCAATGTTTGACATGAGTCCTTTTAAACCTTCGAAGCTGTCCGCGAATATAATCGCATCATCCACATATCTAATGTTGTTCATTTTCATTCCATTTAATGATATACCAGCATCTATGGCTTGTAGAGATTCCTTAAATATTTGCTCGGAATAAATATTGAATAGCAGGGATGATAAAACACATCCCTGTCGCACGCCTCGTTTTATCTCTACCTCGTTTGAATCATCTCCATCTATCGTAATGTATGCGGATTGATTCCAGTAGAGGTTAGTTATAATTTGTAGATCTTTGTCATCGATGCCATTTTTTTCCAAAACATTAATAAGTTGGTCGTGTTTAACTCTATCAAATGCTTTATGATTGTCTATAAAGCAAGCGTAAATATCGGCATTCACATCTTTGCAACGTTGAAACAGAACTTGTACTGCAAAGAGAGCCTCTCTCGTACCCAAGGCGTTTCGGAATCCGAATTGTGTTTCACTTAGCTGCTCTTCACAGAGTTTGAAAATACGTCTGTGTATTATTTTCAGGAAGATTTTGAGAAGATGTGACATAATGCTAATTGTGGGGTAATCGGCACAGTGTTTGGCGCTAGACTTCTTTGGTATGGCGATGAAAGTTGATTTGAGCCATTCTCTGGGTATTTTTCCTGAATCGTATATATGATTAAAGATGCTAGTTATCCATGTTGTAGCATTATCGTCAAAAAGTTTAAGAATTTCGGATTGAATTCCATCTGGACCTGGCATTTTAACGTCTTTTATATGACTTATTGTTACACGTACTTCGTCCTCTGTTAAATATGGTCCACTTACACATGTTCTTTGTTTCGGATCACCCCTCTGTTCATCATTAAAAAGATTTGTAATGTAGTCTTTAATTTTTTTTATTCTTGCCTTTTTATCTATAATGATATTTCCTTTCTCATCTATCAAGCGTCCAATTGTTTTGCGTTTAACCGTACCTGCCGCTTCTTTGATCTTACGATGCATGTTAAAGTGGTCTTGATTCCTTTCTAAGGTCTCAATTTCCCTGCATTGTTCTTTTAACCAATTTTCCTTAGCTATTCTTATCTCTTTCCGAATAATTCTTTGTATTTCTCCGTATTTTTCTATGTTAGTTCCCTTATACCTCCTCTCATCCATCATATACAGAATCTCATCAGTCATTCATTGATGTTTTTATGCTTAATTGGTTTCAAATAGTCTTTGTGAATTTCTTCCACTGTTATTCTGAATTCTGCCAGCTTTTCCTCAATATTGTTACTGGTATCTATGTTCGCAATACCTCTCTTCAATGTAGCTGTTACTTGTGTTCTGATATTGTTGTCTTTTAATTTTGTCATGTCATATTGCTGTTTACGTTTACTTTTTTACTATTCTCTTCAGTCTTACGTTTATTTTGGCTACCAAGGCGTTATGGTCAGATCCTGTGTCAGCACTTGAGTATGTTTTCGTTGATTGTATGCTATTCCTGAATCTTTTATTTATTATAACACATAGTCAATTTGATTTCTGACAATATGGCCAGGTTTATCTTGAGGTGATACCCAGGTGTATAATCTCCTGGCAGGTAATTTAAAGAAGATTTTCATGATAGCCAATTGGTGTTCTTGTGCAAATGTAAATAGTCTGTCCCCTCTCTCGTTTCGGTCGCCTAGTCCATATTCACCAATTAACTCTCCACTCTTCCCTTGTCCAATCTTGGCGTTATAGTCGTCCATTATGATGTTTATATATTGTTTTGAGAGTTTATTAACAAGATCATTTAATTCTTTATAGAATGATTCTATTTAGTCTTCCGACTTTTCTGCTGGTGGGGTATATATTTGAACCATATTACATTTAACTGGTGTAAAAAAAAATTAAATAAAAATTTCCTGCGTTTACTAATGTTTATAATTTTTCTGAGGAGTGTAATTGTCAAACAGAGCTAGCGCCAGCCTCCCCTACCAGGGGATTTTGTGTGCTTGGTGGCACTGTAGTTATTATTTGGTGAGTTCCACTGAATGCATAAATTGTGGTTACATTGTTAAGTAAGTGTTTTGTGCATCGTACCTCTTTAGTTTTTACCTATAAAGGATGTTTTTTGGGAATTCTTTGATTATGCTCGTGACCACCACTTGCTGAATTGTTTGACAAACGTCACTGTATGCGGCCTGGGCATATGTGAAGTTTAGCGATTCTTCGCAGAGCGCTGTATACCCACGAGCGGGAATTTCAAATTTGCAATGTAACATCAGTTACTACGTTGACTACAATGCAAATGTTTGATTAAATTTTACGGTGTTTCTTAAAATTTTACAACAATAATATAACCCTCTCGTGTATTTTTTACTTTGATATTCTATTGTGTTTTTTGATCAGTGTCCGGCTAGTTTTTTCGTGTATTTTCTCATTTACATTATTTACGTTCACAGTATAATTTGTTATTATTGCTTATGATTTCGTTTGGTATTGTTAAAATAGAAAGCGGTACTACAACGTGCAAATATACCAATTGGGGAAGATCTTATCATGAATTAACCTCCAACTAAGTTTTACGAAAGAAATGGCCTGAAAGCTAAATTTAAATGATCGTACTGGTGCTTCAAACAACGCACCATTTTAGCGATTTCTATTTTCTATTTTGATTTAACTAGGTATCCACAAACAACGGGAACGAATTGTTATTGGTAGCTTTCAAGAAAGGTGTTGCCGAGTATCTTCTTCTGGGCGAGGACTATAAAATTAAATTGCACTTCTTTTATTACATTTTTAATTACTACATTTACAGATAGATATCTAATAAAAGAAATAACTTTTAAATGTTTAATTTTTAAATTTTTACAATTAATTACACATAAACTTACAACCTTGCAATAACACACAGAATAAAATACTTCATTACTGTTACCACCTAGAACAGCTTCCAAATCTGTAAGAAATACGATTATCTGCATATGATGTGCTATTTTAGAGCAAATGTGTGAGCTATCAAAAAAATAACTTCAACTACGAATTCTTGGAGTTGCACACCTCTCTCAAGAAAAATATTAAAGCTATAGATCTCTAAGGTACTTACACGACACTAAATAAATTACACCATTCATATTTATATTACATTCAAAACAATAGGTCCTTATCCTACTGATACTGCACTTAAAAAATCATTTCTAAACACGAGTTAGTCTTGACAGCCGTTGTCATTTAAATGTCATCGTGGGTATGTGGCGCCAAACGGCAAAAATTGGTGTTTTCTCAGAAATGAAAACAACAATGGATTTCAAAAAAATGCCCAGGCAGTATAAAGTGACATTTGTCACACAATTCAGCAGGTCGTGCTCGTGACCATTCTTTTTTACAAATACCAAGGTAATGTTTGACGTGAAAAATAATTAAAGCAAGATTTTTATATGAGCACGTTTTTTGTAGATTTATCTTAAGGGATAACAATAATCCTTTAGAAAGGTAGGTACACAAATACAGAGTTCGTACAACGAGTGAGGTTTTGTAGGCAAACAATCAGTGAGATCATTTTACCAATTGTGTATCCACCAATTGAAAATGGAAACAATCGTGGAGTCCCAATTCTACCTATTTTGAAATTATATGTAGCTTTGAGATTGTTTGCAACAGGTAGCTATCAGGTATGTTGTAAATGTGCCAGTTTATAAGTAACACTATACAGTTTATTATTTTTTGTAATACCTACTTGTTAAATATTTCTTTAAGGACTGTTTACTACTGCGTAAGCAACCTCTTTACGGCCCGGCCGTAAAAAGTGTCCGTAAAGACCACGGCCTGCTAAATTGTGTGCCAAACGTCAAAGTGACATTTGTCACACAAATCCAGCAGCAAGCAAGCCTTCAACTTCACATAGAAGAAGGCGCAAAAGACTGCTATAACTCCTGAACATACGCTAAAATAACTTGCTCATTCAGAATCTTAACGTCTTTAGGAATATCTTCATCATTTTCTACAAATGTCATAAGTTACGAGCTGGTTACAACTTAAAACTGCTTACAACCATACACGAAATTGGAAATAACTGACATTTATAAACAACAGTTGCAACGTTCTACGCACTCTGAATCATTCTAAAATGTCATTACACAAACCTAGCGTTTTGATGAAAATAAATTAGAAAAATATAGATATGACCGAATTGTATGTAGGTATTACAAAAACTATTGTACAATACACGTCCGTTAGGGCCTTTACTGCCTCGCCAGTATTATTCGACTCGCTCTTCGAGCTCGTCTCACAAATTCTCTGGCTCGGCAGTAAAGGCTATCCTAACGGACTTCTACTGTAAAATACTATTTTGTAATACCTACTTGTTAAATATTTCTTTAAGGACTGTTTACTACTGCGTAAGCAACCTCTTTACGGCCCGGCCGTAAAAAGTAAAGACCACGGCCTGCTAAACTGTGTGCCAAACGTCAAAGTGACGTTTGTCACACAAATACAGCAGCAAGCAAGCCTTCAACTCCACATAGAAGAAGACGCAAAAAACTGCTATAACTCCTGAACATACGCTAAAATAACTTGCTCATTCAGAATCTTAACGTCTTTAGGAATATCTTCATCATTTTCTACAGATGTCATAAGTTACGAGCTGGTTAGAACTTAAAACTGCTTACAACCATACACGAAATTGGAAATAACCGACATTTATAAACAACAGTTGCAACGTTCTACGCACTCTCAATCATTCTAAAACGTCATTACACAAACCTAGCGTTTTGATGAAAATAAATTAGAAAAATATAGATATGACCGAATTGTATGTAGGTATTACAAAAACTATTGTACAATACACCTCCGTTAGGGTCTTTACTGCCTCGCCAGTATTATTCGACTCGCTCTTCGAGCTCGTCTCACAAATTCTCTGGCTCGGCAGTAAAGGCTATCCTAACGGACTTCTACTGTAAAATACTATTCATAGAGTATGTGGTGATACTTTATCTGTCAGTCAGTCATCCGTTTGCAGGATAATTAACGAAGTCAGCGCGCAGTTGGCAAGGAATTTGGGAAGACATTAAATTTCCTCAAAGTTTCTTTGAAATTGGTGGGTTTCCTGGGATAATAGGATGCGTTGACGGAACCCATATTGAAGTAAAGAGCCCTTGTGGGATAAATGCAGAAGTATTGCAATGTTCTTTAGCCCTGTACTCGGCTCTGGTTGCAATACAGAAAATACAAAATACAGTCACAAAGGCACAAAGTCGAGGCAATGCAAATAACTGGGAAAAGTCATGTAATTTTATTAAATCAGAATAATACTGGTAGAATGGACGATTAACTTTAAAAGCATTCAAATGAGTATACAAATAGGGGAACTCAATTTCAAGTGTTGGAGTTAATAAAAGGATTTCAATTATAATTTCAAAAGTTTGGCAATGTAGAAGCCAGACATGAATTAGTTAAAATTGACACAAGAATTCAAATTGTGCGGAACTTGAGATGAAGCGTTAGTTAGTACAGTAATTAAAGAAAAACTGACGTGAGCTTATTTGATTAAGGTAAGAAAGGATTTACGAATTGGATAATGCAAGCAAGATTAGCATAAAAGAGATTTTCGCAAAAAGGACACAGTTAGTTATTTTTGAAGAAAATGAAACAGTAAACAGGAAATAGACAAGTTTAGTGCTATTAGTGAGTCAATGAAGTGATGTTAGCAAAAAGACATTTGTTATAAACAATTTAATGGACAAGAAGATAGGTTATAAACAATTTACTTTGAAAGACAATAATTTTAGTATTAAGAGTTCTAGTTAAATGTTTGTAAAATATGAACTTAATGTTAAATGTTGTTAATTTGTACTAAACTGATTTCCTTGTATTTGATTTTTCATGTTCATTTGTTTTTAGAAGCTTGGATATTCAATTATTATTAAACATTGACACCAGCAGCATCTGCCTTTTACTCTGCAATTAATTAAAGTTTTTATATGGTTAAAATAAAGATACAGAGTTGAAACTTTACCAAAGTGTGCAGTTTTATGTGTGTAACCAGTGGTGTTAAAAGGGTCGATCCATCTTGAAAAAGAAAAAAATTTTCACGCCTCCTTCGACGAACCAGCAACGGCAGGCACCCGAGAAGATTTCAATCGAGATCCCAGCGTTTCGGAGGGCTACGAACGGGTCCAGAAGGTAGAGACAGGGTCCCAGCAGCGATACCGGCATCAAAGGGCGACCGCAGGTACCGCAGGCACCAGGGAAGGCTTTCCGCAACAGCTACCGATGCAAGAGCGAGGTTAGTGTGGGAATTTTCATTAATCGACCGTAAGGGCGTGAAACATATGAGCCTACCTTTGTCTCGTGAGCTTCACAACCGAGGGCCAGCATTAGTTTCTGTCCAGGCAACGATAATCAGCCAAAAATCTCAATTTAATCCAAATTTGGAGGTTAGAATGCAAGAAACAAAAGAGTAGGCGCAAACAACGAAGATCCGGTTTTCCTAGAACAAAAGAATGTACAGACGCTACCACAAAGGCGCAAAAAGCAATCCATAACTCACCTGATTTTTAATTTGCTCATAATTTGATTTTACTAGTCATTTCACAACGCAGAAAGTCGCACAAACTGAAATTTATGTAGGTCAAGGTTAACTGTCAACTCGAGCACCGGCGCAGTGCAATTTTGATATTATTTCCCAGTGGCGTGCTGCCATTTTCAAATAAATTTAAGGAACCCGACACCTTAGAGCTGAGTTTTCATGTTCTTAATTTTGGAGCTAGCAAATATTATCAATAACGGTTATATGCAATGTTTAAGAGGGCAAAATACCATAGATATTACTAGTTAATTTGGTGAACCCAAGATTAGTCAGTTTAATGTAACATTTACCGATCTTTGAAAAATAATTGGTATGGTAGACAATTTTAATTTAATTTATTTTATTCTATAATAATAAAAACACATACCATATCATAATAGTATATCGCAACAGGAAGGGTTGGATGTCTCTAAAAAACTCAAGCGGTTGCTGGACCATGCTGCGAAATATTATATATAGTGATACATTGGCCAGATTGCGCACATGACAGCAGGATATTTAATAACAGCTCAGTAGGTATGAGAGGCGATAGTTCATATGCACAAACCACACCTCTGCTAAATCCGGCAACTAGAGCTGAACACCGGTACAACAGTGCTCATATAAGAACACGCAATGCTGTGGAACGTACCTTTGCTAAACAGTTTTTTAATAAAACAGGAGTTATTTGTAGATAAACACCCGTGCAAGTTTTAATTGATGTTAACCATCTAAAGGAGATCTGTTATTATTTGAAGAGAGAATAATTGCTTAAAATGGGGCCCTCGGGAATCCGCCCCTATCCAAGGGGGCTCACGGGGCTCCGCCTTTCTCCAAGGGGGGATCTTGGGGCTCCGCCCCCTCCAAGGGGGCCCCCGGGGCTCCGCCCCTTTCCAAAGGGGGTTCACGGGGCTTTTCCCCTTTTTAAGAGGGCCCTCAGGGCTCCATCCCTTTCTAAGGGGGCCCCCGGGGCTCCGCTCCCCTCCAAGGGGGCTGTCGGAGCTCCGCCCCTCTCCAAGGGGGCTGTCTAGTCTCCGCCCCTCTCCAAGGGGGCTTACAGGACTCCGCCCCTCTTCAAGAGGGCCTTCAGGGCTTCGCCCTTCTCCAAGGGGGCTATCGGGGCTCCGCCCCTCTTTAAGGCGCTCACGGGGCTTCGCCCCTCTCCAAGGGGAGCCTTGGAGCTCCGCCTTCTCTAAGGGAGCCCCCAGGGATCCGCCCCTTTCCAAGGAGGTTCATGGGGCTCTGCCCCTCTTCAACGGAGCCCTCAGGGCTCCGTCCCACTCCAAAGGAGCTGTCGGGGCTCCGCCCCTCTTTACGGGGGCTGTCAGGGCTCCGCGCTTCTTCAAGGGGGCTCTCAGGGCTCCTCCCCTCTCCAAGGGGGCCCTCGGGGCTCTGCACCTCTCCAAGGGGCGCTCGGGGCTCCGCCCCGGTCACGAAATCGAGGCGACGGCGAAATAAATGCAAACGCAAACGGGGGACATCGCGTCTGCAATTGTCGTGACGGACACACACGTTTGGATCGTTCTCCTTTATTTATATGAATGATGTAGGTAATTTGTTTTTAATTGCATGAATTTCATTAGATATATTTTTAAAATTTAGAAAATGAAAATATAATTAACTTCAGCTTTTTTTGTCAATAAAACATATTATTTAGGAATACATTTATATATTTTTTAATTCTTTCTCTAACATTTCTGTTTTAAATTTTTCCTGCTTTAATTGCTCCCGAGCAATAGCAAGTTTTATTTGTTGCTCCTCAAGGCGAAGAGCGTGAAATTCTTCGTCGAGCCTAAGGAGTGTATCCATTCTTTCCAAACGTCTCTCCAGCTCCCTTTCAATTGCGGTGCCCCTTGATGTATAAGTTATACTTCGGAGCGTTGGGTTTCCCGAGACCTTCGGGATTTTTTCCACCTCCCCGATTACATCTGAATCTACAATGGTATTTAAAGTTAGTAGAGTAATTTGTTTAAAAAAAATTGCTGTGATTTTTTAAATCGCCAAATGCTATCACAATCCTAGAAAAAATATATTTAAAACTGTTGACATTGATTATTCCTAATTTGAGAAATGAAAACACCACATTACCTGGTGCATCCTCCTCAACGAGGATGGGCATCAAGCTTGCATGCTGCTGGATCACATAATTGTGGTCATTAAAGGACGATGACCCTCCACTAAGGATGGTTACAGTGTCGCTATCGATGGTGTCCTTCAACTCAATGTCGACAGTGTTGAGTATATCGTCCATGAAGTGGTCCTGCACAGGTGGCTTGTAAGAGCCACCAACAGTCTTCATCCGTTGCTGCTTTAATCTTTAACAGCAACTGTATATTTATGTTGTAATGTTTATGTTTCCTATTTTTAATAAAAATAGGAAATAAATATGTTTTTGCACTACACTAGTCTCAGAACGCACCGTTATTGGCCTATCTTTAGGTCGTGAAGTTGATTTTCTCCACCACGGGAAAGAAAGTAAAATAAACAATTTTCACCGTGGTAACTAATAAATTGCTAAGTTACCAAATATGGCTATTTTAATTTTGACGTTTTAAAGAGCTGTATTGTCAGGTTGACAGTTAAAATATTTTCGAAATTTGTTGGGAACTTAGGAATTAAGCCGTTTTGGTAGTGCAAAAAATAGTATATGCACCACGGTAGCGAATCGCCTTATAACCTTCGCGCTTTAGATACTTCGCGCTTCGCGCTCAGTATCTAATATGCGCTCAGGTTATAACACTGCGCTTCGCTACCTTGATGTATAATATACTATTATTTACAACTGTTAAACAATACCGTTGTTATTTTGCGATTATTTGTCAATTATGATATACAGGGTGTTGAAAAAGTCGCGCAATCGAAGAGTATCATGATGTTCTTCATGGGTAAAGTAACAAAAAAGTTAACACAATTTTTTTTATTCCGACAACCGTTTCAGAGATAATGCTGTTTTTAAGTTAGAAAATATGGCAACACTGTACAAAGGAGTTAAGTGCCAACATACATGCATTACAAAAAAATGACCTGTGTCTAGATTCTAATTTTTTACGTTTGTTGTGTGCTTTATAAGTTTAAATTAAGCAATGGTAGTTTATAGTTTGAAAAATTGTTTATTTTTAATTTTCAACAGAAGTAATAATTATAAGGTTTATTAATAGCAAAAAGGCCGTTAAATTAAGTACATAAGCATATCAAAATATGCGTCATTTGTATATTCCATTATTACGCGTTTGAAATTAATGTACTAAGATTCGTGGTACTGTCAGAATTTGATATTTTGACAAAACATTGTTTTTTATTGAAATATGGTGACTAGTTTATTGTGCTTAAATACATACAAATATTGCAGGATTGTCAGATCGGCAATTTTGTATTTTCAACAATATTTTGTTCTTTGAGGATGTCTAATAAAACTGTTATTCATTACTATACTTACCGGAAATTGTTGATATAGATTAACGCTTTTATTTTGTTAGGAAAAATTGTTAATACAATTAATATCATAGCTTTAGAACAGTTTTTAATTTTGGTAGAAGGAATTTTATATCTTCCGATATAAGCATAGCAGCAAATTTTTAAAAACGGATTTATGATACTTATTTGATGTCGATTACGGTAGTACTATACGATTGCGGCTCTTTTTCAACACCCTGTATATTATTAACTAAAATCACAATGCCTGTTGTTTATATTTCATAATTACATCGATACCGCCATAAATGCATGGATACCACCATAATTACATCGCTAATACGGATTTATGTGCATATAATCAAACAGGCCTTAAACTGCTTTTTCGAGTTGACAGTTATCAGTCTGTCAGTTTGAAAATAATAATTTACAGTTCTTTCGTCCCAAACCTAAAATGTAAAACGATAGCGACAATAGTGCTGTATTCCCCCTGAAGTACGCCAAGCCGGCAAACAAGCTACACAAAATTTACTCCCAGAAAAGTCGAAAAAAACTTATGATATCGCATACAAAAATTGTCTGGAATGAATGTAAATAAAGTAGTTGTAAATAAAATAGCGTATTTCACTCGCTTATAATAGCTATTATTAGTACACTCAGATGGCTTAAAGAACTCGCTCGCTTCGCTCGCTCGTTATTTAAAAGCCATCTTCGTGTAATAATAGCATCCATTATATGCTCGTATAATAATATACTATAAATGTTAATGTTTTTTTTACTTTTGTTTATCTGTGCTGTGCTGTTCTGAAGAAAAAATTATTAGGGGAATTCTGGTAGATTTTATTTGACCTTCTGGTGGAAACCGATTCTCGACTGTTGGCAACACTGGAGGGAGTTGCCCATTATTATCTACTTCTTTTCTTTATCTATGCTCCTGCTTGTTTTGTACATTATTGTGGTGCTATTGTTGATGTTCTTTCAAACGAAGACTAGTGTAATTAAGTAAACAATTTGTCTTTCTGGCATCATTTCTGATAAAATTACCGGCTCCAACTCTGACAACGTTGACTAGAGCGTCAATTCCAATAAAACACTTCTGAAACTGAGGTTAACTGTAGTGCATGTTGACACGAACAGTTATTAAGTAAGTACTATTCTTTGATTTACAGATCTAAATGGCCACGAATATATTATTCCAGTACTTCAAGACCGTTCCTTCCAATATATAAAGATTTCGTGTTTATTTAAGGTAAATTGCAATCGATGGACACTAGAAGCAAAACAGTCGCTATATTTGCTAAATAGACACCATGAATGGAACAAATACGAAATAACATCCAACTCTTTGCGAGCTGCTTGAAACCTCTATAATGACCTCGTAAAGAAACGATAGATTGGTATTTATGGTGATTCTGTTTTAACACAATATTTCTGTTTAAGATGCAAGTTTTAAAATAACTTCAGTTTTCTTTATAGAACAGTACTTAGATAAATGTAATTATTTGTAAATTGCTAATATGTCAGTTGCTTCTGGTAATACGTACTTATTCCAGGTGTTGCAATCTCAAATGTTACTATAATCGTATATTATTAAGCGAAAAGATATTACTTCCCAAGCCAACGTTACACTAGCCACGATGACCACTAATCAAGAAACAGCAGATAATAATATTTCTAGTCAAACAGCAACTTCACTGAATATATTAAAAGACTTAGATGGCAATGACGATGTTAAGAAATTATCTTTCAAACAAGAAATCATTGAAAGCAGTAACCATATCACTGAGTCGGAAATTGATATTAAATGTGAGTTTGAAATTAAAGAAGAAAATTATATGGCTCAAAATTCAACAGCACAGAGTTTGGTTTCATATATGAAGCAGGATATAAGCAAAATACTGTATTCTTGTTCTGTTTGTGACTTTACAACAGTATACAAACAAAATTTAAGTGCACATATGAGATCTCATACAGGCAAAAAACCTTATTCTTGTTCTATTTGTGATTATAAAGCAGCCCAGAAAAATTCATTAGTTCTACATATAAGGACGCATACAGGAGAAAAACCTTATTCTTGTAATGTTTGTAAGTACAACGCAGCACAAAAATCTCATTTAGTTTTACATATGAAATCTCATACAGGGGAAAAACCTTATTCTTGTAATATTTGTAAGTACAATGCAGTACAAAAATCTAAATTCGTTATTCATATGAAATCTCATGAAGGGAAACTACCTTATTCCTGTACTATTTGTCAGTACAGCACGGCACAAAAATCTCATTTAGTTGTACATATGAGATCTCATACAGGCGAAAAACCTTATTCTTGTTCTATTTGTGATTATAAAGCAGCCCGGAAAAATACATTAGTTGAACATATAAGGGCGCATACAGGAGAGAAACCTTATTCTTGTAATATTTGTAAGTACAGCACGGCACAAAAATCTCATTTAGTTGTACATATGAGATCTCATACAGGCGAAAAACCTTATTCTTGTTCTATTTGTAAATACAGTGCGGCACGGAAAGAAGGTTTAGTTCAACATATGAAGTCTCATACAGGGGAAAAACCTTATTCCTGTACTATTTGTAATTACAGCACAGCAAAAAAATCTTATTTAGTTATACATAGGAGATCTCATACAGGTGAAAAACCTTATTCTTGTAATATTTGTAAGTACAGCGCAGCACAAAAATCTAATTTAGTTATACATATGCGATCTCATACAGGCGAAAAACCTTATTCTTGTACTAATTGTAAATACAGTGCGGCACGGAAAGATGGTTTAGTTGAACATATGAATACTCATACAGGTGAAAAACCCTATTCTTGTAATATTTGTAAGTACAACGCAGCACAAAAATCTACTTTAGTTACACATAGGAAATGTCATATAGGCAAAAAACCTTATTCTTGTACTGTGTGTAAATACACAGTGAAACACAAAGCTGATTTAGATACACATATAAGATCTCATACAGGCAAATAATCATTCTTGTATTATTTGTAAATACAGCACGGCACACAAATCTCATTTAATTTGACATATGAAAACTCATATGGGCAAAAAACCTTAATTCTGTTATGTGTGAGGTTATAAAACTGTACAAAAATAGTATGGTTCAACATATGAAAACTCATATGAACAAAAACCTTATTCTTATTTTGTTGGTGAATATTTATATTCGTCAAAATATAATTTAGTTGCAAGCAAGGATTTGTACAGGCAAAAAACTTTAAGAGTCGTGCTACTTGTGAAAACAGATCTTTATTATCAGCCATTGAGATTCCGGTGTTGGGCAAAGGCCCTTCTGTTTCCATTTAGTCTTGTTTCTCGTCCCTCACAGTGTCCTACAGCTTTTGCTATTTCTGCTTCCCAGCTCTGGTATGGTCTCCTTCTTTGTCTTTGTTCATCTCTTGGCATCGATTTTGTTGTTCTTAGGGCCTATTGTATTGTTTTAGCTGGTTATATACTTCCACGTCTTTCATTTCCCATTTTTCTTATATCTGTATTTTTCACTTTGTCACTTAGGTTACAGTTACGTTTTACCGTTTTGGGCTATTAAAAATTATACGCCGCTTCTGTTTTAAGCATTTATTTACAACGATTTATCTTAATATATTTACACAACACAAGAACTATTAAGGCGGAACACACATTATTTATAAACTGACAGGTCTATTTCTAACAACAGATATACTTTATTTACTTACACGCGATTTCAACATTAATGATTTATATGGCTATATTTATTTGTTATACACGCGTTATTTATCTCGCTAGATTTATGTACACACGGGTTTATTTATATGGCAGCTTCTTCCAACCTGGAGTCGGCACTCGGACTTCCACTTCGACTTCGACTGTCCTTTATTTCCTTTTCGCGTATTTATATATGCGCCGGGTAAGTCATTTCGGAAACGTCGAGACCTTGCTCGATCCTTCCCGCAACGCTGACGTGTTCGCGCGCATGAGTCACCAAGGTCGTTTCTCGAATGGTGTGACTCATCCGTCCGCACGTGAACCGGTTCAAGGTCGTGACACTGCCCCCGTTCTCGAATAATCGGGACGCTGAGTCATATGTTTGCAATAGCCTGATCCCAAGGTCGTTACACTGCCCCCGCCTTAGGTCGTTCTGTCCCAGAACGAGTTGCGTCGGGTGCCTGTTCTCTCGCTCTTGTGGGGTTCGATGGCGGTATTTGCAGGGGGTGCTCTTCTTGCACATGGACTGGCTGAAGAAGCAGCAGTCCACCGTGGGCTCAATGCTTCACAACGGCGCTAACAGCAGACCTCGATCTGGACGCCGGTTGTCTCTTCTACTGCCGATCGGTAGGCCATCAGGAACAGGTGAATGCACTGGTCCCAGTCACGCTGATGCTTGGAAACCACATTGGACAGATGCTTCCCCATGGTTCGGTTCATCCTTTCCACCATGCCGTCCGATTGAGGATGGAGGGCAGTGGTCCGGGTCTTGTGTATCCCCAGTAGCTTGCAGACGTTCTAGAACAGTCCAGACTCGAAATTCCGCCCCTGGTCGGAATGTAACTCCAGGGGGACTCCAAAACGGCTGAAGCACTCCTTCATCAGAACATCAACGACAGTACCGGCCCCTTGATTCGGAAGGGTGTACGCTTCGGGCCACTTGGTGAAGTAGCTCATGCACACCAGGATGTATTTATTTCCCGATTCGGTTTCGGGACATGGTCCGGCGATGTCAATGGCTATCCCCTCGAACGGACCACCGACGTTGTACTGCCACATCGGAGCTCTGCGTCTTCCAACCGGTCCGTTTCCTGTAGCGCAGGCTTCGCACTTCCGGCACCACTCTCGGACGTCATATTTGCAGCTCGCCCAGTAGAACCTTTCTCGGACCTTCTGCAACGCCTTCTTCAATCCAAAGTGTCCCCCAGTGGAGCCATCACGCAGGTGGCGCAGAACCTCGGCCACTCTACTTCTTGGATCCATCGATTGTGATCTCGTTGCCCTACAGTCCTTATCTTCCAAGATTCTGGTCAGGACGTTGTTGTCTAGCTGCAAGGAGTCCCATTGCGCCCAATAGGTTTTTACCGTTGGGTTGGTGGCGGAGACCTCCTGCCAGGTAGGTCGACGGCAATCTCGCTTCCAGGCTATAGCTGTGCCTAAGTCGGGGTCGTTCTCCTGGCTGTTCTGCAACTCGTCTAGCTCCCACGAGTCGTCGACTACAGTGGTACGATTGATGGGTACCGCACGACTCTCCAGCTTCGAACAGTGGCCGCAGTCCGCAGGGCAGGGTTTCCTGGATAACGCATCGGCGTTGCGGTGGGCTGCGCCAGGTCGATGATTTATTTCAAAGTCGTACTATTGTAGGCGCTCGATCCACCTAGCCACCTGTCCTTCGGGGCTCTTGAACTGCAATAGCTATTTTAGAGCAGCATGGTCGGTCCTCAGCAAGACTCTTCTGCCAAACTCGAATGATTTATGTTTTACTACATTGGTACGGCCGCTGGGATGATCTCCGCACTCGAAGATGTCTTGGTACCGGGCCACCAGATATTCGATCTTCCTCCGTTCTTGTTGGCTCATGCTCCTTCCCAGGATTGTGTTTCTCTTGACGGTTGCCGGTTCCCTGTTGACGTTCATCATCCTTACTGGGACCTTAAGCCCAGTCGTTATCAACGTCTTCCCAACCAGGATACCATGAGTGACCTCCTTGTCATTATTGGGTTCAATCCTGCGCACTACGTTGCCCCAGAGATCGCCATCCAGGTATGCATCCACGACCCTCTCAGTTCGTCCCGGCAGAGTAACATCTTCCGCCAATACCACTCGTACTACGATCTCTTTTCTTGGGTGTAGGGAAAGCTCCTCCCCACCCACGGGCAACACGCCGCGTCCCAGGTCTAAAGTGAACCCACACTCATTTCTAACATTCATTCCCAGGATGAACTCGTCCACGTCAGCAATCAGGGCCCGATGCTTCAGGCTTTGATTCCCAATCTTCAATGTCAAATCAATTTTCCCATGTGTGGCCACTGCGCCTCCCGTGGCAGTGCGAAGGTGTGTCGTGGTGGGCAGCAGATGACCCTCGTCCCGTATTACGTCAGACCTGGCGATGGACGTCGTCGCTCCTGTATCCAACAGCAGAGACCGAACTCTTCCATTCTCTTCTTCAGGTTCCCCACGTAGTCCTCGCCGGCCGTTTCTTCGCCACGCTTTCAGCTCTTGCTTAAGTACTTCTTCAAGATCATCTTGCCTCCATTTTGCCGCTCTGGGATCTTGTCACAGGCATCCACAACACACATCGGTACTTGTTAGTCAATTAGTTTATTTAATGTTTGTCCAATATTTTTTTATAGCCCCTGGTACAACCCGACACCTGACGCCCATGTTGCGTTTTTACCGTTTTGGGCTATTAAAAATTATACGCCGCTTCTGTTTTAAGCATTTATTTACAACGATTTCTCTTAATCTATTTACACAACACAAGAACTATTAAGGCGGAACACACATTATTTATAAACTAACAGGACTATTTCTAACAACAGATATACTTTATTTATTTACACGCGATTTCAACATTAATGATTTATATGGCTATATTTATTTGTTATACACGCGTTATTTATCTCGCTAGATTTATGTACACACGGGTTTATCTATATGGCAGCTTCTTCCAAGCTGGAGTCGGCACTCGGACTCCGACTTCGACTGTCCCTTATTTTCTTTTCGCGTATTTATATATGCGCCGGGTGAGTCATTCCCGAAACGTCGAGACCTTGCTCGATCTTTCCCACAACGCTCACGTGTTCGCGCGCATGATTCACCAAGGTCGTTTCTCAAAGGGTGTGACTCATCCGTCCTCACGTGAACCGGCTCAAGGTCGTGACGCTGCCCCCGTTCTCGAATAATCGGGACGCTGAGTCATATGTTTGCAATGGCCTGATCCCAAGGTCGTTACATTACATTTAATATGGATTGCTCCATTTATAATTGTGTAAATCTCAAAATCCGATTTAGTTTCTTGTTTAAAATCCATTTAAGAGCACCGTAAGTCATAATCAGACTTGTTACACACACTTCTTTTAAGACTTATATGGAAATGTCTTTATTTTTATATGTTTAAGAGACCAAATATAGTTCCAATGTTGATGCCTTATTTCTCCCAATTTAAGTTGCGGATAATTTTTTTTAGATAGCCATAAATAGGTTAGGAGTCACTGAGTGCCCTTGCTTTACTGCTCTTCTTTTATTGAAATGCTCTCCATCTCTTTCCAATCCTATCTTTGCTTTCCCGCCTTTGTAAAATTCTTCAATGATTCTAACATACTTTGCTTGGACTCCCTGATTTATTAAAGCTTGGATTACAGAATCATGATCTAAGCTGTCAAATAATCCACAAATGCTAGATGGATAGGTTTGTTATATTCTTGGGATTTTTCTATTATGTGGGTAATTGCCTGAAGGTTATTGTTGAGTACCCAAACCTGAATCCTGCCTGTTCGAGTGGTTGGTTCTCATTGAAAATGTTAATTATTCTTTCTTTAATAATGATTGCAAATACTTTATATAAAGTTCTTCTTTGCTTCCTTTCTTATGGTATAACATTATGGTAGTAGCTTTCCATTGCTCTGGTTTATATTACCGCGTCCTGCATTACTCTGTTAAAAAAGTCGTACAGTATCTCTATAGCATTCTCGGATAGCCATTTTAATCCCAAAATGCACAGCTGAAAGTTTATTATTGCAATCCTGTTTCGAATTTTCATTTTCAAGTAAGTGTGCAATTTTGGAATTTCACTAAGTAGAAGCAATAGTCGTATTTTCGGATATTATTTCACACACGACTGATTTTTTTTAATCACCTTATCGTATTTCCATTTAAACGTACTGTCATGGTTTCTGAAGGAAACCTGCTGGTCTCTACTGAAATGAATTTGTTTGTTTATAAAATTTAGTTCAACATTTTTGTTTATATCATTATTATATGTAATCTACTTTTTTGCAAAACATTACCGGTCATAGTATTATGGAGCGAGGCATCTTTTCATAATGGAATAACTTTATTCAGGGAACTAACTTAACTAAATTACATTAAAAGGTTGCAACACATCTTTTACGTTCGTATGTATTGTGTGTGTAATTCCGAGGTGCATGTCGGCATATGCGGTGTTGCAATCGGTGTCTGTCACATTGTCTTGAAACTGTCACTCCCATCAACGTCGCTCTCGGCGCTCAGTGGTGTAGAATGAACCGAAGCGTTTTTTTAAACTACACCTCCTTCGCGAATGAAAACTTCCGTCCATGTATCAGGCAGGAGATTTTCTGTTTCGGGTAGGATTCCGCCTAGGTGTTGTTTGGATGGTTCCATACTTTCTTCTTAAGGCCCTCCTTGGGGTTTAAGGCTTGTGTCTGGGGCTTAAGGCTTGTGCTACGGTGCTTGACTCAAGTTTCTTCCTCAGACCAAGCACCATCTTTTTATACCCTTGATCTGGATCATCTGTTTGGGGAAATTTAAGTGGGGTTGCGTCGTAGTGGCTTGCACGGAAACTCACGCACTCAGCTGAGTGAGTTTCTTTTTTTATTTTTTTGTTTTCTTGGGGTTACCATTCTTTGATTGGAGTTTTCTTCTATTTTAATAAATAATTGAGAAATTAATTTCTTTAAAAAAAATATTTAGCAAATGTGAGGAATTGGTAACTTAGTTATAATTAAGCTGGTAAAACTATAGAAAACGTAACACTAACAAGATTGTACTCTATATAAATAAGGTTGAGCTTGTGTGCAGATTTATAACAAACTCTTAATTATGAGTCCCTAGCAGTAGATGCAGTACAGACTTCTGTAATAATCGAAAAAGCAGTGGAACTCGTTGAGTGGGCTGGAAATCGAGTAGTTGTACATAAAGCAAGTGAGTCTCTCAGGCTATGTTTTGACCCTGTTGAATTGAATTTAATTAAACAAGAATATTTTTTGATACCTATTGTAGAATACGGTTGTTCTAAGCTTGCTAGTAAAATATATTTTCCCGCTGCTGATCATGTAAGTCAGTGATACAGCCTTAGTAACAAAACGTGTAAGTCGGTGATTATATTTCTTTGCTGCTTTTTCTTGACAACGGAACGTAATATTATTATTAAGTTCCTAGGATAATAAAATTAGCAAAGCAAGATGCAGATTTAGACGTTTTGTTTATAAATTGCAAGTGTTTATGTGACATGTGACACTCACAGGTAACACGACTCACGAAAACTAATCCTGGTGACAGGTGACAAACCAAACCATTTTTTCAAAAATCTAGGAAAATTTCGATAAGCAGCGGGAAAAATATAATAAGATAACTCGGAATGTATCGCCTATTAACATTTTCGGCAGGCAACAAGCCGCGACTTCGTCTTGGCTTGTACTTGCCTACCTCAAATGTTAATAGGTCCTTACATTCCTTGTTTCTTAAATAGCTATTTAGTTTGTACCATGTGAAACTGAATGAGATATTTGGTAATTTATGTATATTTAGCTTATCTCTTGGTTATTATAAATTTAAGAGGTTACAATTTTGATGCAGTTTATCACCTAAGATGCTGTGCCTTATTTTTGACGTGTGTTAAACAATTTTCATAATAACTGAATTTCTAGTGGCTAGCAGCCCGATTATCTTAAAAGTAATGACTTTGTGGAAAATAATGTAAATATTGCCAAAAATATGTTAAGGAAAGGATATGATTTAAATGTAGGGCTGCTAGACTATAGTAATAGTGTCGCTGGAGTAGGACTCTTCTATCAAAGTTATTAATCAATGGCACACTTAAAAGTAAGGTACCAGTAAATAATAACTTGATAGTTTTTAAAGTGGAGAATTGGAAAACAGTCCATGGAAAAATAGTATTGAAACAGAATTTAGCTAAGCAACATTATGATAGAGTTATCGGACGAAGAAACGAATTTGAGCTCGATCAAAATGTTATAGGAAAGGGCGTGTGTGTGAGCATGTAAATATTGTAAAAAGATTAATGGTGAATGGATAAGGTGGTCAAATTTAATCTTAGAAATAGCTTACATTTGATAATAAAATGTAGTTTAGCCACAGCATAAATATTACCGGTAGCGATAACAGCAGTAAATTATGGTGAAGGATAAAAAATATTAACAAAAAATACGTAGGTAATAGTAATTTACGTTATAAGGCCGGAAAATGACTTATTAAAGTACGAGTTTAGATGTTTACATACAAATTCGAGGTTAGCAGGTTAGGTTTTGCGTCAGTCTGTGTCAAAACTGACGGAAAATTTAACCTGATAACCTCGAATTTCACATAGACTTACAATGTCACTGACATATTTTTCACCAGTTGCCTAGCAACACTTTCCGCCCTTGTGATGTAATGTTCCACTTTCCGATCTTGTGATGTAATGTTCCACTTTCCGGACTCAAATTAATGACGTGAAGTCGTCTTTTCCGGACAGTATGAAATAAAAACATATTGATGTAGCAGATGTAGTACGAAATGTATAAAACTAAAATGTTAGGATATTACTTAAATAGTATCCACATACCAAGCAGAAAGTCTATATGTACATATATGTTGTTCGTTTACAAGGCATTCTGTACATATGTATTTTCTCGGAATAACTCTTAATTCCTTTATTTTTATGAACAATAGAGGTAATGAGGGAGAGCTATCCCCTTAAATATAATATTTAACGTTTGGGAACTCAACGTGTTATTAATAACACGAAATAAGTATACCTATTCAATTTTACTGGCTATTTTACCAGTACTGTTTTTGTACTGAATGTTTACAATTAATGAGATATCTAATGTTATACCTAAGATCTTAAAATGTTCGGCCAGTTACAATTTCCTTGTATTCAATTTGAGTTGGATTGTTAACTATAATGTGTTTCTCACTTACCATTCATTTTGCTTTGCCAGTATTTGGACTTAATTTATTAACTTTTAACCAGTTATAAATTAGGTATAAATCGTAATATTTATACAGGGTGTCCTAATTCCGCCGACAAATTTCTGGGGGTTATAGAGGTCGTTCAAACATACAAATTTTTTATTAAGTCCTTCCCCACTGAGTTCCATCTTCCTAAGGGGGGGGGGGGGGGGGGGGAAAAATTAAGTTTCTCGAACTTGTTAGGAAATGTTCGACTTTCACATATCAATTTACATCAATATTAGTTAATGACTTACTTTTCCTCTCTTTTTAAAATAAGAAATGTATATTATCCAACTGTTTTCAAAAACAAAGATACCAAACGTTTATTGATGTAAAAACTAACTCGGTAGAAAAAATGTGTTTGTCATGTGTGGAAACTTGGTTATTTTACCACTTGATGAATTGCTGACCCTCTTCTTTGTAGAACTTCAGCAAAAAAATAATAACAAAGACATCTATAATGTTGAATTATTAATGCACTCTGAAATACGATTTGAACCCCCGCACATCAAGCGAGAGGTAATTCAATGTCAAAAATGTCAAAGATACGGTCATTCAAAAATTACTGCCACAGAACAGCCCGATGCGTGAAATGCGACGGCGATTATCTAACCAAGGACTGTACGCGTACAGCTAAAAGTAAAGACGTAAAATGCGTTAAGTGGCAGGCCACCACCCAGCTAATTATAGAGGATGTACGATAGCCAAGGAAATACAAATCGAAAATTTTCCCTCTTACGTTCAAAGCAAGTTGAAACTGCAACTCCTCCAAACCCATTAGTACAACAGGGACTGACGTATTCACAGAGGGTGCACGCACGCAGTCAAGAACTGCCTACTACCACACGACAACCACCCAACGAAAATTCACCTATGTCAGAAAAAAGAACTAGAAAAAATGATGGTCAAACTGGTGGAAAGAATGGACACTATGCTCAATCTTTTAACAGCCCTGGTCAGCATACTTCAATCATAACGGACAACACCTTAAAAATTGTAATATGGAACGCTAACGGACTTGCACAACATAGTTTATAAAACAAACAATTTCTCTTAAACAACAACATTGACATTATGCTGATATCGGAAACACATTTCACACATAAAATATACATGAAAATACCCAAATATACAATCTACGCAACCAATCATCCAGACAACACTGCTCACGCAGGAACTGCACTCATAGTCAAAGACACATCAAAGCATCATGAACTTCCAAATATCATCAGGAACACTTACAAGCCACCACTATCGCTGTACAAGAACAGAACAAGGAAATAGCTTTCTCAGCAATTTACTGCCCGCCCAAGCACAAGATAACCCAACAACAGTTCACAGACTTCTTCCAAATGCTTGGACCCTGCTTTATAGCAGCAGGAGGCTATAACGCAAAACATCAAACTTGGGGATCTAGGGTTACGGTCACCAGAGGTAGAGAGCTATTGAAATCCATCGAAGATAACAATCTTTATTACTTATCTACAGGTCAGCCTACCTACTGGCCCAGCGATCGACGAAAACTTCCTGATATCCGGGATTTTTGTGTGATCAAAGGAATATCTGATAGACACACCAAAGCTGAATCCAATCTAGACCTTTCATTTGACCAATCCACTGTCATCTTCACGACTTTAATCTTAAAAGATACTGCACAGCTGTATTCCTCAATATTAGGCAGGCTTTCGATAAGGTTTGGCACACGGGACTACTATATAAAATTAGAAAAGATCTTCCACAAATGTATGAAATTATCCGGTCATACCTTAACGGACGAACTTTTCAAATTAAACTAAGGGAAGTATTGACTGACCTCTATCCAATATCCTCAGGAGTGCCACTGGGTAGCATACTAGGACCAGTTCTAGACCTTGCAGACCTTATCTACACAACCGAACTGCCCACAACCCCTCGAACACCCACAGCCACCTACGCCGATGATACAGCAGTGCTAGCATCACACTCAGACCCTCCTGTAGTTTCTAGCTACCTCCAAAGCATCATTAATAAAATACATACCTGGTTACAAATATGGCGTATACAGGTCAACGAAACAAAGTCCGTACAAACAACCTTCACCTTACGGTCATAAACCTGCCCATCAGTGACGCTTAACGGGGAACCTATTCCACAACAGGATAACGTCAAATACTTGGGAATCGATCTGGACAGACGCCTCACATGGAAAACACACAATAAAAAAACGAATGCAATTAGGGCTCAAATTCCGACAAATCTACTGGTTAATTGGAAGAACCTCCTCCTTATTCCTAGAAAATAAGTTGCTATTATATAAAACGATCATCAAACCGATATGGACTCCAATGCTGGGGATCGGCTAGCAATTCCAACTTGGAAATCCTTCAACGATTCCAACATAAAGTCGTAAGGATGATAGCTAACGCTCCACATTATGTCCCCAATTGGGTTCTCCAACAGGATCTTCCTCTCCCAACCATTCACGAGAAAATTCGCAGAGCTAGTGCAACCTATCTGACAAAACTTAGTGTTCACCCCAATACCCTAGCAGTAAATTTGCTTGAGAGACAGCGTGTGTAACGTTTAAAAAGACACCATTCATTAGACTTAGAGACTCGATTTCAGCGAACAGTGCAATCTGTGACCTCTTCATTACCGACGCAGTTCGATCTTAACTAATCAAGAATGAAGTCAGTGGGTTTTATGCTTACAGATTTTTGCAATTTTTGGGTAATTTAAATTGAGCTTTGCGTTTCTAGGTTAACAATTGACAACTATACAGTGCAAAGTGAAATCAACAAGCTATTTAATTTTGACTTTGACTAATTTCACCAGGTAACGTGATAAGTAAAGTAAAGTAAGGTGTACACTGAATCATTTTAAGTGCCCGGATTTTTAATTCCGCGACTGTACAACAGATTGTAAATGTGCAGTATTTAAAATAATAAAAAAAAGTTTCATCATCATCATCACGTAGCCTCTCTCGTCCACTGCAGGACATAGGCCTCCCTTAACGTTTGCCATCTAGGTCGGTTTTGTGCCTCTTTTATTCAGTTGCTGGACACTCGCTTAAGATCATCCGCCCATCGAGTTGGAGGACGTCGCCATTCAATAATCTTCTTCGTCCACCTGTCATCCCTCATTCTTGCCACGTGGCCCGCCCAACTCCACTTGAGGTTCACAACCCTTTCTACGACATCCACAACCCCAGTTCTTCGCCGTATTACTTCATTTGTTACCCTGTCTCTTAAAGTCATTCCCAACATAGAGCGCTCCATAGCGCGTTCGGCAACTTGAAGCTTTTTAACCGATTTTCTTGTAAGGGTAAGGGTTTCTGCTCCATACGTCATGACAGGGAGTACACATTGGTTAAATACCTTTCTTTTAAGGCAGATTGGAATTTCTGATTTAAGTGCGAATCGCAGTTTTCCAAAGGCAGCCCATGTCAAAAAAAGTTTATTGATGTAAAAAACTGACTCGGTAGAAAACATGTTGTGTTTGCTATGTGTGGAAACTTGGTTATTCCACCACTTGATGCATTTCTGACCTCGCTAACGCTTCTCCACACTTGGTAGACACATAATGTTTCTTTATTTTACTGAATACTGGAAAAGGATATTAAAGTGAAAATTGGTAGATGTATCCTACCAATCACATACTTATTGATGAAATGCTTCCTAATTTTTACGTATGATTCGGAGTTGAAATTAGCAACCCTTATAAATGTTTTTATTACAATCTTTTAATGGACATGAATTTGATTATAAAAAATATACAACGTAAAGTGTCATTTATTTAAAAGCTTATTAACTTCTTAGTTATTCGCTCAACTAATATTTTTTGTGTCAATAAAATAAAATACATTTTGATGCAAAGCATTTTTGCGTATTTTTCTGAATAACTGTGCTGTGCATATAACTTTTTTTTTCAGAAAAAACTAAAACAGCTCAAAAGCTTATGAAACAATCAAGCTTTCTAGTACATATTTTTGTATAATTAAATTCTTGTACATTCAAAAGTTCTAATATAACCAGCCTCTTTAGCAGGGTATAACTCGTCGGGAGAAATTTAAAAGAACACCCTATACCGATTTTTCTCAATCACTATCGGGAGGAATTTAAAAGAAAAAGTTTATATGCAAAATTTTTGTTTTAACGTCCTATATACCCTCAGAAGTTGGCCGGTCAAATTACAGGGCACCCTATACCGAGTTCTCTCAACCACTTTATCACAAATATATTTTTTAGTGTAGTATTATCTTTAATATTATCGTTAGTTTCAATGTATTAATACTAATACTATTAACTACGTAGTTTATTTTCTGATACAATTTAATTATTTAGTTTTGAGGGCTGGAGACTACTATTATTTCGCAGAACATAAGCGTAGCTATAATAGGCCTCCAGCCCTCAAAACTAAATAACGAATAATATTAAACCTAATTTATCTAAGCGTGTATAAAAGTGTAGGTTTTTTTATTTGGCAATAAAATACTTTTTGAAAATATGAGCTTTATTTATCTGTAGGGCACTGAACTTGCTGCATTGGAAGTTCGTCCATTCTTTTATTATGTATTTTGTTCCGTGTGCAATCCCAGTGTCAAAATACACATGTTTGGAAATTACGATATAAGCTATAAGATCTTCACAAAACAAGCAATTAAAGTAATAAATCTGTACCTACATTATTATTTCAACTATTCAAAATATCGATTATTTCTTTTGAATAGAACTGTAACCAAATAAACACTCAGGCTCAAACACGAATCCACAATACTAAATTGATTTAGTCGAATATGAGCATTATGACTAACTTCACAGTATGGATCCCTAAATGTCATCGCTTGCTCTACTCTCCTGTTATACAGTTACTCTATAGTCTAAAACTTAGTGAGGGAGTCAGTGTTGCCAACTTAGTAGATTTTCTACTAAATCTGGTAGAATGAAACACGTATTTAGTGGACTAATTTTCAATCTGGTAGATAGTAGAAAATCTTGTAGATTACACAAATTTTTTAGTGAATTCCTGGTATTTTTCTTCAATTTTATAAACGCTTTCCATTTTAAGTTGGTGGTGCGTATAATACATATAGCACTCTCCTTAATATTTTTACAGTAAACGTTGTATCTGGTAATCACGTTTTTTGTGCTGCCCTCTACTAGTCAAAAGCAATGTCAACACTATTGAAGCATGGCCAACTTCATTCATACTTGCCGACGCGTAGCGGAAACTGATAAAGCTGGCTATGATTCAAGTAACTATAATAGCAGTTTGCGAGAAAAAAAACTGCTTCAAATACATAATCGAGGATATTTTTAAATTATCTGCTCGTAATTAGGGGAAAAACCATGTAAAAATAAAAGGGTTCTCTCGCGAATCTTACGTCACTTGCGCTTGGCATTTTGTTTATGAGATCTTTAACGAATAAAAAATTCAATATTTGTGTTAAAAAGTGAATAAAGCAGCATAATTGGAAATCTACTCGGGCCGAATTCAGAGACGTAAATTGAGTAACACTCACACTCATCTCATACTAACTTCACCCTAATCTTACCAATTGATATTCACAGTCAAATAGTGACCAATTAGTGACTAAAATTTGCCTAATAAGTGAGTGACAGATAAGTGAGATATAAGCTAGGGTAGGGGTACGCTAAAGTTCCACTCAAAGCATAAATTGAGGTTACATTGTAATTGTACCATTTTACCTATAATGGATGATTTTTGGGAGTTTGTTGATTATGCCCATAAAGATGGTTTTTTACAAATACTAAGGTAGTGTTTGATGTGATAAATACCTAAAGCAAGGTTTTTATGTCCACACTTTTTTTGCAGATTTATCTTACTGAATAACTTAAATCTATTAGAAAGATACACAAATACAGAGCTCGTACGGGTGCGGTTTGGTAGGTAAACGATAAGTGACATTATTTTACTAATTGTGTATCCACAGATTGAAAATGGAAACAATCGTGATTCGTGGAGTTCCAATTTTACCTATTTTGAAATTGTAAAGCTATGTCGTAAAAAGTGCCAGAATTTTCTAAGTAATAAATACTACACTGTTTTATTATTTTCAGAGGGTATGTGGTGATATTTTATCTGTCAGCTAGTCATCCGTCTGCAGGATAATTAAAAATGTCAGCGAGCAGTTAGCAAGTAATTTGGGACGACATATAGTATTCATAATGTATTTTTTAATTTAAAAAAATTGAAAATATAATTAACCAGTTTTTATCGTCAATAAAAGATAATATTTAGAAATGTATATTTATTTATATTTAATTTCTTTTCAGTAGAAATATAACAAGTGATTATATTTTGATAGAAAATATTACGAATGAAGAACAAACGGTCAAAATTTTTATTAAAAATAACAAAACGAAAATCTAAATACTAAAATTTAACGGGGTTTTTTCAAAACTACAGTAAGTGGACCGGTCAATTTCCAAAAATTTCCGATTATCAATAATCGCCGTTGATATGGAAAATTTCCAACTAAATATGTATAAGCGATAATAGCTGCTTTCGAATTGAGTGCAACTAGCACTGGTGCATTTGACTCTGGGGTGAATTACTCTGGGGTGAGTTGCTTTGTAATTCGAACAGACGTTGCGTTACTCTCGGGTAAAATACATAACCTAACTAATTTGCTTTTGAATTGAACGTTTAAAATAAGGGCGGTATATGTAGACACGCTCAAAATGGATTTAAAGAACTTAATTCCTAGGAAAAAGTTCATTGAAATAAAATTAATAATTAAATTAAAAAAAATTCTGTTAATTACAGTAAATTTATCTGCTACTGCGGATAGCTTGAGAATTTTTGAATCTTCAGACTCTAATTCATTCAGTCAGTGAGGGTCAGCTGATGAAAATTATGAAGATTGAGAATTTTGTCGAACAGATTGTGTCCCATTATGATGATAAAACATTCCAATCACATTTTAGAATAAGCAGAAAGATTGTCAATATTCTGCGTACAGCACAGTAGAAATACCGATTCTTTCGTCTTTTAGTTTACCGGTTTCAGGATATTAAGCCTTTGTTTACATAATACAAAAGTAGGCTGGTAACTAGGTCATAACTTATCTGTAGGGTTAAGGAATATTACCCTACATGGCAACCATAACCACACAGCAACCGATAAACTATTGAACAAATCACGGATGTTATGAATCATAACAGCCTTAGATGTTTTAAAAGCCTCGCTCTACAAGCTCGGATTTCAAAACATCTGCGGCAGTTATGATACTCATAACATTCCTAGATTTGTTAATAGCTATAAAAAGGCCGTTAAATCTGACAGCTTGACATCTGATTTTAAATAACGCAACAGCGCATGTCAGGGCTTGTTGCACCGCAAATTTTCATGGGGCTTAAGGGGGCAGGGGAAGGAAGACTAGCGTTAGTTACTCCAAAAATTATGTTGTAATTCGAACGCGAGGTAACTTACTCTGGTGCACTCCAGAGCACTCTAATGTGTAATGCGAAAGCAGCTATTCTCGAATACAAACGCACGCCAAATCGGCAAGTTAAAAACGCCGTGTGAGGTTATAGCACATTATACAGCTGAAATTTTTATCATGAAGTTTGTGTTTTAGTGATTTCGAGTGCTACCTCACAGTTATTTGGTAAAATCTCCGCTGCCAATCGTTCCCCTAACAAACATTTTGACAATTGCGCCACTCAACGTTCACTTACATTAGTCACTCATAGCTATCTCATTCTGAATACCGCAGATGAGTTGAGCGAAACTCACACTAACATGAGTACTCAATGAGTGACGGTTGAGGGGAGTGTTAGTGTTAGTTAAGTTACGTCTCTGAATTCGGCCCTAAAGAAACTAAAATTTGCCTAATAAGTGAGTGACAGTTAAGTGAGCTGTAAGCTAGGGTAGGGGTAGAGTGCCTGTATATAATAAGAAACAGTCGAGTTATTGGTGCAACCCATTGCGATTGGTTAGATCCACAAACCATGGATTACTTGAATATTAAAAATAATATAACAATTACATTACATTTAAATTTGACATAGGCTATTCGAATGCCTTATTTCAGGTTATTTTGACATGGCTTTTGACGTTAGTTTAAAATTGTTCAACGTATACATATAACTAGTGACAAATAACTCATTCCTAAGCTAAGAGAATGACCCCGGTGATCGACAATCTCTTATTTTCTATAGAATGAGCCAGACAAGGATTTTCATTATCTACATTCATTTCCAAAATGAAAGGCAAAGAAGAATGGTTGAAAAACTTTGAAAGCAAATCTTGAATTCAGATTAGGTACTTATGACGTATATGAAACTGATTTCGTCATGATCAACGCCTATTTCAAACAAGAGATTTACATTATTTAGACGAAGCATTTCAAAATCCCACGAAGAAAAGTTATATGAAACCTAGCGGACCAGTTAACATATCGGATAACAAAGAAATTCATGCAGCTTTTTATATTATTTCATGTAGTGCGAACTAAAGATGATACGTGATCCATAAAAATTCTAGAATAGAGACTCCAAGAACAAGCAAAAGTGATATTGGGAAACCACTTGTGCCTTTAATTATTATTGAACTAAACGAATCTGATTCATATCTAACCAATCGACTAACTTAACTTTACTAGTTTAGTGCATTATTTAAGAATTATGCAGGTTCCTATTTATTGGTAAAATGCAAATTTTTAAGATTTTCTTTATTATTGCATGCAATACTAAACATGAAACGTGAACCATAAATGTGCTAGAATGCAAACATAAAACGAGCCAATGTGATATTGTTCCTTTAATTATTATTGGACTGAACGAATCTGATTTACAACCAACCAATTAAAGTTATTTTACTGCAATGTATCTATTCATTGCTGAAATCTTAAACATTAATGGTATAATTGTTGTAAAACTAAAATTTATTTTTGCCTTTTTTACACAATCCTTTTTGCACCTTTGATGGATTTTTTCCTCTGTTAATTAATTTGTTGGTAGATCAAATATCCAATAGATACCTGCACAATAACAATATTAAAGTGCCAATACGTTTTAACAGGGTAGCGAGTAAATCTTCTTTCACGACCCCGGTGGAAGACAGATCTACTATAGGGCCAGCGACCCTTCCCACGCGAGCTCTTGGTTTCTCTTTCATCCTATTACTGAGGGAAACCATGTCCTAACCCGAATCCTATCAACTCCTTAACTCATCCCTCCCATCCTTTTCCACTCACCAATCCGCCGTGGCTGGAGTGGTGTTTTAATGCCAATCACCTCTCATATGACAAGAAAACACACACAAAGGCCCCTAGTGCCCAGGGGCTTGAGTGGCCCCAGCCAAGGCAACGGTCGTATCAGCTCTCGAGCAAGGGGTGCGAAGAAACCCTGGGTAGGATTAGGCTGCCAACTTCATACAGCGACATACAATGCAAGGAGTTTAGGAAGTGAAGACAGATTAATTGAACTTGAGTACGAACTAAACAAGATAAAGTGGGACATACAAGGAATATCAGAAATTAAGAGAAAAGGCGAAGAATATGTGACTCTTACGTCTGGACACTCACTCTACTGGAAAGGCAAAGAAAATGACAACACAGGAAGGGTAGGAATACTCATACATAAGAAGCTAACCCCTTTATACAGTCTACTAAAGGAATCTCAGACCGTGTTGCATATGTAACCCTGAAATTTAATAATACCCTATCACTTAAATTTATCGAAGTGTACGCACCAACTACAAGCCACGAAGACGAAGAGGTAGAGTTCGTATATGAAGAAGTGTCAAGATGTATTTATGAAAAGAAGTCAACTATTACAATTATAGGAGGAGATTTTAACGCAAAAATCAGTCAACTACAAAATGAAAATGAGACGTACATAGGAAACTACGGATTAGGAAATAGAAACGAAAGGGGAAACATGCTATCAAATTTTGCAGAAAAAGAACAACTTTTTATTACTAATACGTTCTTCAAAAAAAAATCCAAAGAGGAAATGGACTTGGATCAGCCCTAATGGTACAACAAAAATCTGGTGTGATACACGCACACAACTTCCTTTTACAGTGATCTTATAATTAGCTAAAAATTTGATTTTAAATTTTTAAGCAATGGTCAAAAATTTTCAAAAATTACAAATTTTACAAAAACGGCACAAATTTTCTCTAGAATTTTAAGCTGAATTCAAAAATTTAATAATATACCGGGTGTTCTATTTAAAATAGGAGTTAATAAAAAAAATAGAAAAAAAACAAAAGAAACCCATTTTAGAAGTATTCAACTGGAAAATCATTTATCTCACCTCAATACACATAAAAAAATGTAATAAAAATGTAAAGTTAAAAAAAATCGTTAGAGCGGTTTTTGAAAAGATCGAAAAAAAACTGAAAAATCACAGGATTAAGCACCTACTTTCGGTAATGCGATTTTCTTCAAAAGCTTGCTGTCGCATCTACGTAGTACACAAAACGTATATATGAAGTTTCAACGCCATACCTTTTTCCGTTTTTGTGATATTCTGTTCACAGACAGACACACACACAGACAGACAGACCAATTAAAAAAAATATGTTTTTTGGGATCAGGGAACTCTAAAACGTGAAGATCTGTTGAAAACTCAATTTCGAATTTTTGGGGTGAATCCAATACTTCCTTTATTGTAAAAGGAAGTAAAAAACGAGATCGATTATCTGCTATCAACAAGGAAAGATATATTTCGAGATGTGGACGTGGTAAACCCCTTCTCCACGGGAAGCGATCATCGACTACTACGAGGAAGGATATTTTTGAACGAAAAGGCAGAACGATGTAGAAAAGTAAACAATAAAAAACAAGCTGCAAAAGATCCATCCTTACTAAGAACCAAGAAGCAGGAATACGCTGATGAATTAAGAGAAAGATTAACAGAACAAAAAGAACAAATATCACTTAATATTAACGAAGAGAACAAGAGGATCATAAAAATTTTGAAAGAATCATCGGAAAACATGAAACAATTTTTTGGCTTTGCCTAATTGTTTCGCCATTTATCCAATTATTTCAGGCTTAACCTGTATATTTTTAGTTAAATTATAATTCCTTTTGCATTTCGAATTCGTAAATTTTCCAAACCAACGCATTTTGTACCTGCATCAAGTTCTTATCGTTTGCGCAATGCTCTCTCTGACCCGCGTTATCTCTTATCAGAGTGCGAGCCTTCCTCGAGGAAACGAAATTGTCGTCCGAGGCACTCATTCTTTTCACCTCGGGCAGCGCATTTCGCGCGGCCGAGATTTTATGTTAATTATATTAAATTACGTGCGCTCAACCAATTTCAATGAGCAATGTGTTTTCTAAGGGCTGATTATTATCAGGTACGATTGCGCTTTTCTGTCTTATTATCCCCATAGTAATTACATTTTTTGTTAGCTCTTAATTACCAGTTCCGTTTCAACAACGAGTTTATCTCGGAGGCCAAGCCTTATCGCACTTTCGACACCTGCTGGGTTCGGCGTTTTGCGGCCTTTTGAAGATGCTTTTGCTGCCTTTTTGGGAATGCTTCTGCAGCAATTTTCTGCGCATCCTTGGCGATTCCAACAAGGGTTGTAGCCGTTCACGTCCAGCTTGTTTTGCGAGGTTAGTTGTGCTGTTCCGAGATTTATCGTGTTTTTGATAACTGGTTTCTCCATTTATACATTTTAAACCCGTCAATATTTAAAACTTAAATTCATACGTTTTGCAATTATTAAAATGTAACATTCAATTTCATACATGCTCTTGTTTTAATATTTGAAATTTTCATGCTTATAGTTAATTATGCACAGTTATAAATTTTGCTATTTTTGATGTGTGTTTCGACCCTATGTAAAAGGTACAGTCACGCTATTTATTTTCAATAGCCCAACAGAAGGTTTTATTAGATGACTGTGATAAGCTTATCCCACGAGTGTTTTTGGTAAATTATTAAAATAACCCGAAAGGGGTTCTTAATTTTGTGCGTGTCGCAGCCTTCAGTTAGCGCACAATGTTGTTATTGCATTGTTTGCATTTTAGTTGTCTTGATTATTTGTTGCTGACTCTTCAAGACTTTTATTAATGATTAATTAAACGCTGGTCACTTGTAGTTTATTTTTCTTCTTGTTATTTGAAATCTTTTGATTTCTGGCGCCCATTTCCATTTTCCTTTCCTTTTTTGAAGACATTCCAGGGTACATAGCTGATGATCTGAACCTACGATCTAAGGCCGCCGATATTTGAGCTAGTCGGCCATCGCGGTGAGTAGAAACAGTTTTTCAGAGCTGCCGTGGTGTATAAATGGTAGGGGGGTTGATCTGCGATTTTTACTACCATTGCTTATTTTATTAATTAATCGCAGGTCGGCTTTCTTATTGTTTCAAACATAATAGCCACCCAAAAAAATAAAAAAGCTGACAAACTTTCAAAAGACACTAAAATACTGCTGGAAAAAAGAAGGGAACTTATCAACAAAGGACTGCGAAATACAATAGAATATATAGAACTAAACAAAACCATAAGGAAAATGGCGAAACAAGACATACATGAATATAAAACAAAATTAGTAAATAATATAATCGAGAACAACAAAGGCCTCAAAATTTTCAGGAAACAAACTACACTCAAAAGAAACATTAACAAACTCAAAGATCAACAAGGAAACATAGTAGAAAGTATAGCAGAAATATTGAAAGTTACCGAATCCTTCTATGAAGAACTATACAAATCGGGAAAAGAGCCATTAGTTACTACCAAGGATTCGAACGAAATCAAAAATAAAATCCTTAATGTAAATTCAGAAGAGCTCCCGGATATCGAAATAGATGAAATAAACCTAGCCCTAAAACAACTAAAGAACAATAAGGCAGCTGGTGAAGACGACATCTTACCAGAGATGTTAAAAGAATGCTCTGAGGATGGGAAGGAAGCCATAAGGACACTTTTTAACAAATGCCTAATAGACAGTGAAATTCCGATTGAATGGCAAAATGCGTTAGTTATTCTAATCTATAAGAAAGGAGATCCTGAAAATTTGGAAAATTACCGACCGATAAGCCTCCTCTCCCAACTGTATAAGCTTTTCATGCGAATAATCACCAACCGACTAGAAAGAAAGTTCGAATTATATCAGTTGAAGGAGCAGGCAGGATTTAGAAAGAACTACGGCACAGCAGAACATCTACAAACAGTGAGGCAAACCATGGAAAAGTCAACGGAATATAATATCCCTTTGTGGATGGGCTTCGTAGACTTCAGGAAGGCATTTGATACAGTGGAAACAGATGCGATTATAAAGGCACTGAGAAATTCAAGAATAGACCAGCGATACATCAACCTAATGAATAGAATCAGCGAAAAGGCAACCCTAAGAGTCAGAATCCACGAAACAACTGATAGGGTCAACATCAGAAGGGGAGTGCGACAAGGGGACATCATATCTCCTAAGTTGTTCACGCTGGTTCTTGAAGATGTATTCAAAGAACTGAAATGGGAGAACAAGGGACTTAACATTCAAGGACAAATGCTTAATAACTTGAAATTTGCAGATGATATCGTTCTGTTCGCGAATGATGTCACTGAATTAAAAGAAATGCTAGAAGAGCTACAGCAAGAAGCTGAAAAGCTAGGCCTAGGAATGAACATGTCGAACACTAAATTCATGTCAAACCAAGACAACACCCAAGATACAATAACTGTCAACGGACAAGAAATCGAAAAAGTAAAAACATATATATTGCTATGTTATGCTAGCTGATAAATTTATTTAAATTATCGTATTACTATTTTGCCCTTTATTTTTAACTTTCAATTCAAATCCGTATTTTACAATATTTTTAATGAAACTCTCTCAGGTGGTTCGCAATATCTAGTAACCCAATGATTGATTTGTCAAATTCTCTTTGTTTAATTGCAAGTTGATTGACTTTCAAAAAAATTGACAACTAACGTCAAATTAATCAAAATTCAGAACGAATATCAAGGTTTTTACAATAAGATCTAATATGTAATTCTTTCACCAATCTATTTTGTAAGTATGAAATTCAATTATATTTTTTATACCTTCTTACTGGTTATAGCTTTTTAAATGTTTCATTTAACCTTTTAAAAACACAAACCTGATTTAACACTTTGCTTGTTAATACTGCCAAAATCCTTCTAAGCTGGATCCTCACTCCGACTGCACTCAAACACCTGCTGAGTCCTTATCCAAACTGCATCACCTCCAATGAATATAAACTCCCAGCCTCACCTTATTGCCATCCACTTCAAAACTTCAACATCCTATACTGGATTCCTGTCGTTGTCCCCTGCTGCTGTTAACTTCAAGTCTCCTAGCTCCTGTACTGGATTACTGCGGCTCCGATCCCTCTCTGGTAAGTGTCAGCATAAATCTTGTTCCAAATATGAATTTGTCTCTTTTTTTAGATGGTCCTACGTCTTCAATGATACCCACAGGTTTCCCAAAAACAATTCGCTGCACGTACTAACCTCTTGTTTGTGTCTTGTATTCCATTTCCAATGTAGTATCAATAAATCCAATTCTCTTCATATAATGTAATCTTCTGTATTGATTATTTATAATTCACTGCATTGGTTCAATCTCTTCACCGATTGTATTCCTTTATAAGTTCCAATTTATAATATTATACCTCCACCAAGTATATTTGTTTACAGCCTTTTTAAATGGTATTTAATCAAATAATTACATAAAGTAAGGCATAAATTCTGGTTTTTTATTTTCCAAATTCGTTATATTCAAAATTACATGTCTGTTTTTTATGAGTTGTTTCAGTAACTAATTAAACAAATTACAAATTATTACTATTAGACACGATTCTTGTTGCCTCCTATCTACATTTTTTTATATAATCAAGACAGATATTTTATTTTAATTATCATAACAGATACATTTTAGTAGTAACCTTGGTATTTATTCCTATTCAGAATTTTCTTATTACAGATTAAGTTTGAGTAATCAATCATTATGCTATTATTTGACTAACCAATAATAAGAAAGTTAATTTCATTATACTTTAACATGTATTTAGATCCATTAATTTGCTTATATCTGACTTCCAAATTTATTTGACTAAACTGTTTCTTTAGTATTCATATTTAAATTATCAAAGAATATAGTGTATCATAACAATATATCTGGGACAGGCAGTGACAATGGGTAAAGTAAATCAAGAGAACGAAATAAAATGCAGAATCAAACTTAGCTGGGCTGCATTTGGGAAATTAAAGGACGTCTTAAATATGAAGATGTCCTTGAAATTTAAATCAAAAATATACAATGAATGCATACTTCCAGTCACCACATACGGTGCAGAGACTTGGGTATTGAACAGAAATACCATAAACAGGCTACAAGTACACCAGAGATCCATCGAAAGAAAATTACTAGGAATTACCCTTGCAGACCGTAAAACAAACGAATGGATACGTAAACGAACGCAGGTTATGGACATAACGAGAAGAATAGCTACCATCAAATGGAATTGGGCAGGCCACGTAGCTAGACATCCTGAAAACTGGAGCGGCACTTGTACAAGATGGAGACCGTGGGGTGAAAGACGAAGCGTTGGAAGACCACAACAACGTTGGTATGACGACCTAAAAAGAACAGCTGGTCTAAACTGGTACCAAGTGGCGCAGAATAGACACTTGGAATAATATGAGAGAGGCCTATATCAATCTGATAGAAAACAGCTAACAAAGAAAGAAAGAATACGTTTTAACAACATAACTTTCTAGTCTTTCAGTATGAGTTTAAGTACTCTTCGTCTCAATTTCAACTTGTAAATTGGTACAGGTAATGATGCAACGCTCCAAATTTAAGGTTGTCATTACACGTAATCACGTAAATAACTAGTACGCCAGTGACGTTCCAACAATTCTGGAGAAAATGTTCTAGAATCTCACTAGAAGCTTAAACTGATAAGTTCTTACATATATTGCAAACCAATCCGATTTGATTATTTTTAATCACGTGAGTCAGTTTGACAAATCAGACCACACTTGAAGTGAAAACGACCCTAGGGTAATTTTCAATCACTATGGAAACTACCTAGTTAAATTTCAGTAGTATCCTACCACAAGTTGGTGGCACTGTAAATCTAAGCCAAATTCGACGTTAGCAGGTTAGGTTTTGCGTCAGTCTGTGTCAAAACTGTCGCAAAAGCTAACCTGATAACCTCAAATTTGGCATAGACTTCCAGTGCCACCAACATAATATTATTATAATGAAGTGTCAAATTAATTTGTCAGAAAATGGCTAATTTATTTAAGAACTTATCTTTCCGAATTCACCGCGGCCAGTGATAAATCCTTATAATTTTGACAAATAATACCCCTCAAGTGCGTTGCCTTTAATAAATAACCCTCGGCTTCGCCTCTTCGGGTTGTTATTTGTAAAAATTATTGCGGGTGATTATCACTGCCCTTGGTAAATTATAGCTGAGAATTGCATTTTTGGCCGACTTTTGCCGTTTGACATATTGACATTTGTGTTTGAAATATTAGCCCACCATGTTAAATGTACATGTTTAATGTAAAATCAGGTGGTTTTGATTTGTGGATCCACATGTCTCAACTCTTTCTTATTTTTTTTTTCTCCTGAGGAGGGAAATCTTCGAGAAGATGACCTCTTTGGGCATGCCGGATTCACCTGGAAAATGGTGTTCTACCCAGGCGCCTACCGAGCTAAAACCCCTCCTCGTTGGTACAGAAGAGGACACCCCAGAGACGCCTAGGCATTACGACAGGGTGCCTTGTAATCCAATGTGTGGTTCAGTGTTGTGGACCTTTGTTTTTGCTTTGTGTATAGCGCTACTGTGTTACCTTAGTCTGTTAATGATATTATTGTTCTCGTTGTTCTTACTGACGACGCGCGTCTTTTTTCTTCGTTTTCATGATTTTTTTTAATGTTCGATGGATATCGCATCATTGCTGTTTCGATCGTAGCATGCAGTCTATTAAGTTGTCCTGTGTTGGTTCCTCTCCCATTATTATTTCAAGTTCCAGATGTAGAGTAGTGAATCGCTCACAGCTAAATAGAGTGTGCGCTGGTGTGTCACTTTGGCCGCAGTACTGGCATTTGTCAGTTTCTCGAATCTTCATGCGTTTTAAATAAGAGCCGAAATTTCCATGCCCAGTCAATAATTGGGTAAGCTAGTATTCGATATCACCGTGTGTCCTGGATACCCATGCTTCTATATTTGGGATGAGAGTTTTTGTCCACGCTGAGGTTGCTGTGTGGTCATTCCATATGTTTGTCACCTAGAAATTGTCTGTTGCCTTATTTATTTTTGAGTAGCACGTATGTTGGTATTGTGTACGCTGCATCTTTCTCTTACCAACTCATCGATGGGTGGTATTGCTGAGATGACTTGCAAAGTCTCTGTAGGTGATGTCCTGTAGGCTGAGGTGACCCCCAGCAGGACCTTTCTTTGGGCCTTTTCCAGAATCCTAACATAGTTTTTCATTTCGATGGCTTTCTGCCAAATGGGTGCAGCATATAAGATTATAGACGTGACGACTGTCGACAGAATTTTTCGTCTAGCATATTTTGGGTCATATGTGTTTTTCATCGTGCGCGAGATAGCAGCTGCCGTTATTTCGGCATTGCGAGCCATTTTAATTATATGTGCTGTCATATGTTTTGGTTGAATTGCACTCCTAGATATCTTATAGAGTTAGCAACTTGTATCTCAGTTTCGTCCACTTCTATATGTAAATTGCGCAGTTTTCGTCTTCTTGCGAGGATTACACATTCAGTTTTTTCTGGAGCGATCAAGAGGGTATTAGCATATATCCAATCGCTAATTCTGTTTAGGGATGTAATTTATTTAGCTTAGCTTCGAGAGATATTGTTGATTTTTCGCATCCGACTATGGCCAGGTCGTCTGCGTAAGCAATAGTGGTTATGCCTTTAGGCACTTCTAACCTCAGAACCGGGTCGTAGTATACATTCCATAGAAGGGGTCTTAGGACTGATCCCTGTGGGACTCCGCAAGTTAGTTTCATGGCCTTATTTTCACTTATTATCAGTCTCCTATCCGTAAGATAACTCTGGATAATTTCTATTAGGTACTTGCTTATCTTTCTTCTTTTAAGTTCCGTTACTATGCCCGTCCACGTAATTGTATTAAAGGCATTACGTACGTCTATCTCTATCATTGCACTACAGCCTTTAGCCCGTTTACTGCTTTCTGCCAACTGTTGTACTGTACGCATGGCTTCAATTGTGGATTGGCTCTCCCGGAATCCGAACTGTTAATCAGTAAGGCCGCCTTTTTCTTCAATTTCCGCGTTTAGTCTGTTGTGGATCATTTTTTCGAATATCTTGCCCATTGCATTCAGAAGGCATATGGGCCTATAGGATGGGGGATCGTTTACTTTCTTCTTCGGCTTCGGCAGTAGTGTTAACCACGCTTGCTTCCAACATGATGGGAATTCTCTTTTTTGAATTAGACTGTTGTATATGGTTAGACAAAAGTTAGGGTGTGACTTGATCATTCTATAAACCACTTCGGTGGAGAAGCCGTCATTTGCCGATTTCAGCATTTCCTCTAGCGTGAAGAGGGAGATATCTTCTTCGTTATTTAACGATAGAGGTAGGCAATTGACTACTTCGGTCCTGGGGAACAATTTTAATGCTATATCCTCTTTTTCTTCATCTCTTAGCGTTGTTTTAGGAAATGTGCGTGTTTTTCTGCACACAATCCTGTATGCCTTTCCCCAAACATCTTTTTCAATCTCTTCGCATAGGTTTCGCCATGCCTCGTCCTTGGCTTTTCCTATCGCCTTGCGGAGTAATCCCCTTTGTTCTCTGTATTCTGTTTGTAGCGCTTTGATTTGTTCTGGTGTAGTGTAAGGATTGGCATTGGCTCTTGTAAGTCTTCGTTTCTTTTTCATACAGTCTTCTCTGAGTTTCTTGATCGAGTCATTCCACCAATAAACAGATTTTTCATGATATCGGTTTCTGCCTTTTTTAGAAAATCTTTGGTCACATATTTGTCTGAGTGTTGCAGCCCAGACTTCAGATGTTGGTTCGAAGTTCTGATTATTTTCCATGTAGTCGTTTAAATTATTTTTGAATGTTTCTATAAGCGCTGGTCTAAAAACCCATCCTTTCCTAGAATATAGGGGTTCGATTCTTGTTACCTCATAGTGGATATTATAGGTGATGAAGAGGTGGTCACTTAAAGACTCACCATCTAATACTTCCCAGTTCGTTATCATATCCGTTAAAGATTGTGAATATAGCGTTTTGTCTAAGTATAAGGTGCTCGCTCCTCTGACAAAGGTTGGTTTTAACCCGTCGTTAGCTAATTGCCAGTCGTGTTCTTCCATCCGTTCGGTGATGGCTTCTCCTCGCCTGTCTTCATACGTGGATCCCCATCTTTGGGACTTAGCGTTTAGATCTCACAAAGTACGATCTTGTGGCAGCTGTGTTGCCCAATGCTGAGGTTGAGCTCGTTCCAGAGAGTTTCAAAAGTACCGTGGTCGATATTTGGTGAAATATATATTTCGTATATAATATACGTTTTTGTACGAATCCATGCAAATCCCTTGTTGCTGCCATATTCGAACACCGATACCTGCTTGTCCAGTACTCTTATAGCCACGTCGTTTTCCGTGTCTGTAAACCAGTTTTCGTTTTTTACGGCTTTTTTATTTGGTTCTGTTATTATGATTATACTTGTGTCTAATTTATGAGCCTTCTTAAGTAATATTTTTAGTGAGGCCCATGATCTGTTCGTGTTGATCAGCAGTATTTTATCCATTATTTATGGAAGGTTCATCCTTTTCATTTTCTTGTTGGGTCGACTTATCTGCGTCGTTTTCGCTTGCTATTCCCAGTTGCCGCATTCTGTTCACAAGGTTTCTATATATTTGACAGGCCATTGTTGCCGTTTGATGCCCACTGTCTTTGCATTCTATACATTGGGGTGTGCTGGTGCAAACGTTAGCCTTGGGTCTTTCTGAGCCGCATCTTAGGCATGTACTGGTCATATTCACCTCTGCTGTACAGACTTTAACGTCGTGGCCATGTAGGTAGCACTTTTTGCACCTGTATGGTATTAACAAGTCATGTATGCGGCAGTAGATCCAGCCTATTTTAATTTTACGTTTTCGTAACATGACCTCTGCTAGTCTTCTGGGTAAGCCTACTGTAGCTACTTTCGCGTTTCCCTCTTTTATTTCTTTTAATGTGTAAACTGCAATGTCCTCCGTGTTTTGTTTGACGTCCAGTTCCATTGCAATTGCATTTCTGATCTCCTCTTTTGTTACCGTTATGTCTATGTCACGAATGATGATGCTTTTCTTTCTGCCTTTAATTTCAGTAGCTGTAGCTATGTTCTGTAGTTTTTCATTTGTAGAGAGTTTGAAGTTGTTGATTGCACCTTCTTTTTTTTCTTTTAATGTCAGTCTGATATTGATTGTATTAGTTTTACGAATTCTTTCAATTTGAACGCCTATTTCTTCTGTATCGACTTTAGATTTCAGTGACCTCAGCACTTGGGTATGTGACCCGTGTTCGATTTGCGTTGGTTGTAATTCCATTATTCTTGTATTTTGTCGTTTTATTTCTCTTCTTGGGACTGTTTGCCAGTCGGTTTTTTTATCATTCATCTGATCGTCGCTACTTGACTTTCGATTAATTTCATCGGACTTCCTTTTAGTTATCTTAATGGATATCTTTATGTGTGTTTCTAAAAACACATTCAAGCATCTTTCTCATATAAAGCAGATCGAAACTTCTGGTCATTGCTATTGCCACTTTTGTTTCATTACGCTTTATAGCTTCCTCCCTGACTTTCTCGATTGCTTGATAGGCTTCCTTCTTGTTGTGTGTTTTTGGTCTCCAGTATTGAAGTCGCTTTTTAGATTGACTATACATATATGTTCGGCTACCTATTGATTTTAAATTACTTCCACCCATTAATGTAATGCATTTTGTATTTTTTAGTATGAGTGCTTGTCCACTGTCTAATTCTTGCTTTTGTAATGTGTCCATTATTTCTGGGTGGTGTTCTATGGTTCTTTTGATTAATCCGTCCTCTTTATCATTTTCGGTGTCTAATTTTAGAATTTTATCAACCGATGCTTTCTCTATTTTAAAATGGTTTCCTTTCGCTATAGTTGTTACTTTGAAAGTTGTCTCTGCCCACATTTGATCCACGATCTCTATGTATTGATCTATTTCTGCATTTTCGGGAATTTCTACTACACGTTTCGAATCTGTTGTGGCCTGAGTAGATCTACTAATCTTGACTGTGCTGCTTTCTGTTTGCGTGGCGACTTCTCTATAATCCTTGCTTTTTCTGTCCGGTTGTTTAGGATTATCTATTGGTTTTTTAAGGTTAATATCAAGCAGGTTTAGCATTTTTGGATCTATTATCTTCTCTATACATTCTACTAGGATATCCGTAGATTACTTTTTATTTCCGTTTTTATTTTGTATGAGCCCTTGACTACTTCATTCAAGTCTTTGATACTTTTATGTATTTTTCTAATGTTTTCTACGTATCGCTTATATGTGTCGGCGCTATATTGCTCTACTCTTTCTACTTGAGATTTATTCTTCGTGTCTTGGCCTGTGCTTTTTTTCATTTCTTGTGTGGGAGTTTCGTCTCTCATTCTTTTGCTAATGGGCTTCTCATCGTTGCCAACCACGTCATCTTCGGTCTCCATACGCTGTGTGTTCAGTACTTTTGTCATGGCTCTTGGGACGTCTTCCTTGTAGTCTTTACGAAGATTACTACTTTTTTCCGTTACACTAACTAAACTTTGCAGCTCGTTCTCTAACTCCACATCCACATCGTCTGCCATCCTGCAGGCGGTGTTCTAATGATATCGCGTATGTGATCAGCACTCTTTCTTATTATATTATATACAGGGACTTTAGGTAGGGGTAGCCTAAAGTTCCACTCAAAGCATAATTTGAGGTTACATTGTTAAGTAAGTGTTCTGTGCATCGTACCTCTTTAGTTTTTACCTATAATGGAGGATTTTTGGGGATTCTTTGATTATGCTCGTGACTCTGCTTTTTTACAAATACCAAGGTAATGTTTGACGTGAAAAATAATTAAAGCAAGATTTTTATATGAACACGTTTTTTGTAGATTTATCTAGAGGGATAACAATAATCCTTTAGGTACACAAATACAGAGCTCGTACGAGTGCGGTTTTGTAGGCAAACAATCAGTGAGATCATTTTACCAATTGAAAATGGTAACAATCGTGGAGTTCCAATCCCACCTATTTTAAAATTACCTATATGTAGCTTTGAGGTTTTTTGCAACAGGTAGCTATCAGGTATGTTGTGAATGTGCCAGAATTTTATAAGTGATACTATACTGTTTATTATTTTCAGAGAGTATGGGGTTATATTTTATCTGTCAGTCAGTCATCCGTCTGCAGGACAATTAACGAAGTCAGTGAGCAGTTGGCAAGGAATTTGGGAAGACATATTAAACTTCCTCATAACGTTGAAGATTTCCATGCAATCAAACAAAGTTTCTTTGAAATTGGTGGATTTCCTAGGGTAATAGGATGCGTTGACGGAACCCATATTGAAGTAAAGAGCCCTGGTGGGATAAATGCAGAAGTATATCGCAACAGGAAGGTGTGGATGTCTCTAAACGTTCAAGCGGTTGCTGGGCCCTGCTGCGAAATATTAGATATACTGATACGTTGGCCAAGTTCCGCACATGACAGCAGGATATTTAATAACAGCTCAGTACGTATTAGATTAGAACTTGGTGATTTACCTGGTATTGTGCTGGGCGATAGTGCATATGCACAAACGAGGCACGTTTACACACTTCTGCTAAATCCATATATTATGCATTATACATATATTGCTAGTAGGGCCTGGAAACGGCAGAAACATTACGGCACCGACATAGTCTCACTTAGAGTATAACGCGTCTCGTGCGCATGCGTGAGAATTCGAACTCCGCCTTTAAAAGCGAATTTTAAACTTGACCACTTCCCCACCGCGCGGACGACGCAGACGCGCTTGCGCACAGCTCGCCATATAAATTGAAGAGTTGGTTGGTTGTCTCACTTACTTCGTGACCCCCCTACTCATAGCCGCTAGCAATATAGTAAGTAATACATATATGGCTAAATCCGGCAACTAGAGCTGAGCACCGGTACAACACTGCTCATATAAGAACACGCAATGTTGTGGCAGGTACCTTTGGCATTTGGAAAAGCAGGTTCCGTTGCTAGGTGCATGCCTCACAATATAATTTGCGAACTACAACAAGAATCATTGCTGCAACAGCAGTTCTCCATAATATTGCAATCAACGAACGAGAAAATTGGTCGACGAGCAGTATTTGCCAAACAATATAGTGGAGAACCCACCTGCGCCCATTCATATGTGAGGCAACATAATTCGTGTGGGTTTTATTCAGCGCCATTTTGCAAATGAGTAATATTAAGATTGTTAATATAATTTATCTACGACCACTACTAAAAGTAGGCCTTTTAGCACTAGTTTGTTTCACTAAAAGTGACGTTTTATAATTTAGCGTGGTTAAAGAAATCAGTGGAAGTGAAGTTGTAAAGTATTCTAGTAGACTTCTTGCGTTACAGGTAAAGTGTTTTTGAAATAATTAAAGCGTTATATAATGAGTACCGTCAGATGTGGAGTATTAATAATTACCTTTCGTAACTGACCTTGACAGTACTGGCTTCGCAAACATTCGCCCGCGCGCCAATGCCTACTGTTTATTATGACATAAATTAGAAGTGTCGTAGATTGAAACCTTTGTTAAATCGATATTTATGGATTAATAACAGTAAAATTAAGGTCGTAGATAAAATATTGTATGCAACGCGTGCTAAAAGTCGTTTATGCACGAGACATGTTATGAAACTCAGCCTTCGACTTCGTTTCATAATTTTCATGTCTCGTGAATAAACGTCAGCTTTTAGCACTTGTTGCATAAATAGCTATTATGTAATGTACTAGGGGGGTTCACGCCAAAACCGGAATTTCCTCTGCGAAAGTAAAAATTGATTGGATAGTGGAATTTTTTATTACATGCAATACTGAATGTACTTTAGTCCAAACAAATAATCAAGTACGCTTGTTGTTATAGTAGCCGTTCATTTGTTATTAAACATGGCAGATAACACTGTCAGTTGTACTTTAAAGCAGCGCATTATTATTCAGTTTCTTGTCAATGAAGGCGTTAAACCTGCTGAAATTTTACGCAGACTAAGTGCACAATTTGGTGAAGGTACACTAAAGAAGTCGCGAGTGTTTGAGTGGGCTGCTCGGTTCAAAAATGGCCGCGAAAGTGTAAGTGATGATCCAGGAAGAGGAGGTTCCAATGCAACAAAAGTCGTTTCTGCCGTTATTCAACGTGTTGATGATTTGATTAAGCAGAATCGGCGGATTACTGTTTTGGAAATAGTGAACAGGACTAATTTAAGTACTGGATCAGTAGAAAAAATCATCCATAAACACCTCAACTTTAAAAAAGTGTCAGCTCGATTAGTGCCACATCAACTTTCTGAGGATTAGAAACTGACCCGCTTCCACATTTCGTCTCAGCTACTTAACCGCTTCTACGAGGAAGGACAGGCATTTTTGGAACGTATTGTTACATGTGATGAAACGTGGATTCATTACCATACACCTGAGTCCAAGAGGCAAAGCATGCAATGGAAACATTTGGATTCGCCTCCACCGAAAAAATTCAAATTGGTGCCGTCTGTGGGCAAGATGATGGCGTCCGTATTTTGGGACTGCAAAGGTGTTATTTATGTCGATTTTCTACAAACAGGTCAGACAATAAACAGTGAATATTACTGTAGCGTCCTTGACAAAGTTCGTCAAGCAATTCGAAAAAACGAAGGGGATTGTTATCAAAAGGAGTAATCCTTCAACAAGACAATGCCAGGCCACACACGGCTAAGATTACCATGGATTTTTTTGAACAAATTTGGTTGGGAAATTCTACCGCATCCTGCTCATAGTCCGGACTTGGCTCCCTCAGATTTTCATTTGTTTGGACCGCTTAAAAATCATCTAGGGGGCAAACGATTTCAAGAAGGAGACCCACTTAAAAAGTGTGTTCTAAATTGATTTAGACAACAGGAAGAAAGTTTCTATTTTTTAGGATTTCAAGCTTTGGTACAAAGGTGGAATAAATGTGTAGGTCTTAATGGGGAGTATATTGAAAAATAAAACTGGTTTAATCTATATATATAGTTTTTAATTACATCCTTAAAAAAATAAATTCCGGTTTTAACGTGAACCCCCCTCGATTTTTGTTTTTAATTGCATGAGTTTCATTAGAATGTGTTTTTAAAATTTAAAAAATGAAAATATAATTAACTTCAGCTTTTTTTGTCAATAAAACACAATATTTAGAAATATACATGTATTTATTTTTTAATTCCTTCTCTAACATTTCTGTTTTAAATTTGTCCTGCTTTAATTGCTCCCGAGCAATAGCAAGTTTTATTTGTTGCTTCTCAAGGCGCAGAGCGTGCAATTCTTCGTCCTACCTAAGGAATGCATCCGTTATTTCCAAACGTCTCTCCAGCGGCGTTCTTCGAGGCATTGGGTTTCCCAAGACCGGGGTTTTTTCCACCTCCCCGATTACATCTGAATCTACAATGGTATTAAAAGTTAGTAGAGTAATTTGTTTAAAAAAAAATTGCTGTGATTTTTTAAATCGCCAAATGCTATCACAATCCTAGAAAAAAAATATATTTAAAACTGTTGACATTGCTTATTCCTAATTTGAGAAATGAAAACACCACATTACTTGGTGCGTCCTCCTCAACGAGGATGGGCATCAAGCTTGCAACCTGCTGGATCACATAATTGTGGTCATTAAAGGACGATGACGATCCACTAAGGATGGTTACAGTGTCGCTATCGATGATGTCCTTCAACTCAATGTCGACAGTGTTGAGTATATCGTCCATGAAGTGGTCCTCCTCAGGTGGCTTGTAAGAGCCACCACCAGTCTTCATCCGTTGCTGCTTTAATCTTTAACAGCAACTGTATATTTATGTTGTAATGTTTATGTTTCCTATTTTTAATAAAAATAGGAAATAAATATGTTAAATGTTAATGTTTTTTTTACTTTTGTTTATCTGTGCTGTGCTGTTCTGAAAAAAAATTATTAGTGGAATTCTGGTAGATTTTATTTGACCTTCTGGTGGAAACCGATTCTCGACTGTTGGCAACACTGGAGGGAGTTGCCCATTATTATCTACTTCTTTTCTTTATCTATGCTCAGTGATGCCAGATCTACCGTTTTAATGGTATATCTACCGCTTTCGCTTCTCAAATACCGCGCTACCGTTATGTATTAAATATCTACCGTTTTTCCTAAAATCGTAAAACATGTATGGTACAATCATATCTGGGCTATAATTAATTTTATGGAGTGCACATTTTGCAAATTTTTTTAGAACTTATAAATACGGTCACCTAAACCTTGTTATTGCTTTTCCGGAGGCTGTTATTTAGATTAATCTGCTAGGGGTTTTCCTGCAAATTCTGAGCATTGTACTTTTGTATTATTCCTTCGCGATATCGCGATTGCCGCAAATTGCACAACGAAGAGCAGCATCCTGCAGTTTGCATGTGAGCGTTTGCAGTGTTCGTGCTTGGCTATATTTTAAATAAAATACATTGAAATATATATTATATTTTGAGGCGATGAGGTAAATATTGATAACATAGGATTTAGACATAATTTAATTGCGTTATTAACGAATATTTTAGTTCGAGTGATTTAGACGATACTGATAAAGAAGCCGATGTTCCGATAAAGAAAAGAAAATATCAACAAAAATACAAAACCGACTGGAAAAATGAATTTGGTGACTGGGTTGCACCAGCGTCATCACAATATGAAGCGTACTGCAAAATTTGCAATAAAAACATAAATATTTCTTCGGGAAAACTTCAACTTCAGCGTCACCAACAAACGAAATCACACGTACAGTTATCCAAGGCAATAAAAACTCAGCGAAAAATCGGTGAATTATTACTTCCTAGCCCTAAAGCAGCTTAGATAGCGCTACAAAACGGGCTGACATTTGTATGGCTGCCTTTATTTCAGAGCATAATTTATCCTTTAAAATTACTGAACATTTGCTTCAGCTTATGAAAAGCATTTGTACAGATTCAGAAATTGCTAAGAATATCCGCTGCGGCCGAACGAAAACTGCTGCAATTACAAAAAACGTCATTGGCGCGCAACGTTTTGAAAATCTGTGTACTATCCTAAGAAAAGTTAAATTTTCGTTAATAATTGACGAATCAACAGATTTAGGATGTACGAAGCATTTATCTGTAGTGGTTCGTTATTATTATGACAACAAGTAAGTGTATCAAATGCATCTACTTATTATAATTTGTAGTAATAATTGCTACTATTTTTCAGAGTAAACGATACATTTTTATCGTTGATTCCCTTGAAAGAAGCAAATGCAGAATACATTTATGGAAAACTAACTGATTTATTCGATATAAATAACATACCATTCAAAGAAAACTTAATCGGTTTTGCATCTGATGGTGCAAATGTTATGGTTGGCGCAAATAATTCTGTAATGTCACGTTTAAAACGTGACATTCCTAATATTTTTTTGCTAAAATGTATATGTCACAGTTTCCATCTGTGTGCATCGTATGCATGTACAAAACTTCCTAGTGGTTTAGAAGATTTTGCACGAAATATGTACAACTATTTTTCCAATAGTCCCAAACATGTGGAGACATGAAAAGAATTTCAAAATTTTACCCAAACAAAAATTCATAAAATATTGCACCCAGCACTAACTCGTTGGTTGTCATTAGAATCTGTTGTTTCGAGATTAGTAAAGCAATTTAATGCTCTAAAATTATTTTTTATTGATGCATCGGTCACATTATTAGCAGCAAGCAATATCTTGTTCAGATTGCACGACCCTTTAACGTACGTTTTTCTATTATTTTTAGAACATGCTTTGGAAATGTTCAATAATATGAATAAAGAAATGCAATCAAGTCAGCCTCAGATTCATAAATTACACAGTCGTGTTGCTACCCTATACAAAACATTTTTAGATTTCTTTATCAAACGAGATATATTAACTAGTACCTCAATAGAAAAAATTGATATAAAGAACCCCCATAATTATAAAGATTTACATACAATTTATTTAGGTGCGAAAGTAGCAGCATATCTATTAAACAACAATTTATCTTCAGAACAATTACATACATTGCGAATACGTTGTTTGGATTTTTATGTCGAAGGAGCACTACAAATAAATAAACGATTTAACTTTAATAGCAGCGTTTTAAAATATTTAAGCTTGTTAGATCCAGAAGTAATTGCAAAGGGTGAAGATGAATCTATTATGCTGTTAGCTGTACATTTTCCAAATTTAGCAAAAATGTCTGAGATACAACAACTAGATACAGAATGGCGTATACTGCGTAATTCAAACGTCATTTACAATAAAGACGAGGCAATTGATACGTTTTGGACCAATATTAAAAATAAAAAATATGCAGACGATACATACGTATATCAAAATTTAAGCACTTTGGCTCTAAATTTATTATGTTTGCCACATTCTTCCGCAAATGTAGAAAGCACTTTTTCACAAGTCAACTTGATGAAAACAAAACAAGGGAATAGGTTGTCTACGAATAGTATTGTAGGACTTCTACATAGCAAAAATTATTTAGGGAGCAATGCTTGTTTTGATGTGAATGTGAATAAGCAATTGTTAAGCCGCCATAATTCTAACATGTACAAAAAATCGGAATCGCTTTCCGATTCAGATGTCGATTCAGAATGATTGTTTTATGTTTTTTTATTCATATACCTTCTCAGCATTATCGTCATTGTAGAAGAAAATGTTAAGAGGAACTTTTTTTACAATATAAAAATAAGTACAAAGTTTTGTGGTTTTTATTTGTATTGTTGATCCCCCCCCCCATTTTTCTACCGTTTCTAAGTTCAAATCTCCCGCTTTTTAAATGATGCTTCTACCGCCACTTTCAGTGGACGTCTGGCAACACTGTCTATGCTCCTGCTTGTTTTGTACATTATTGTGGTGCTATTGTTGATGTTCTTTCAAACGAAGACTAGTGTAATTAAGTAAACAATTTGTCTTTCTGGCATCATTTCTGATAAAATTACCGGCTCCAACTCTGACAAAGTTGACTAGAGCGTCAATTCCAATAAAACACTTCTGAAACTGAGGTTAACTGTAGTGCATGTTGACACGAACAGTTATTAAGTAAGTACTATTCTTTGATTTACAGATCTAAATGGCCACGAATATATTATTCCAGTACTTCAAGACCGTTCCTTCCAATATATAAAGATTTTGTGTTTATTTAAGGTAAATTGCAATCGATCGACACTAGAAGCAAAACAGTCGCTGCATTTGCTAAATAGACACCATGAATGGAACAAATACGAAATAACATCCAACTCTTTGCGAGCTGCTTGAAACCTCTATAATGACCTCGTAAAGAAACGATAGATTGATATTTATGGTGATTCTGTTTTAACACAATATTTCTGTTTAAGATGCAAGTTTTAAAATAACTTCAGTTTTCTTTATAGAACAGTACTTAGATAAATGTAATTATTTGTAAATTGCTAATATGTCAGTTGCTTGTGGTAATACGTACTTATTCCAGGTGTTGCAATCTCAAATGTTACTATAATCGTATATTATTAAGCGAAAAGATATTACTTCCCAAGCCAACGTTACACTAGCCACGATGACCACTAATCAAGAAACAGCAGATAATAATATTTCTAGTCAAACAGCAACTTCACTGAATATATTAAAAGACTTAGATGGCAATGAAGATGTTAAGAAATTATCTTTCAAACAAGAAATCATTGAAAGCAGTAACCATATCACTGAGTCGGAAATTGATATTAAATGTGAGTTTGAAATTAAAGAAGAAAATTATATGGCTCAAAATTCAACAGCACAGAGTTTGGTTTCATATATGAAGCAGGATATAAGCAAAATACTGTATTCTTGTTCTGTTTGTGACTTTACAACAGTATACAAACAAAATTTAAGTGCACATATGAGATCTCATACAGGCAAAAAACCTTATTCTTGTTCTATTTGTGATTATAAAGCAGCCCAGAAAAATTCATTAGTTCAACATATAAGGACGCATACAGGAGAAAAACCTTATTCTTGTAATATTTGTAAGTACAACGCAGCACAAAAATCTCATTTAGTTATACATATGAAATCTCATACAGGGGAAAAACCTTATTCTTGTAATATTTGTAAGTACAATGCAGTACAAAAATCTAACTTTGTTATTCATATGAAATCTCATGCAGGGGAACTACCGTATTCCTGTACTATTTGTCAGTACAGCACGGCACAAAAATCTAATTTAGTTGTACATATGAGATCTCATACAGGAGAAAAACCTTATTCTTGTAATATTTGTAAGTACAGCACGGCACAAAAATCTCATTTAGTTTTACATATGAGATCTCATACAGGCGAAAAACCTTATTCTTGTTCTATTTGTAAATACAGTGCGGCACAGAGAGAACGTTTAGTTCAACATATGAAGTCTCATACAGGGGAAAAACCTTATTCCTGTACTATTTGTAATTACAGCACAGCACAAAAAGCTAATTTAGTTATACATATGAGATCTCATACAGGCGAAAAACCTTATTCTTGTAATATTTGTAAGTACAGCACGGCACAAAAATCTCATTTAGTTGCACATATGAGATCGCATACAGGCGAAAAACCTTATTCTTGTTCTAATTGTAAATACAGTGCGGCACGGAAAGAAGATTTAGTTCAACATATGAAGTCTCATACAGGCGAAAAACCTTATTTCTGTACTATTTGTAATTACAGCACAGCAAAAAAATCTAATTTAGTTATACATATGAGATCTCATACAGGCGAAAAACCTTATTCTTGTAATATATGTAAGTACAGCGCAGCACAAAAAGCTAATTTAGTTATACATATGCGATCTCATACAGGCGAAAAACCTTATTCTTGTAATATTTGTAAGTACAGCGCAGCACAAAAAGCTAATTTAGTTATACATATGCGATCTCATACAGGTGAAAAACCTTATTCTTGTACTAATTGTAAATACAGTGCGGCACGGAAAAATGCTTTAGTTGAACATATGAATACTCATACAGGTGGAAAACCCTATTCTTGTAAATTTGTAAGTACAACGCAGCACAAAAATCTACTTTAGTTACATATAGGAAATGTCATATAGGCAAAAAACCTTATTCTTGTACTGTGTGTAAATACACAGTAAAACAGAAAGCTGATTTAGATACACATATAAAATCTCATACAGGCGAATAATCTTATTCTTGTATTATTTGTAAATAGAGCACGGCACACAAATTTTATTTAATTTGACATATGAAAACTCATATGAGCAAAAAGCCTTAATTCTGTTATGTTTGAGGTTATAAAACTGTACAAAAATAGTATGGTTCAACATATGAAAACTCATATGAACTAAAACCGTATTCTTATTTTGTTGGTGAATATAAAACTGCGTCAAAATATAATTTAGTTGCAAGCAAGGATTTGTACAGGCTATTTCTGCTTCCCACTTCTGGTATGGTCTCCTTCTTTATCTTTGTTCATCTCTTGGTATCGATTTTGTTGTTCTTAGGGCCTATTGTATTGTAGGCATCTGACCAACATGTCCCGCCCATTTTGTTTTAGCTGGTTATAAACTTCCACAACGTCTTTCATTCCCATTTTTCTTCTTTACATACATTTCTTATATGGAAATGTCTTTATTTTTATATGTTTAAGAGACCAAATATAGTTCCAATGTCAATGCCTTATTTCTCCATTCTCGGATAGCCATTTTAATCCCAAAATGCACAACTGAAAGTTTATTATTGCAATCCTGTTTTCATTTCCAAGTAAGTGTGACAATTTTGGAATTTCACTAAGTAGAAGTAATAGTCGTATTTTCGGATATTATTTCACACACGACTGATTTTGTTAATCAGCTTATCATATTTCCGTTTATACCTACGGTCATAGTTTCTGAAGGAAACCTGCTGGTCTCTACTGAAATGAATTTGTTTGTTTATTAAATTTAGTTGAACATTTTTGTTTATATCATTATTACATGTAATCTACCTTTTTGTAAAACATTACCGGTCGTAGTATTATGGAGCGAGGCAGCTTTTCATAAGAAAATAACTTTATTCAGGGAACTAACTTAATTAAATTACATTAAAAGGTTGCAACACATCTTTTACGTTCGTATGTAATTCCGAGGTGTATGTCGGCATATGCGTTGACTTTGTAGGTGTTTATGTGCACTCACGGTGTTGCAATCGGTGTCTGTCACATTGTCTTGAAACTGTCACTCCCATCAACGTCGCTCTGGGCGCTCAGTGGTGTAGAATGAACCGGAGCGTCTCTTTAAACTACACCTCCTTCACGAATGAAAACTTGCGTCTATGTATAAGGCAGGAAATTTTCTGTTTCGGGTAGGATTCTGTTTAGGTGTTGTTTGGATGGTTCCATACTTCCTTCTTAAGGCCCTCCTTGGGGCTTAAGGTTTGTGTCTGGGGTTTAAGGCTTGTGCTGGTGTGCTTGACTCAACTTTCTTCCACAGACGAAGCACCATCTTTTTATACCCTTGATCTGGGCCATCTGTTGGGGGAAATCTAAGTAGGGTTGCGTCGTAGTGATTTGCACGAAAGCTCACACACTCAGCTGAGTGAGTTTCTTTTTCATTTCCTTGGGGTTGCCATTTTTTGATTGGAGTTTTCTTCTATTTTAATAAATAATTGAGAAATTCATTTCTTTAAAAAATATATTTAGCAAATGTGAGGAATTGGTAACTTAGTTATAATTAAGCTGGTAGAACTATAGAAAACAGAACACTAACAAAATTGTAGTATATATAAATAAGGTTGAGCTTGTATACAGATTTATAATAAACTCTTAATTCTGAGTCCCTAGCCGCAGTATATTTACACATTCAGTAGGGAAACCACGATGTCGGCACCTTTGAACTTTTCTTACCAAGTTTCTTAACAGAATGGCGGTGCTGCCGGTCCTTGGTGAAAATTATCATAGATGGGGCTATGTTCCCCACGGAATATTTTACGAGATATGAAAGTACGAACACAAAAAAACTCATTTCATTGTGTGTAGTAAATACGACTACTATACGAATATAAACAATTTACGTTTACATTGCATAAAACAAAAATTACAAATTCAGTGTAGATTCTGACACTTCTTGGCACACTAATTGTGTTGTAAAAACTATCTTTATAAAATTACAGAAAAACTGGACGTATCACCTTTTTCAGTGAAACGACATGGACTTAATTGCTTAAACTTTATTAGGTAATATAACACGATTGCGAAATTTTTGGACATATGTTGTTTGCCATGAGCTCTTCAATTCTACTGCTCTTTGTATATTCATCTTTTCAAAATTACTTAGAGATGTTTCTGAGTTTCAGAAGAAATTGTTCTATCTTCTGGTTTTAATGGTATCTGTAAATGCAGTAGTATTAAAAATGTACAAACTGACACGACCACACTTGACAAAATTTTTGTTTACTTATTTTTGTTTAGTTGTTGCAACGGCAATTTGATTCTCACGCTTGTCATGTATTTTTTAAATAATCTCTTATAAAATGTAATCCATTTTCATTGGGTGTCCGATTTTTTTTTCTGTATTATTCTTAAAGAAAAGTAAGTTCTTCTTTACTCATCGTGTTTTTAATATCTGCTGCGCCTCGATTAGAAAGATCGCGATTCCTAAAGAAAAACAATACTTTTCTTTAGTTATAATACAAATAACTATTTTTACACGTCTTAAATGAAAATAAACAATTCACATATAGTCTGTTCAGTAAACATAAAAACAAAGTGGCCTTTGATTTCTATAATTTCATGAGTTTACTTCCAAAATTAATCTTTTTCTAATATGTACTTACAAAAAGTTACTAAAATAAATAGGTTAGGGGTGTGACATTTATTTATCAACTGTCATAAATGTTATAACTAACTACTTTTAAGGATGTTAAACAAATATTCTATTGGATACTATTGATGTAGCGTCTATTAATAGGTATTTTTATTACATTTGATAAAAGTTCAGGCAAGAATTTCTAGAATAATATGTACTTTGACATTGAAATAATAAGATTTATTGTCATTGATTGTCATTTTTATTTTTAAATTCAAAGTCGCCTTTTTGTAGGTGTGGAAACCTTTGCAAAACAAAATACAGAATTCCTAGCACAGAAATTGTATGCACATGCCAACTTAAAGAAATAGTTAATGTTTTTGTGTTTAGTGAATAGCTTATACAGGCACAGAACAATAACTACATGCACGGCAACCGTCAAAATTATATTAAAATCAGAGAAAACTGACCGCGCCATTCTGCGGGTATCTGTCGAAGGCCCGGCAGTTTCAACACATGCGTACTAAAAATCTGCGGAAAGTGGAGATATGCTCGTGTCCCTACTGAATGTGTAAATATACTGTGCCCTAGCAGTAGATGACGTACAGACTTCTGTAATAATCAAAAAAGCAGTGGAACTCATTGAGTGGGCTGGCAATCGAGTAGTTGTAGATAAAGCAAGTGAGTCTCTCAGGGTATGTTTTGACCCTGTTGAATTGAATTTAATTGAACAAGAATATTTTTTGATACCTATTGTAGAATACGGTTGTTATAAGTTTGCTAGTAAAGTATATTTTAGTTTGTACCATGTGAAACTGGATGAGAAGTTTGGTAATTTATGTATATTTAGCGTATCTCTTGGTTATTATAAATTTAACAGGTTACAATTTTGATGAAGTATATCACCTAAGATGCTGTGCCTTATTTTTGACGTGTGTTTAAACTATTTTTAGAATAACTAAATTTCTAGTGGCTAGCAGCCCGATTATCTTAAAAGTAATGACTTTGTGGAAAATAATGTAAAGATTACCAAAAATATGTTAAGGAAAGGATATGATTTTAATGTAGGGCTGCTAGACTATAGTAATAGTGTTACTGGAGTAGAACTCTTCTGTCAAAGTTATTAATCAATGGGACACTTAAAAGTAAGGTACCAGTAAATAATAATTTGTTAGTTTTTAAAGTGGAGAATTGGAAAACAGTCCATGGAAAAATAGCATTGAAACAGAATCTATCTAAGCAACATTATGATAGAATTATCGGACGAAGAAACGAATTTGAGCTCGATCAAAATGTTATAGGAAAGGGCATGAGTGTGAGCGTGTAATTATTGTAAAAAGATTAATGGTGACAGGATAAGGTGGTTCAATTTAATTTTAGAAATAGCTTATATTTGATCATAAAACGTAGTTTAGCCACAGCATAAATATTACCGGTAGCGATAACAGCAGTAAATTATGGTGAAGGATTTTCACTACTCATACGCCAAATCTGTACTACCCGCAAAATGGTTCTAAAAACTGCTTGTTGATGTAACCTATTTTGTGTACAGTTTCCATGTAAGTTACAACGTAGTTTTATGTTTTACCGTACAAGAAAATTACTTCTATGTAAAATGTTGACTTGTAACTTGTTTTTCTTATTTAGAGTGTCCTATTTTCCGTTAATAATATACTATCTATAAATTTCTTCAAAATTACAAAAAATGTATTTACAAAAATACTCTCAATAATTTGCAAAATACAGTACTTAATAAGCTCTTTTGATTTTCTTGTTTTTAATTTTTATATATTATCAATTCTACTATGTCTGTATGGGGTAAATAAAGACAATTTATTATTATTATTATTATTATATAGAGTAATCGAGAAAGCTTCTCCTCAAGTGAACTATGATCTTTGTATAATAAAAAATGTCACGTTGTAACTTCATTCAGTTAGGAAAACCGGAAATTATTGAATGTCAAAAAATTACAAAATGCTTTAAATAATATTCTCAAACTTCTCTCAATTCATAACAGTGAGGATGTGTTCAAATTCCCAAACGTGCTTCGAGAAGATATTTTTTCAATCACTCTATATTGTAAAGATTATGTTTTAAATTAAAAAGGGGAGATGTGAGTTACTTGTGTTATTGTAGTGGTAGAACTTCTAGGAATTAGGAATCTTAACAATAATATACTGTATATAAACCAACTTGGTGTTGTGCTTTAGAGTTTTAGAATACATTATTAATAATTATGAGTCCGTGTGTTATTTCTGGCAGTTATTACTTATCAGTTGTCAGGACCTCAACAGCTTACTTTATCTCTATTAATTCAAATAATTTTGCAAAATGCTATAATTGTAAATCCTGTTTCAACAAACAGCACGGACGTTGATTTCACGGCAAGAGACACTAATATGAGGTATCTAAACAGAAAATGATGGAGAATGGAAATAGAGACATAAAAATTGTTAATAGAAATTGTACTTTAGTAACATCGCCAGCGTGGCCGAGCGGTTTAGAGAGCTCGATTACGGTGCCACGGTACGGGGTTCAATCCAGACATCTGGCAACTGGCGGACAGTTGCTTTAAAAATGGGGTACCAAAACTACAAGTAGTTGAAACTAATCAAGAAGATTGTGAGTAAAAGGTGCTCTCAAGAAGGTTCTTCATCTATACAGGGTTGACTCTACGACAACAATAATGGACTTATGCAATCTTCTAATTTTTGCTGAAGCGGAGTGTGAAAGACAAAAAATCAATTTATTTGGCTTTGTATTAATTAGTAGCTTTAGTAAAACAAAAATTAAATGCAGTGGTGTTGCTATCTGGGCTAAAAGAGAGCTTCTTAATGTAACAAAAATACATTTCAGTGATACTTGCGGCGTGGAAATCCGAAGTCGGACCCATTCCACAATTTGGCATAGTAAATTGTGTTTAAAACGCGGAAATTGGTAGCGAATAAAGTGGCGATCGGAAATAAGCCCAAACGTAAATAAACGAAACGTAAAAATGAACAGTGCCGTAGGTGTGTTGTGGACGCTATACAACATGCGTTGACTTCGGTGGTAACCAGTAGACACCACAAGGTGCGCCAAATCGGTGACGCCGAGCAAATGGGTATTTGAGTGCAGAAAGAAATAAGCGCGCAAGACATCAAGATAAGCAGGAAGAAGCCGAACAAGGTACAGAATACTACAAAATCTTTAAACAAAGTAAAAGGACATTAAGATCGTCATAACAAAGAAAGGCAGAAGAGGAGAGGAAAAAGCGGCAAACGCAATAATTAGCAACACACTTGAGAGTAGCGAAAGCGAGGAAGAGGAGATCGAGGAGCTGAAGAAAATGATGATGGAAATGAAGAGGAAAATGAAGAAAAATACGGAGAAATTGAAAGAAGAATTGAGAGAAAGAGAAAAATGCATCAGAAATATAAGCGGAAGTTAAGGAAATAAGACAATAAATGAAGAAAAGTGGAGAGAAGAAAAAGGCTAACTAATGAAAAGAATAGAACCACTGGAAGCCAGAACGAAAAGGCAGGAGAAAGGGAAGAGAAAAACAAAATTGTTATAAAAGCAATGGAACTAAAAGAAGAAAACCTGATAGAAGGAGTAGAAAAACTAATAAGCTAGAAATTACTAGTGAACGAGAAATTAGGGAAAACATACCTAGTAAGGAACCCAACACAATCAGGAATCTGATCTTATAATCAAAGCCTATGACTTTGAAAAGAACTTTACTGTACACACAAGTTGGAATCCGGACCAACTACCAACTCCAACAAATAAGAACATCATTTGTTACACTGATGGATCTAAGTTTGAAGGGGGTACAGGTTCCGGTGTGTACAGTACCAATCCTAGAACCAACGAAAAAGTCAGTCTAGGAAAGTTTTGTAACATCTTTCAGGCTGAAGTACAAGCTATTAACGTATGCGCAAACATCAGCATAGAAAAGAAGCTGCTCAATCGAGACATACACATTCTCTCAGACAGTCAGGCAGCACTGAAAGCGCTAAACGCTTTCAGTACTTCATCGAGACTGGTCAAGGAATGCAAATCCAAACTTCAAACTTTAAGCCAGGGAAATACAGTAAAATTATGCTGGATCCCAGGTCACCAAGGTATTGAAGGAAACGAAAAGGCGGACAAGCTCGCAAAAGAAGCAGCCCGTAATGCAATGACCGGTCCAGAACCTGGTCTAAGCATTCAGAAAAACCAAGCCCGCTCAGCCATTAATGAATGGGTCAATACCGCACACCAACTAAGGTGGAGAAACTACAATCAAGCAACACACTGCAAAAGATTGCTAAAAACTCCGAATCCACATACCACCAAAACCCTGTTGAGACTGAACAGAACTCGAATCAAGCAAGTAGTCAGTCTACTAACAGGAACTGGAGCATTCAGAGAATTTATGCACAGGATCAATATCTATAGAGATGAACCTGTTTGCAGACTATGCCAAGAGGATGATGAAACAGCCTATCATATCCTTTTTGAATGCCCAGCATTAGAGCGTAAAAGACACCAACTCGATTGGAGCCTTAACTCTATTGACAACCGCAAGCTAGTAGGGGACATTGCAAGTTTAGTAAAAGATACGGATGTCGGCTTGCTAACTTGAAAACTCCCGACAGTACAAAAAGCCCTAAGGGTTGACGTGCGCATGCCAGCAAAAGGCAGTCGTGAGATCTAATTTAATCTAATCTAATCTAATGGAACTAAAAGAAGAAAACCTGATAGAAGGAGTAGAAAAACTAATAAGCTAGAAATTACTAGTGAACGAGAAATTAGGGAAAACATACCTAGTAAGGAACCAAACACAATCAGGAATGATAATGACAGAAGTAGAATCTTGTAGTAAAAAGGAAGAAATAATGGCAGGAAGGAGTAACTTAAAAGACACAAAAATATACATTGACCATGACCTGACAGTAGAAGAAAGAAGAATTCAGAAAGAAATTAGAAGCATAAGGAAAACGAAAAAACAGAAAGGCAACAAAGTGAAGATATGCTATTAAAATTAACAACAAACGGCGAAGAATATAAACAGGATGAAAAAGCGTGGAGTGATAATGACAGTAGCAAAGGTACAGACAAGTTTTATCTCAAAAAACTAAAACGAAACCCTGCAACCAAGGCTTTGGTGACGACCCAAGCAAAGAAAGGGAAAATGAGCAAGATGCAGGAAGAAACGATATATATATAAAACGTACGTGGAACCCTTTCCGAAGGAGTCCTAAAACATTTTACTAGGGATCCAGAGAAGTACAAAGTAGATATAGCTGCGATACAAGAGGCAAAGCAAAAAAGAACCAAATAAGAGGTATAAAAATTTCATCGTCTTTAACAGTGGAGGTCAAGACAGAAGACTGGGAACAGGTTTTCTCGTAAGAAGAAATTTGAAATATGCAGTAATAAAATGCATAGGTACCCATAAGTAATAAAATGAGTTGTATAAGATTGAAGGGAAGATATAGGAAAGTAAGGATGCTAAATGTTCACGCCTAACTGAAAAAAAGAAGAAGAAATAAAGGAAGAATCCTACACCTGCTTAGAAGCTAAGCTAGAGAAAATACCAAACTACGACATGAAATTAATTATAGGAAACTTCAATTTGAATATCACAGGTGATTCAAAAAAGATTCATCAAAGAGGGCCAAGGAAAAACAAGATAGACATAAGCTGTGCTTAGTAGTACCATGTGTTCAAAAAGAATTCCATAAGGGTTGGCCATGGAAAATAAAACTAATGTCAACAGCATGGAGTAAGAGGGAAGGAAACCGATCGCCATGCTACAGAATCTGGGATGATATTTACGGCTCTTTAATAGTACAGTATCTACCAATGGCAGCGCTGGTGTTCCCGCCGGGTCCTCGATCTGTCACGTTATCGTGGCATACGACCGCTTCAACAAATCAAAACCGTAAACCAGACGTAAACAAACCCCCACCGTGCCGCCAACTAACCCGTCGCGGAACATTTGCATCGCGACTACGGTCTAGTCTACGGACTACACTGGCAGACTACGGTACCACTAAGGAGCCGCAAATATTAACGCAGATTTTGGGGAGCGGCCTGCATGGTGATCGGTCTCCTTACCTCTTACTTCATGGTCAACAGCAAGGTCTAGAGACAGCAATCTTTAGAATTTTCAATCAGCGTATAATATAAACTTACAATAACAACAGTGATGACAGTTAATGAATTCTAAAGCTTGCTGTTGACATGACTTTTATTTTCCATGGCCAGCCCTTATGTAATTTATTTTTGAACACACCGTGTTTAATTCAGAAAGTAGGTAATTTTAATTAATACACCTGTCACTTTATGTCAGCTTAATATGACCAAACCGCTTTTCAGACAACACATTTAAAGTTGTATATTTAAAGTAATGGTTTTCACTGATCATCAAATACGGCGCAAGATAGAAATGTAGTTTAGGAACGTGTAAATGCAAAAAATCAATTGTGATTGAGTTTAGTCTGACAGAGCAGATGCAACATTCAAATGTTCCAAATGCAAGCGGCGACATACGTGATTTTTGTCTTAGGTCACTAACGATTTTCTTTTAATCACGTGTTAGGTATAAGACAAATATACCGACCGGTGATAGGAAACCAACGTTTGCACAGAGAAAGCAACAAAAACAGGAAAAAGTTAATAGACCTAGCAGCAGGTAGAAAGATGCAAATAAAGAGCACTTGTTTTGTACAGGAAATGCACAATGCACCTGAGTAGCACCAAATCGAAAAACTGTGAACCAAATAGACCACGTTTTATAGAGAAGCAACACGCAAGATGTACAAAAAACAGAAGTTATAGGGGCGGAGACGCGGACAGCGATCATTTTATGGTCATAATACTGCTAAAACAAGAAATATTCAGCATGCCGAAAAACAGAAAAAAGGATAGAAAACACAAGAAACGTATTCATAATTAGATTACAACACCAAGAGATAAGGTCCAAATATGAAAAAGAAGTAGAAAGAAGGGTAACTAAATAAAGGAAACCAGTGACGTACACGAACTATGAAATGAGGTCAAAGTCATAATCCAGTAATCAGTGGAAGGGGCATTAGAAACAAATGAAAAAAAGAACAGAGAATGGTTTGGCAGAAACTATGAAAAAATGATTGAAGTAAGAGCAAAGGCGAATCTGAAAATGATAGAAAATACTAATGCAGAGATGAGAACAGAATATGAAGAACAAATAAAAAAGAAGCCAAGAAAATGTGCAGACAAAAGCAAAAGAAACAGGAAACCGAAAAGATAGAGAGGCTAGAAGAATTTCACAAAAACAAAGAGTTACGAAATGTCTACAAAGAAATTGGGCAACATAGGAAGGGTTATCGCCCGTCACATCTTACTGTTTAAGTAAGGAAGGCGATCTCATAGAAAGAAAACACGAAACACTGAAGAGATGGGTACAACATTTCACAGAAATACTTAATATAAATAATAATAACACAGTAGAAATGGAAGAAGCAAAGAAACTAGAAGAAGAGGAAGAACAGCAAATAGAACCACCTAGCTTGGAAAACATAACTGAAATTATCTAAAACTTAAAACAACAATAAAATTCCAGGCAAGGGGGATAGGGGCTGCACCAGCAAATCCATAAAGAAGATATGGCAGAATAATAATGCCTAAGGAATGCCAAACTGCAATAACATGCCCAATATATAAAAGCAATAGTAAATAACGATGCGAAAATATTGGGTGTAGTTTATAAAGTGCTCGCCAAGGTAATACAGGAAAAGATGCAAGTATTTATTGAGCAGATACTAGGATCGTATGAATGCGGTTTCAAACAAAACAAATCGGTGACTCGCCAGATCTAGAGACCCTGTATATAGTTATATACAGGGACTCTAGCCAGATCTTCACAATAAAAAAATCTAAGGAAAGTTTTTAGAAAACGGGGTACGCCTGCACACATTGTTCATCGACTATAAACAGGTAAACGTAAAGGTTCAATGTAATTTCAATTTCCCAAATGGGGGGGGGGGGCTGTTATAGTCTGCAGCCAATGATCGGAATTTCAGGATAGGTGACAGAGAGGAAGGGTGGAGAATGGAAGAGAAGCCAGGAAAAGTGGAGAAGAACTTCCCCGGCATTTGCCTCAGGAAAGATACTCGGTTGACTCAGGAAAATCACCTAAAAACCTGAATTAGAGCAGACGGCACCCGGGAATTGAACTCACGACCTCCGAAATGCTAAGCAGACGTGCTAATTACTGATCCACAGAGCTCGGTCGGCTAGAAACAAGCATGTGACAGCGTGAAATGAACAGAACTCCTAGAGGTGAGAAAGGAATTAGGGACTCCAAATAAGATAGTGAAATTGGTGAAGATGCCACTAGAAGACAAGAAAACCAAATACAAGTACAAGGGGATGTTTCAGAAAGTTTCAGCATAAATAGTGGTCTAAGGCAAGGCGACCCACTTTCGGCAATTCTCTTCAACCTTATACTAGGGAAAATCATTAGAGCAAACTAAATAGAGAAGCTTTAATCACCAGGAAACCACACCAGTGTATAGCATACGCCGACGACAATAATAATGGCAATAAGTAAGGAAGATTCAAAGAATTAATAAGAAGTCTAGAGAAAACATCACGAAAATACAGCCTAACAATAAATGAGAAAAAGATAAAATACATGGAAATGACGAGGAAAAAAGATACGGCGAATGAAAATCTAATTATACGGAATGAACTAGGGAAGGAGTATAATTTTGAAAACGTAGAGAATTTTAAATTGCTAGGAACAAAAGTAACGAAAACGGCATTCAAGCCAAAGAAATGGAAAAAAAATAACTGCAGGGAATAAAAATGCGGGTGCTTTACGGAAATATTAAGTGCAAAAACGTATCGTCGAAGGTAAAAACAATAAATATAAAATAGCGATTAGACCAGCAGTGTTCTACGCAAGCAAATGTAGGTCCTAAATCAAGAGACAACAACAACAATTCAAAGTATGGGAGAAAAAAACTGTACCAATAGCGAGACATAATGTCGGTCATCAAAGTGCAAAGACTATAAGGCGGATCGGACATGTATTGAAGAATGAACGGAAAAGGAATGACTAGAAGAATTTTATTAAAAGAACCAGGTAAAAGGAGAGGAAGAGGAAGGTTAAAACAAAAATGAGTAAGATGTGTAGAAGAAGATCCGCACATTTTAAGAATTCATGACTGGAAATAAAGAGCAAAAAACAGGGACGACTGAAAGAAGGTAATCAACCAAGCCAAGGGTCTCGAAGGCCTGCAGTGTTGACATCTATATACAGGGTGATTCATAATGAGTGTAACAAAGTTTGACAGCTTGTTGTGAAAGTCACTTTGAGCAAAAAATGTCAGATGAATATTGATCGTATTCTAATTAGTTACAGAATTACAACAGTCAAAACTTTATTAGCGCAATAGCAAATAGGTAAGCTTAACATCTAGTTTTATTTCTAAAAACAAATCGTATACAAAGAACTTGTAATTAACATTTAATGTAAAAATAAATGAGATTGTACGATTTCTAACAAGTGCTCAAAATGAAGCATGAGGATTCTGGAGAGACCATATTCTATAAAAATTGTGGATTTTCTGTAAGTTTACGTAGCAACCGACTTCAAAACTCCACACGTTGGCCATAATCTTATGGTTAGATCTAAATTTCTAGGGACGCCAAATGATTCAGGTCCATGTTACTTTGTTCGTTTGAGCGAACGAACCATTACATTGCTCAAAAGTAACAACGTACAATATAATCAATGAAACCCACAGTTCGAAAAATCGTATAATGATTCAATCACGTAATGGATCACAATGGGGGGGGGGGGGGGGAATAAAATCGATTGTAATTACTGGAACCAACGAACAATAACACTTAATACTATATCACATAATTAATTATCACAAGTCATGCCTCAGACAGTGTGCGTGGAAACGCAGCCCTCGCTGAGTAAATATCTGCTAATTTTCCTAACTGGTTTAATTTAAATAGTAAAGCAGCCAAAGCAGTTAGTTTTGAAGCAGTCCGACCGCTGAATCAATGATAAAACGTTACAGCTTTTCAAACTTAGCGATTTAATTTCATATCGCGAATAACCTTACATCCAGATATCTGTATGGTAGTTTGTATTATAATGTGATATGCTAGGATCGTTTTATCCAGCCATAAACTGAATCCGAGCAATATTTAGGGGGAACAAACGTAAAGCGGTGCGACCACCCATTCAGCTAATATCGACATACAAGGCGATGTTATTTAGTCCAAAATAAATCACTTAGCTCTAAGCTGGCGTCAAATCAGCACACAAACAATACCTACACAATTTGTTAAAACGATGAAGCCGTAAAAGTGAAATCAATTGCAAATAAATTTATGCACATAAATACAAGGCCATTAGGTTCAAACCACCAAACTGGATATAATCTGCAAATGCAGCACGAGGTAGCTGCGACGTTCACTCCAGCCCTTTTTTCTGCACGTAGGTGGACAACGTACTCGGACAATTCCCGTACCGACCAGGAGCTGCGAGCAAGCCTGCTACTCAGGAGACATTTCCATCGAATCGATCGGTTTAGCCCGTAGGTTGAAGGCTATACATACACCTCAAATTAGCAAATGACCCCAAATTAGCAAATAAACTACTAAGAAATAAATGCGTCACTAGAAATTCTGCCACTTTGTTCACAAATACATGTGCTCGCTCAAACAATTCATTTAACCAGTTTTCGGATCAAAATATGCCTTGATTGATTGTACTGCATTAACCGGACAGCAACAGCAATTCACAAAGCTCAAAAACATGTCCCAGGAAATTCTAAAGCGGCCGATGGCAAAGGATGCACACCCAAAGCCAAGAACGTGAAAAACGTCTCTCCACGAAATTTTGCAGACTGGAAATGCAAAATTAATGAAATATAATGATATTCAAACATTACTCAATTTTTGGCAAACAGATTTAAATAAATGTGAAAATTCTGAAATAGAGGGAAACGAACTAATTGATGGTGAATTAAAAGCATTAAACGGCAGATTATACAGGTCAGTCTTAATCAGTAAAAAAGATAATTTTCATCTGGGGAGGTTGAATTACGTCGCCTAAAATTCTCTAACATAGTTGTCGAGGATTAAATTCGTATTTATACCAGATTTACAGCCGACACTAAACATCCTACCCTACACCTAAGATTATAAGCAGAGGTTTTTCATACCACAAGATTACAATACCTGTTTATTTCTAACCGCAGTTCACATGTCTCCAGAAATAGTTTTTACCATAATCTGAAAACACACTAGGAGAAAAAAGTAACTAAATTTAGCCGGCAAAATTTTTAAGTTTTAATAATTCTACATAAATACTGGTATTTTTCTTGCTAGTTGCTTCAGATTTCTAAATGAATTGATTCTGTGATTTGACATGTCAGTTAATGTCACTTTGTTTGTCATACTTCGTTCAAATAAAAAAAAAATGAAATGTATTATAGCTAAATCATGTGTTCCTTGATTTGTGGATACAATGGCTCAACTCTTTATATATACAAGGTCTGTAAATATATTCGTAGTATGCTTAGAAATATAGGTCATCCCAACAACGACATTTTGGTGCCTACTGACAATTAGACTGACAAACGTCACCGCTTGTGTGTATTTGAGGTTATATGATTTCAAAATGCCAGAGTGTGCATGTTTGAACTGCACTAACCACTCAAGACATGGTTTTCGCTGATTTCGTTTTCCCGCTGACCAAAAAAGGCTAGAAATTTGGGTTAAAAATTGTGGTCGCGATCAATGCGAGCCAACAAAATATTTAAGAGTGTGTGAGGTAAGAGTTTTTCATTATTATACATCTATCTATTCCAAATACGATAACATTCACCAGACTGAGTAATAACAGAAAAGTTTGCTAGTGCCCAATAGATATTATAGTTGTGTCTTCTGTGTTCTAGAAACATTTTGAACTAAATCAATATGAAAATAATCGTCAGGTTTAGTGAAACGTTCATTAAGCGGCCCCATTAACTTACAATATCATGACGGAATCAGCACAAAATAGTAAATTAGATATCTTAATTAAAACGGTACCATTTGTAGCACGCTAAATGGGGACATCCTTGCCCATAACCTATAAATAACCTCTTTTAGTGAGGTATATTAAAATGATAGTTTACTTACCGTATCACACCGGGATCAGGAAAATGTAGTCTTAAAAATACTGTTTTTGTAACACAGGCAGAAACACGGATATAAATGAACGGAAACGCAACAAACGTGCAATTGCAATCCTAACCTCCAACGAACAAACAACTGACTAATTCTAAAACACCACTACAAGATTTAAATTTCCCGCCATTGGCGCCATTTTGGTTCCCACTCCATAGTGGAAATGCATGGGATGACCTATATTTCAAAGCTTGCTATAATATTTACGGACCTTGTTATATATAGGATCTCTATTGCCATCTAGCGACGAATTACTGCATTTGGCGGGAAGATCGCAGCTTGCAGGAAACTGTACTAAAGCGGAAAACTGCATTCGACAAAATATAAGTTGGCAAAATCAGTTGCCTATTCGACTCGGCGCTTCTATGCCCGTAAAAATGCCCAATAATGGAATGGACAAATAAATTGATCTCAGTGATACGAATGCAGTTCCTTGAAATGTAATGTTCTCTACACAAAGCTCTGCGAAACGTGCAATTGCGTTGCGATGCGCATAGTATAGTGTAGAATTGTCCTGTACTGCATCTATTACGTTTTCTTCATTGTTAACATTACCTTCTCCAGCATTATTATTATATACAGCAGTTATATCAGTCTTATGGAGTTTTTGAAGAGTACGGTCAAAAACTTGATGAGGGGGTTGCTGTCTATTTGGATATCTGTGACCATATTATTTGTATGTACGACGAGCACTACGAGTACCATTATAACAACCGCACACTAAAACAATATCGGAATATTGAGCTACACTGAAACTCGACATTTTTCCAACCAACAATAGTTGTTAATTATTAACTTTATTCTTTTGCAGCAAACAACTAATTGTCAAATATTAACTTCGACTTTTTCAGTAAACAAGTGATTGACAATTATTAATGGAGTGTATTTTGCTTTTCTTATGGTAACTAGATGTATGGATTTACTACTACACTTTTAAAACTTTGATCTCTTATAGTTTTGGAACAAAGTGAAGTTGAACCTAAGTTTATATAAAATTTTTCACCTAAAATGACCTGCTGAACAAAATGCCAATTATTGTTACACTAATTATGAATCACCCTGTATATCTTACTTATCCGCAACCTCTTCTACCAAAGGTGTCGAGGTGTTACCCTGTGTATAAAGAAGCTTATCATCCTGACTGATTGATCACCACTCAGCCCAAACCCCTGGATCCAGAAACATGAAATTTGGGGAGTATATTCCTTCCATGACGTAAGCACTCGCTAAGAAGAGATAGTTCAAAATTCGATCTCTAAGGGGATGAAAAGAGATGGAATATGTTTTCACGAATTCTTCAATATATCTTGAGACAGCGATTTGGTGTTTGCCTACAGCGGTTACTGGATTCGGGGGTGAATTACAGAAGCATTTATATCTCCAGTGGTTGTTAAGTTAAAACAACCTTTTTTGGAATAAGATATGTTTTTAAAATCTTTATAAAATGTTTACCAGTTTCTCTTTTTTATTTAATTGTATTGCTATCCTGTCTGAATATCATTTTAACACTTCTAATAATCTATAATATTTTTATTTGTATGAAAACCGACTGCATTTTGTCCTTGTAGTTCTTTTTTAGAAAATATGTTTCTATTTCTTCTTTTAGTACGGTGTCCCCTAGTCTTCTTGTTTCTGAACTCTCTACCCATGAAATGGTTTGTATTATTTGTTAAAATTTTATTCGTCCCTCCTCGGTTCTTAAAGTTCTGACGTTAATGGTACATATTTTTAGTTTCTATATTTTTGTACCTTTTTAAACATGCTTGTCTTCTATTTGTGTAGTGTTTTGGTTTTGGGGGATGTCGGTCTTGCGCCTCCCTGATGACCAGCCTGCTGAGAAGTATATAGTAGTTTTTTCCTCCTTTTCCTTTATTCATATCTTTTAACATCGTCTGTGCCATTTTCTTTGATCAGCTGAGTGAGTTTCTGTTTTCTACCTTTTCGTTTCCTTGGGGTTGCCATTTTTTTATTGGAGTCCGTTTTCTTCATTCGAATAATACCACTTATCACTGACATGTAGTTTTTGGTAAAAATTTTTTGTTTGTTTACCGTTTTCTGTTGCTCTCTGGTTATTTTTCATATCTCCGCTCGTATTCTTAACAAAAAATATGTATGTACCACTCAAGATGTATATTTTTGCTTTAGTTAATCATTTCAAATCGCATACAGAACGATAACCTTATATAATTGTTTTATTTCTGATTGCAATAGGTACAATAGAAAACTCATATCAAGGAAGAAATTTTAAGTAAATAATTGAATTGAGAAATTAATTTTGAAAAATAATTCAGCAAATCTTGTGAGGAATTGGTAACTTAGTTATAGTTAAGCTGGTAGAACTTACAAGAAACAGAGCATTAACAACATTCTACTTTATTAGTAGGTACACAGTAGCTGGAAGATTTTTTCAAAAAATTGATTTTAAAAGGAAATACAGCAGCAATTTTTGTTGTTATATCCCATACTATGGATATTTGTGTCTGCTATCCACTGGAAGAACTATATAAATAGTATTTCTGTGTGAATGATGTTCAACTCAAATCGTGAGGCGCATTAATAAATAACCCTAGTGCCTATCAATATTGCAGTAAATGAAATTTTAAAAGATACACCAATACTTCAATAATTTTAAAAAATAACCATTTCATAATTTGGCTAAAAGACGGATAAAACGTGGAATTCCAATAATAATAACCTATGCATTCATAAAAATATTATTAAATTTTGACCAACAGATCTTAACGTTTGTAAAAAATTGTTTTAATTACTGAAGAAGGTACCGTGTTATTTGCTACACGGGGAATTTATTTGTACACAAAAGAAAAAGAAAATAATATATAATTTACAGCACGGCGGCTCAAGAATTGTCTACTAGTGTAGCAAATTCTCGCCAGCTAGTTCCTGAGCAGGTATGGGGGGGTTGTCCGGAAGCGCCACTAGTTCGAGACGGTTCAAACCAGAAAACCTACAGGTGGCCGTGTAAATTCCTAAACCACTTAGCTCTTTCATAAAAATAATAAAAGACAGAAAACACCATAGCTTGAAAGTAACATAATTATTTATTTACAGTATGTACACATACAAAACTCTGCACCGTACTCGAAAAAGGCAACACAAATCTATGATAAAATAAATTGTTTGTAAATAGAATAGTAGACGTAATTTTAGTTATTAGCAGTCCAGTGAGACAAATGTCTCATTTAATAAAACAAAAAAGACCGTCCCGGACGGACCAGCGTCCCGGACGGACGGAAATCACGTGATTTCTCGAAAACCGGAAGTGTCACGTGACTGAAATTTGGTTCCTGACCTGACATGACCATTCCAAACATATAACTTTAATAACTTTTTTTCTATCTCTTACGGTTTGGCGGCTGAAACAGCGTCCCCGACAGACCAGCGTCCCGGACGGACGGAAATCACGTGATTTCTCGAAAACCGGAAGTGTCACGTGACTGAAATTCGGTTCCTGACCTGGCATGACCATTCCAAACATAAATTTCATAACTTTTTTCGCTATCTCTTACGGTTTGGCTGCTGAAACAGCATCCCAGACAAAACAGCGTCCCAGACAGACGGAAATCACGTGATTTCTCGAAAACCGGAAGTGTCACGTGACTGAAATTCGGTTCCTGACCTGACATGACCATTCCAAACATATAACTTTAATAACTTGTTTCTCTATCTCTTACGGTTTGGCCGCTGAAACAGCGTCCCAAACAAAACAGCGTCCCAGACAGACGGAAATCACGTGATTTCTGGAAAACCGGATGTGTCACGTGACTGAAATTCGGTTTCGGACCTGACATGACTATTTCAAACATATAACTTTAATAATTTTTCTCTCTATCTCTTACGGTTTGGCTGCTGAAACAGCGTCCCAGACAAAACAGCGTCCCAGACAGACGGAGATCACGTGATTTCTCGAAAACCGGAAGTGTCACGTTAGTGAAATTCGGTTCCTGACCTGGCATGACCATTCCAAAGATAACTTTTATAACTTTTTTCTCTATCTCTTACGGTTTGGCTGCTGAAACAACGTCCCAGACAAAACAGCGTCCCAGACAGACGGAAATCACGTGATTTCTCGAAAACCGGAAGTGTCACGTGACTGAAATTCGGTTCCTGACCTGACATGACCATTCCAAACATATAACTTTTATAACTTTTTTCTCTATCTCTTACGCTTTGGCTGCTGAAACAGCTTCCCAGACAAAACAGCGTCACAGACAGACACGTCTATTAGATAAAGGATACTTATAAAATGTACAAGGATTTTCTGTTAATAAATTTTAAGCCAAAACAGAACTCTACGATCTTAGCTCGCAATTCGCTTGAGTACATGTATCTCAACTGTGCGGTAGTGACTTAGAAATTAGAACTTCGATAACGGAATACGGGAGATCTAAAGTTATGTATTGTTTGAGGCTTTTGCGGTTACTCGAATTATTCTCCTTAGCATAGAATTTCGGCTTAGACCGCGTAGTATTTGTATATGAACACCCAGCATTTTCTGGCTAATGTGCTTTGCACCTTGTGAAGTCGAGCAAAAACCCGCGCGGTGGCCATGCTCTTTGGTGGCTCGTGTTGTTTGAGTATCCTGAGAACGAGGATACTTAGGCAGATTTGGCCGTTTTGTTGTTTGTGCATCCATATTCACTAACGTTTCGCAAGACCTTGCAGCTTGCATCATCAGAGTGAAAGTCACACTAAGAACCGAAGGTCGGTGTGGAGCTATTTATAGTCCTCCGTGCCAGGCGCGCGGAGTCGCGCAACGCTGGTTGGTCATCCGAGTGCAACGTAATCCGTGGGGCGTGGCCGTATGACTCAGAGTGGTTGTAATGCACGGCCTCCTGGATTAGTGCGTGACTGACGTCTCTACGCGGCCCGCCACATTTGCATAATTTTTGTGATTCTGAGGCCAACGTACTTTGGCGCTATCTGTTGGATTTTTGATAAATTATCTGTAACGTAGGCACGACTTCCTAGATTAATATTAATCCAGGAGGCCGTGGACGAATGCAACCAAAGGCATAAGGGCAACGTACTGTAGCGCGGGCCGCGTAGAGACGTCAGTCTCGCACTAATCCAGGAGGCCGTGTTGTAATGCTTTAGATCGTGTATCACAGGGGTCCACGTTTTACTAAGCTTAAAGCCATCTTCCCTGTTGATATTATTTGGATGTTTTTCTATTTCTATGGCTTCACGTATCACTCGCGGGAAGTAATGAGGTATTCTGGCAAGTACTCTGGCATGCTCAAATTCTAAAGTGTGCCCATTTGTAAATGTATGCTCAGCTACGGCTGATTTTGTGATGCGTTTGTGTTTGCAATCGCCTTTATGTTCTTTGAGTCTTAGATCAACGGAACGACCAGTCTGTCCAATGTAACTCGAGCCGCAAGAACAAGGAATGCGATATACGCCAGCGGTTTTTAAACTTGGAATCTTGTCTTTTACCGATCTGAAGCCGTTACCCAAAGTTTTCTTGCTCGTGAACACAGTTTTGATGTTGCATCGTTGCAGGACACGTCCTAACTTATCAGTTGAGCCTTTAACGTAAGGTAGAAATGCTAAGCCTTCCAGAGGTGGAGATTCTTCTTTAGCCTTTTTTGTCATAGTCTTGTCTAGTGCTTTTCGTATGGCGGTAGTTGTGTATCCGTTCCTTTATAAAGAGTCAAACAGATGTAGCTTTTCTCTCTCTAGATTTTCCTCGTCTGAGATACGAACGGCTCTTGTCGCCAGAGTCTGGAGAACTGTTGCTTTTTGCATTGGATGATGGTGTGAGTCAGCATTTAGATATCTGTCCGTGTGTGTTTTCTTTCTATAGACTGCATGTCCTAAACTGCCATCTGATTTACGTTTCACCAGGACGTCTAGAAACGGAATACTGCAATTTTCCTCTACTTCCATTGTGAATTGTATGTTGGGATGTACAGAATTCAGGTGTTTTAGAAACAGATTCAATGTCTGGCGTCCATGTGACCAGATGACAAAGGTATCATCTACATATCTCAACCAGCAAGTCGGTTTTAGCTGCGCTTGTTCGAGAGCCTTGGTTTCAAAAGCTTCCATGTAGATATTAGCGATAACAGGTGATAGCGGTGAACCCATGGCCGCTCTTTCGACTTGTTCGTATATTTTATTGTTCCAACTGAAGTAAGTGTTTTTCAGGCAAATTTCAACAAGTTCAACTTGGTCTGTAGGCAAGAGATCTTTGAGCATTACTAACACCTCATCAACCGGCACTTTCGTGAAGAGTGATACTACGTCGAAACTGACTAAGAGATCATCTTTGTTTAAATTTATGTTCTTTAGTTTCTGGACAAACTCTGCTGAATCCTTGACAAAGGAGTCTGTTTTACCAGTTAGAGGCTGTAGTATACTGGTTAAATGTCTTGCTAAAGCATGTGTAGGAGAATTGATCGCGCTGACAATTGGTCTCAACGGCACGCCCTCCTTATGTATCTTAGGTAGGCCATACATGCGAGGAGTTATTGCATTTCTAGGAATCAATCGGTGCTTTAAAGTGAGATCGATACTATCGGAGCATTTTATGGCAGAGGTTATCTTTGTTTTGAGAGAAGTAGTGGGATTGCGGTGTAGACTTTTGTAAGTTGTATCAGATAGTAAGACTTCCATCTTCGTATTATAATCTTCAGTGTTCATTACCACAGTAGCATTTCCTTTGTCAGCTTTGAGAACGACAATGTCTTTCTTCTTCTTTAATGCTTTAGCTGCCTCTCCCTTTGCTTTACTGATGTTGGAGCGGGGCGGTTTCGCTCTTCTTAAAATACAAGACACATCCTGTCGGATGATTTCTGCATCTTTTCTGGGAAGTTTTTGGATTCGTGAATATGGATGCACAAACAACACAACGGCCAAATCCTCGTTCTCAGGATACTCAAACAACACGAGCCACCAAAGAGCATGGCCACCGCGCGGGTTTTTGCTCGACTTCACAAGGTGCAAGGCACATTAAACCAGAAAATTCTAGTAGAGGGAAGTGGATGGTTCTGGAACCTCCCCCCACCACTTGACCTTGAGTTCAAGGCAAGGCCACGTTCAAGCCCAAGGTCACATGCAAGGCGGGGCCACGTGCAGGCCCAAGGTCACGTTCGAAGCGAGGCCACGTTCGGAGCGAGGCCACCGACAGTAACCTTGAAGAATGAGTATAACAGGAGATGTAGTTTTGTGTTCAGTAGTGTATCGTGTGCTGTACTAGCAAAAACAATGGAGCAAGTACAAAAGGTTGGTGAAACTGTGAAGCAGCGAGTGACAAACAAAAACGTGAAACTGTCATATCCAGTATTGTTAAACGCAACAACTTATCCGCTGAATAAGTCAAGAAATAAATCTGTGAGTTTGGGCTTGACCTGTTATGGATCGTTTGTGCCGGCAGTGGTTACTAGTGGGATTAACAAAGATTTTATACTGTTAGACGAAGGAGAGTGGCAGCTCTTTGTTGCAAATAAAGATGTGATAAATAGGCATTTTAACTATGAACATGAAGAGCTAAAACCGGTGGATATAAGTCCTGGCAAAAGAATATATTTTCAAAAAATTGGAAACAAAAAAGTGATAGTGCTGTAGGAACGTAAGCGATCCCAAGTTTATCTCGGAAACAATTCTGTAGCAGAATTGTGGGATTTGTTACCGTTGCTGCAATCTAAAGCTGAACTAGTAAAAAGTCAGATGTTTGAAAAATTTTACAGCAGTGTAATCGAAGGTGTTTGGAATTTACCCGGCGACTTTAAAAGGAGTATCGAAGAGTCTTTGCAACCCATCCAATCCGAGAATGTTCGCTGCATGTATGAAATGCTAAAGTTTGCTTCGGACATCATTACATATGATATTGCATTCAAAAAATACGCACAACAGCAATAAGTGTTTATCATGTACTTATAACGATGTAATAAAAAAATTAAAAGAGTTAAAACATTTATTATACAAATAACTTACTGACTAACTTAGAAACTAACTTAACCTAACAACTTAAAACTACTCTTCCACTTCTCTTACATAGTCCGATTCACCACCACTGTCACCATCTTCCATACCTTCGCCACCACCGTCTCCTTCTTCCCCAGACCAACCCTCGGTGGAGACGTCGAAAATGCTATCTCCAACGGAAGATGGCGACATGGCGTCGGATATGTGATCCATACCGTTAATCCTCGGATCGTTTGGACTCCATATCAGACTGATGTCATCAGCTATGGATAACCCATCCGATCCCAGACTCGACGGTGTGGACGACCTGTCCGACGGCATGTTTTCATCAGGCTGGTCTATGTTGACCGAGTCCACATACTCATTCAACACCCTAGACGTGATGTCATCCAGTTCTGGGATGTTGAATGTTTCAATGTCTTCACCATCCGACAACCATACGTGCTCCTCCGCGTAATGGAAGAAGACACAATTGTCGGTTGGGTTGACTCGATTGCGGAGTCGGTCAATCAAGGGGTGGGGTAGCTCTGGAGTCCAGCGGTAGGTAGTAAGAGGGTCCCACACCAACTCATGGGTGAGATTTACTACCTCCTCGTTGGGAGCGAAGTAGATGTGGTGTGTATGGAAGAACCACACGAATCGCATACTATGTAGAAAAAAATCAGATTAGAGAGGTTATATTTACAACTGGTAACATACCTGTAATGCGACGATGATGTGGGATGTGGGACTGTGGTGGGATGGTGTGGGCAGCCTCACTATAGCTGTAGAAAGACATGTAATTTCTCAAAGGAGCTAATCAAGTTTTACTTACATAAACCACCCACAACAAATTCTCGTCTGGTTTAATCTGAAACATTTTTCAGATTAATCAACGCCGGAGGTATGAGCGTTTAAAAAAAAATTTAAAATGTAGTATATGACAGTAGCAACACAATGCAAAACACCGCATCTAAATATCTTAATAAATATAGAAGATACAAGCATTTTAAAACACCATTAGAAAAATGTTAGAAATGTTTAAAATATAGTACATGACGGTAGGAACCCAATGCATAAGACGGTGAAGAAATATCTCAATAAACAAAGGAGATATGAGCATTTTAAGATTACATTAGAAAAGTATTAGAAAAAAAAGAACTTTCGTGTGCGACATTTTGCCGTTGTTTTTTCAGAAATTTTTCTTTTACTGAGTCCAAACGCATTTTCAAAGTACAGATATGGACATATAAGATAAAAAACATTAATTTACAAAGACATTTTCAAAGTACAGATATGGACATATAAGATAAAAACAGATATTTACAACAATATCTTACCTGAAGTGTAGTTGCAGTGGATTGGAGAGCGAACTGTGGTTTCTTCAAGAAATTCTCGATGTTTATATATCCAGTTCCACCGACTACGTATTGAGGGCAGGGAATGGGTAACCAATTTACTTTCCAGAACCTAATTTTACGTCTATCTAATACGTAATTAGAAAAAAAATGTTTCTAGCGCCATTCAATTATACGCTAAAAAAGGAACATTTTGATACCACAAAATCATAGTTTTAGATGAAATTAGATAGTTATAGTTATTTGGTTATATGTAATATACTCTAATAATGCGTCAGTTATTTTTTAATTATAGCAATAACTTCATTGGCTTTCAATTAGGTTAATTAGACAGTCATTTACCTATTTCTAATAAACAAGTAGATCTACTACACGTATTACCAATAAAAAACGGATTTCTTGTATTTGAAACAACACGTTTTTGAATCCCTAGGTTTTCTTGGAATAGATGAATAGCAATGCGTTGTATGACGTAAAAAGTAGATAGGCATTTAGTTGTTCAAGCACGTAAATTTAGCGAGATCTGCTGTAGCCATTCGCCACAGTATTAGAAGACGAAAGACAAAATTAGTGCAGTGTTTTTCCACAACTTTAAATTTAAAATTTGCAGTAAAAATGAAAGCAGTCGTCTCGGATTGATATATTTCTTTGAATAAGTAAATATATAAACGAGTAAATCCTATTATTGCATTGACGTTAGTAATAGACAGTTTAATAATGACTAAAATTCAAACGTCAAATTTTAACCGCGGTTAAATTTATGTCAAAATTTAATCGCTTGTGCATAATTTTAACATGATTATTAAAGGTGCTTCACCAACTGAATTTTATCTATTTATTTAGGAAATAATCACTCCGAACATCCTGCGAACATTGCTTTTGTATTACATATTACATATTAATAGGTAGATATTATGCCAGTGGAATGTTTTCATATGTTTAGATTTACCTGTTATTCAAATGCTATATTGGAAATGCATTTGTAAACAAAATTGTTAATTATTACAGTCGAACAGACGTTGTATTAACTTGCGAAAAATAATTACTCAGGGCTTCACCCCCTCGTAAATTAAAATTTCGTTATGTTTTTATTCGCTAGATGTATAAGCCAATATTAGAACACCATTTGCCAAATGTATGTGTGAAATATTTTTAAATATTTCAACATGTTAGAACAACAAATAGCTGGTGCAGTAGTTTCGTACTTTATATTATCTAAGCAAACTGTGTTAGACAATAACTTTTTCCATATTGTCAATCAAATAAGATTGAAGCGCTTTATTTGTGTAAACTGTGTTTTAAACTGTCTGGAAAATTGTGTTTCAATGTTAACTTGAATTGCTGTCTGCAAAAATAGAGGCATGCAACGAACCTAAAGATATTTCAAGGCTAACTTTCTTTGTGTGAGCCGAGGTAAGAAAAATGTAGATTGCAACGAAGGTAGATATTAGCAGTGAAAGTTTCTCATATACAGTATGCATTTAAACTGCCAATTTTAAATAGATTTGATTGGATATGCTAGATTACACATATATGTTTTTTGATAAATAAAATTTTGTCTTTAATGTTTGAAACCTCGCGTTTTATTAATGTGAATACAAATTCTATCACACGACCAACGCTGCAGTATTTTTAATAAGCGCTAGTAATTAATAGGATATAAATATTTGCAACAGTGGTATAAAATTTGATTATTATTAAACGGTTTAAAAAATATTAGATGTATAAGCCTATATTAGAACACCATGTGCTGAAATGTATGTGTGAAATATTTTTAAACATTTTAACATGTTAGAACAACAAATAGCTGTTGCATTAGTTTCGTACTTTATATTATCTAAGCAAACTGTCTGGAAAAATGTGTTTCAATGTTAACTTGAATTGCTGTCTGCAAAAATGTAGACAACGAACCTAAGGATATTTCAAAGCTAACTTCCTTTGTGTGAGCCGAGGTAAGAAAAATGTAGATTGCAACGAACTTAATTTCAACTGGTTTGCATGCAAAAGTCATCCTTCGCATGTAGTATAAATACACCTGGCTAAGGTGGGAGCAACCATTCTCTCGTGTTTCCGATGGCTAGCAACAGCGCTGTTTGTCCGTTTTGCGAGGGTGCGGTTTTACCAAAAAAATTTTCAAAGTTTAATAGGCTCAGTTTGAAAAAAACGGGTAAAGTTTAAACTTTGCGCCTGCACGGAACCAAGCGGCTTAGCCCTCAGTTCCGTACAGACGTCGCCGCAAGCCACCATAAAGGTTTTAAGTGACGTAGTAATTGCGCCTACTTACGAAACCATTTCCCAAAGTAGCTTTAAAGAAAAGTCTGAAAAAAAAAGTCCAGCAAAATTCAATTTGGCGAAATATGTCAAGTGTATGAATGAGAAGACTGATGTTCCTGTGGAAAAAATCCAAAATATGTTACATGAGTCTCCTCCTCATCTATCGCAAATGGAACTGTTTATGGAAACGTTCGATTTTGACGACATTCCATTGGAAAAGGTGGCTTCCGGCGACGGTGCGGCGCAAGAGTTTACAGCCCTTGTAGATGGTTTGGAGATCGACTCCAGCTCAAGTCGACCGACCAGTCGAATTTCGAAGCAGCCAACAATCCAACCTTTGGAAAATGTGCAGTCTCCGGTTTCGGGCAATGCAGCCGTCATGTCGTCAGCCACTGGGAGTAACGTAGTTGACACTGTGGTGTCGATTACGTCTACCCCGGAGGAGAAGGAGGAAGACATTGATGACATGTCGCCATCCCAGCGTGCCGAACGTGAATACGTAACTAATCGCAATGCAATAGATGCTAAAGCGGCCGATCTTCGCAGTGGAGAGCATTACCTGAGGTATATTAGATATTATTTTTTCTATCCATATATGTTATTTAACATTGAAGGTGTTCAGAATGTGCTTTTCCCAGTTTAGTAGCTTATATTGTTATTAGCTTCCTAGAAATTCGATCCGCCAGCCTAGAAGCGGCGATGCATGATGAGTACCTAAAAAGCATAGCTGCTTTACCAAAGATCCGCCACGGCCACAGCGCAACTAACATGGACATCTTTAAGAATGCTGCGTTAGCAAGGCTAGAGCTAATCCAAGATCTGTTAGCTGTGGAGGGTGCGATTCGTGCAAGACGTCAGGAGCTCGATAAAAGGCTAAGTAACGAGTAGATAATCGTTTAACATATCATACACCCCTAACACAAATAACCTCCCCCCCCTATCCTCTCCAGGGTGTCCAAAGCGAATCCTCCCCGTGGTGACACCTGGGTATTCCGTTCGAGGTTTAATTTGTTAATCAGTGTTTGTAAATAAAGGTGTTCATTTCGTTTGTGAATAGTAAGCCTCGAGCTGGGTAGCTAATCGCGCAATTAGTATATTAACCGATTGCGCGAGACTAATTCCCCATTATGTTCAGGTGCACTGCTTGCGGAGAGTCCTTCACCAGAGCTGACAATTTGTTTCGCCATCGAAGAGATAGCTGTCGCCACGAGGTTGGACACCCATCGACGAGTGGTAAGTGGAAACGTGTTGATTGCACCTGATTATATCAATTGTGCGTTTCCTAAAGGTGGCGCTATGGAGGCTTCGGTAGCAGCTGGTGCGGGACCATCGGCGAGTAAACGCCCAAGACTTAATGACTCCAGCGGTGGTGAGTGTGTCTCTATTGTAGTGTTTCATGTTTTCTAACGTTTGGTTTAACAGAACAGCTCCCCAGGACGCAATACTGCGACGTGTGTGATGAAAATGTTCCTCGAACTTGTTTCGTTGGACACCTGAGGAGCAATCGTCACACGAGGCGGTGTTGTAGAATATATGACTGAATTGAAACACAAAATTATAGGTCTAATAGAAGGACAACTGACCAAATTAAACAGTATAAAATTCAATTTCGAACTTTTCGGGTATTTTATTTTGGAGACTCAAGATGTACAAGACGTCAAAAGTTTTAATACGACCAACGAGGTGGTCACTCGGGGTACAGACTTGAACGAAGTATATGATAATTTAACGGGGATATTGGACCAGAAGGTGTCCGAATTTGAGGAACGCGATTCAGGTGTGTATTACAACTGTAATTCTTGTTAATGTTACTAAACGCAAAATTGTTTACAGGGTGGATCTTGAAGCAGTTGCTGTACCTAGAAGTAAATATAAATAAATTCAATCCGTTTCGGGCGTCTTTGTATATCCCGCTTCCGAAGCAGATTCAGTCCAAGAAAGCGATCGTGAACGTCCAAAACGTCGATGACGAGTGTTGTTTCGGATGGGCGGTAACCTCGGCCATCTGCGAACCAGATGGAGCGTCTAATCGAACGAGTTCGTATCCAGATTGCAGCGAGTTTTTAAATTTTAAGGACATTGAATTCCCTGTTAGATTGCGCGATATTTCTAAATTTGAAAAAAATAACCCTCAACTATCTATAAATGTATACGCGTTGGAAAAGACTTTTCAAAACGATATTATCATATATGAAGTTGTGGGACCTCTGTACTATTCTCCACGTATAAAAAACGGACATATAAATTTGCTGCTTCTAACAGACGGCGAAGGTAATAACCACTACTGTTGGATCACCGATTTGTCTAGGTTAGTTTCGAGACAAATAACGGCTAGGGCCAATGCGAAACATTTTTGTAATGGTTATCTAAATTACTTTCGCACCGATGCCCACCTGGAGAACCATAAGCTTTTTGACTGTAATCATGTCTGCACAAAGTTGCCTACGACAGAGCCGATCACGGATAAGTGTGGGGAGGTGAGGCCCAGAACATTCTTAAATTTGATAATTATCATAAGCAATTGAAAGCGCCCTATATATGCTATGCAGATTTCGAGACCGTTTTATCACCTGTCGATGGTGGGAATCAGGAGCCGGATCGCGAAAGACCATATACGATCAAAACGTACGAGCACAAACCGTATTATTTGAAATGTTCTTTTGATGATACTCTATCCAAATTTGAAATTTATAGGGGTGAGGATGCTGTGGACGTGTTTGTTGAGCGTCTAGACAGAGACGTTCGCGCGCTATATTCCAACAGTTTGAAGCATGTTGTACCCCTCAAGCCTCTGGCTCCGCAAGAAATTCAAATTTTAAGGATGCTGCTTTATGTCATATTTGCAATCGTCCTTTTGGAGAGGAGAACGTAAAGGTTTGCGATCACGACCATTTGACCGGAGAATATCGGGGAGCTGCCCATTCTAATTGCAATCTAAATTATAAACTTCCAAATTTTATTCCCGTATTTTTTCACAATTTAAATTACGATTCCACCTTTTTGTAAAACAGTTAGCTCAAAATAACGAAGAGCTTGATGTCATTCCAGAAAATAAGGAAAAATATATTTCATTTGGCAAACGTCTTTGGGTAGATGAAGTCGTTGTTGACGGAAAACGGAAAAACGTTTATATGCAAATTCGATTTTTAGATAGTTACCGATTTTTAAGTTCTTCTTTAGCATCGCTGGCCTCCACGTTATCAGATGATCAGTGTGTTGAAATTCATAAGCAATTCGGACATGACATAAAATTCGAACTGATGAGACAGAAAGGTGTGTTTCCCTATTCGTATCTAGATTTATTTACAAATTAGACGAGCCGGCGTTGCCCACAATCGCCCAGTTTTATGATCATTTAACCGAGACGCATATTACTGAGGTAGATTACAAGCGTGCCGTTAAGGTCTGGAAAACTTTCGAATGTGAAACGTTGGGCGACTATTCGATGTTTACCTCAAATGTGACGTGTTTATATTGGCAGACGTTTTCGAAAACTTTCGCAATTTTTATTTAAATCAATATAATTTAGATCCGGCGCAGTACTTCACCGCCCCCGGTTTAAGTTGGGACGCCATGTTAAAATATACGGGGGTTGAGTTGGAACTGTTGACTGATATGGATATGTTTCACTTTTTTAGAAAGGGTATTCGTGGGGGAGTCTGTACTTGTGTCGGGCGAAAGGCTATTGCCAACAATAAATTTGCGGGTAACTATGGCGTTTCAAAACTCACTTCTTTTCTTGTTTTTTTAGACGCAACCAACTTATATGGGCATAGTATGAGACAGTTTCTACCGCAAGGTGGTTTTGTTTGGTTGACTGACGAGGAAATTGATAGTTTTGACGTATTTCAAATTTTGGACGACTCAGATACTGGGTACGTGTTGGAAGTTGACTGGCGGTACCCTGAAAATTTACATGACGATCACAATGACTTCCCCTTTTGCCCCGAGCTATTGGTGCTTCCACAGGGAAAATTTAAAAATGCAAAATTAATTCCAAATTTGTATGACAAACACAATTATATTATTCACTACAGAAATTTGAGGCAATGTTTAGAGGAGGGCTTGATTTTGATTAAAACGCATAAAATACTTAAGTTTAGACAATCTCCATGGCTCAGATCCTACATCGATTTAAACACAAATTTACGTAACCAGTCTGACAATGAGTTTAACCGAAATTCATTCAAACTAGCTAACAATAGCGTCTTTGTAAAACCATGGAAAACGTGGACAAAAGGGTTCTTGTAAAGTTAATTAGTCATTGGGAGAAAATTGGTAATAGAATGGGGGCAGAAGCTTTGATATCGAAACCTAACTTTAAAGATAGAATTCGGTTTGGGAAAAATTTAATAGCAGTGGAAATGAACAGAACGTCGGTTTTATATAACAAACCCATTTATGTTGGTTTCTCAGTTTTAGATCTTTCGAAAACGGTAATGTACGATTTTTATTACACATTTTTAAAGCATAAATACGGCCTTAATGTGTCTCTACTCTATACAGACACGGACTCATTTATCCTCGAAATTTTTACTGAAAATTTTTACGCGGACATGCAAGAGCACCTTGATCTCTTTGATACATCAAATTACAAGAATGGTTTGCACGGAATTTCGAGAACCGAGTCTGTTGTTGGCAAATTTAAGTATGAGTACGCTGGGGTGGCTGTGTGTAGCTATTACGGGGTCGGTGCAAAAACATACTGTGTAAACGCTGTTGGTAAGGAAGCCAAAAAGGCGAAGGGAGTTAGAAAGAGTACTGTTCGGAATCACCTCACCACCGAAATTTATAAATCTGTAGCCGAAAACAAGAGGGAAGTTGTATTTTGTCAGATGTATGTGTTTCGTTCCCATTTACACACTATGTACACCGAATTAATGAATAAGGTTGCGCTTTCTTCGCGAGATGATAAACGCTTCCTTATTCCTAATACTACCAAAACCTTAGCGTGGGTCACCGTGATATAGATGATTACAGTCGTCTAGACAACTTGCTGCGCATCGCCGAAACGATGACGTGGCAATATGTTCGCGGAACTACTGTTCGTTATTACTTAACAGCAGAGGTCCTACACGGCGGGAGCTTTCTTGTACTTTGTAGGTTTAGTTATTGTATATAGCAATTATAGTATAGGTTAAGAACACTAGCTTGTATTATAGAGGTAGTAAGTTAAATTTTACAAAAAATCTGATTGTTTGGGTCCGCATTAACAAGTATATTTGTTATTTAACACTGTAGTCACTCATGTTCAGCATTTACAATAATAAATTACTGTAAAACATAAAAAGTTTTTATTTAAAGAAAATAAATGGTAGTAAAACAAAAAAAGTGTTTTATTGAAAGAGTTCTATAGAATCATAATAAGTTATACAACATTGTTTTTGGATATCCAGGAATTGTGACGATTATCGAATCCCAACCACTTTACGTAAAGCTGATTACCCTTCTTCTTCAACACCTTTTCTACCAGGTATACGTCCGAGTGTTAGGTTTTCTGTAATTCGTGCCCGTAAAATCCACCTTTGATTTCCTGCCCTTCCTGATCGGTGAGTCTGTAGGTGGTAGGATTTGTAAGTCGCACTGTGGCTATTTTGAATATTTCGTTGCTCCAGCTGGGTGTGTAGCCCTTGCTAAATATCGAGCGATATTTACTAATGGGTACAGAGTCTCCTTTATGAAACTTTTGAGGTGCCGGATCTACAGTTTGTGTGGCTGTACACGGTGTGTAACAGACGTTTGGCATTTTTAAGATTAACTTCAGCCGGCTTCATACCTGTTGTGCTATGCCTAGTTGTGTTATATTTGCTTAAAAGTTGGGGTAGAATGTCCAACCATTTGCAGGACCCTTGCAAACTAAACTGCTTCCACATCATGTTCTTAAGGGTGCGGTTACATCTTTCTATGATGCTGCTTTTCATAGTTGAATACGTGCTGTAATGATTTATCTTGTAACGTCGCATCAATGCTTAAAAATCGCCGTTATAAATTCTTTTCCCAAATCGGTTTGCACGTTTTTAGGAGATACCTTCATATTAGCAAGAACTTTTCGCATAGCTGCCGCTACATCTTTTCCCGTTTTTCGTTTTACCGGAAGAGCCCACAAGTATTTAGAAAACGCGTTAATAACGGCAAAAATGTATCGATAACCTTTATTGCTTCGTGCATATGGCTGCATCTCCACCAAATCCGCTTGTAGTAAATCATGCAATCCTTTGAGAATCACCCGTCGTCTCTTGAAATTCTTCGCGCTGGTTTGTGAAGTTCTGCAACTAGATCCTCCTTAGGACTCATTGTCGAATGTTGCTGTATCGACTGCTATGGGACATTTAAGCAGCAGTTGCACGTATAACTTAGCGTTTGCAGTTTATCTCCTCGCCGCAATGTATTACCGACAAGCGTGTCGTGTTCGATGCCGTTGATGTGTGATACTACCAAAGATCCGTTGTCTTGAACACTTATGATCTCACCGATCGTTAACGGAAAAATGTACTCCTTATTACCGAACATTTTTGAATATCCGTTTTCATCATAATCACGCCCCACTAACAGCAGTGGTACTTCTATATGGAGTAGGTTTACATTTTGAACTTTCATAAAGATATCTTTGCGATGAGAACCGTAGCGCGCGCTATGGTAGTGGCGTCCAAATTTGTCTATGGGCATTACTCTATCGTCTAACACCTTCTGATCGTAATTCAATAGGTGCTCTGCATTTGTACTCGCCTTAGTGAATTATTTTTGCATCTCGTAGAGCTTGGGTGATGCTTACGATTTCGTTGGAATGGCCGGTGTGCCCCGCTACCTGAGAGGCTAATAATATGCGCAGACGATCCACTAATGAATTTGGATCTTTCCAAGGAACAAATTCCACTTTTTTATTGGTTACTGTTAATAACCCCCTTCCGGTACGCTGCACTCTGGATGCGGCTCTGGCAGGCTGTCTAACGCCGGAGGATGTACTCAGGGGACGTACTACTTTTATATATTTCGAGCCGGCGTTGCCGCTTATCCTTTGGGTTGGATCGTAGTTCTTACGATTTGCGGCGGACCGGTTCAGTATGTCTTGGTAATTGTCAAGATCTTTGGTTGTATAAGTCATCGGTTTCTTTAAGAACATTAATTCGTAAAAGCCTGGGGTGCCTTTGTATACTATTCTATTGTCATGATCTGTAATAACCATGTTCTGACCCTCAAAAGTAAGCTGTTTATTCCCAATTGCAAATTTATCAGTGTCTATGTCCCATCAAACTCCATAGTGGAGATCGTACTTGCTCTCTGTATCTCGTATTATTCCCTCGATATATTTTCTAGCTAACCCTGAAAACTGTTCCAGGTATTCCCCTAGAACTTCCGGTTCCATCATTTGTCGCACGGTTTCCCTAGCCTCTGCTACCGAACTTTCAATTGCCGCTTCTTCTTGAGCCTCCACCTGTTGCTCCTCATCCGGTAAACTCTCATACAATACTTCTCTGTCAAGAAATCTAGGTGTGGATGTTACCAACGTCTAAGTTGACGGTCCGGGAATCGCAATGTCGGGGATTGACGCTCGTACGGGGGTTTTACCATTTCTCGGACGGGGTAGGATAGATGGTGTGGACACTCGCCGTTTGATGGTTCTCAGCATGGGTCCTACTTCTTGCTGTATTGGTTGACCACCTTCTTGCTTGATGGATGTTAGCAATTCCGTGAGTGGTTGGGAAATTGGTTTAAATTGCTCCGCAAGAGCCGTCCGCGATTCGGCGATATCTGCTTTTAAAGTTTCATATTTTGGCCTGACAGCCTTTCTAGCTTTAATAAGATCGCTTACTAACCGTTTGTCCATGTTGCTATTACTCTCGTTGTTTGCAGACTAATAATTTGTACAGCAGTGGTCCATGCCTATATAGTGAAATAACTGTCGAACCCTTTTCTATAACGACCGGCGTTGATTTCGCTTTCTTTGTCGATAACTAAAAATCCATGATCTTTGATCCAACAGTGCGAACATAAGTTTTTAAACTTTTCGAATGACATGTCTGTGTTTACATGATCATCGTAAATGTGTTTAAGATTGGTGTGGTCTTGCCGGAATACGATTATGATATTCGCATTATCTCGTACCAGTTGTTTCGGGATTGATGAGTAAGTCTGACAGAGGTAAAAACAATCTATATTTCGATGACGTCCGAAACTAAAATAATCTCTAATTATGCTTTGAGTATCGCACGCCACGTCATCAAACACAATAACAGAATTTTCTTTCGCCTCGTGTGGTTTGATAACCTCACACCCCTCGCTGAATTCGTAGAATCCGATTTCTTTTAGTGACTTCAGGAGTATCTTCAAAAATTTGTATTTAGGTTGGTCAAGGGTTTTGGAATACAAATACAAGTTTTCAAACCGCACCCCATTGCGGTGCACCAAAAGACTGATCATCGCATTGGTTTTTCCAGAGCCGGAAAGACCAATGATCAAACCCCTTTTACATCCCATACCCAGTAAAGTGCCGTGTCGTCTGAACCTCTGTGACATGGAATTTACTGTATGATTTACTACCGGCAGCGAACATTTTTGTTTCACAAGTTTGACGTTTTCCATCGTTTTCGGACGGGGACGAACTAGCTTCTAACCGCGCTGTGCTAAGTATATATCTACCCCTTTGAGCTTCACACCGTCAGTCGCTCTTCGACGGGCGTTTCTTTAAGATGAGTTATACTAGACGTAAAACTCGTAGTCGTCGTCGAATCGTAAGAGGAAAGGTCGCGGTTTGTTGAACACCCTTATTGACAAGTTACCCTTCGAATTACATATACCAGGTTACAAGTTTTGCGGACCTGGTACTTGTTTAAACAAACGGCTTTCTCGAGGTGATCGAGGAAGAAACCCTCTGGACGAGGCTTGCAAGCAACACGACATCGCATACTCACAATCTAGCAATCTTTCGACACGTCACGCGGCGGATAAAGTTCTTGCACAGAAAGCTTGGGAACGCGTTAAAGCAAAAGACTCTACTCTTGGCGAAAGAGCGGCAGCTCTTGCTGTTACAGGGATTATAAAAGGGAAAACCAAACTCGGCATGGGAGTCTCCCGGAAACGAAAGCGTACAGAACCCATTGCTGTTATGGAAACACCCCGGAAACGAAGACGTACACTACCTATTGCCGCACAAAAATTTGGTACGGGAGTATCTAGAAAACGGAAGCGTACAAGGTGTAGTAGGCGTAAACGTATTGGAGGCGCGGTCGTTTTTAAATCGCGAAGGAAACGTCGAATTCGTTCCAGAGTAGTACCTGTTCCTAAGAGAGGAGGTATATTGCCGCTTGTACCCATACTTGCCGCATTAGGAGCATTGGGGTCCCTCGGAGGCGGTGCTGCAGCAGTCGCTAAAGCGGTAGGGGACTCAAAGGCTTCTAAAAAGGATCTCCAGGAAAAGGAACGGCATAACAAAGCTATGGAATCCGTTGCTCGAGGAAAAGGGCTATATCTACGACCGTATCAGTCAAAAAACTACCGTTGAAGCTACCACGCCGAGCGTTGACAAACATCGATATTGCACATTACGTTAAACGCTTAGAAATTCCCCATTTTAGGGGGATATTTATGCGAGATGCCCTACCCGACAAAATTCGTCAACGAGAATGTGGTGTTACTAACTTAGACGATGATGTTGGACCTGGCACACATTGAACAGCCTACGTTAAAGCTGATCGATTTGTTCTGTATTTCGATAGCATACGTCGCTTACAACCTTCTCCCGAATTAGTAAACTACTTTCGCAGCGATGGTAGCAACAACACAATTATGTACAACTCTAATAGATATCAAAAACTCGCATCATACACATGTGGACATTTGTGTCTCAAATTCTTATATAACTTTGCGAAACCGCTTTTGTCGTCATTTTAAGTGCCGCGCTTCATCATGTCCAGTATATTCACTCTTACGGGAAATTCATCTGTTCTTACTGCAAATTTTGACCCTCCCATTTTCTCAGACGATGGTAGCGAATATGTCTTGGGACTGTTAAGTTTCGAAACCTACTATACTACTCCAAACGTTAGACCTCCCAACAATGAATTTCATCTTGTTGGAGAACCTCCTATTATTATACCGGAGGGAGCATATGAAATTACCGACAGTGCTGAATTTTTACATAACCAACTCCATTCTGATGTGGGTGTTAAACAGGTACTGCTACGTGGAAACAACAGCACCTTAAAAACCGAAATAAAGTACACCGTTGCAATCGACTTTCAAAGCGACAATACTATCCGGGACATGTTAGGCTTTGAGAAAAAAGTTTATGCTGCAGATAGGTGGCACACAGCTGAACATGTTACGAAAATTTTGAACATCAACTCGATTCTTATTCATTGCAACATCTCCGTTGGTTCATATAAAAATGGTAAGCCCGGCCATATCATTTACCAATTCTTCCCCATAGTACCACCCGGGTACAAAATATTGGAAACCCCTAACCCTGTCATCTATCTACCGATCAGCACGAAACAGATCACTAACTTAACTATTAAAATACTAGACCAATCGGATAATCCTGTCAGTTTTAGTAAGGAGACCGTTACGGTAACATTACATTTAAAGAAACTGTAATGGGTTTTCGATTCACCACTCCGTACCGCCCCTGCTTTACTTCCTATAAAAATCGTCGCCCACACCCTCGTAAGATCAGTACGGCTTTGTCCACCACGCAGCTAACTAAAGCAAACAGAGACTTCTTGCGGTCCTTAGGCTTTACAATAGTGTAATGAGTATTTTAAAAATTGGAGAGCGAGTCCTCGTTGACACTTCTATCATTAGCAATCAATTGCACACACATCAACCGTATACAAACCGTTTTGACTATAACGATAAAATTCAAATTCCAATTCCCGAAGATATGTCAACTCTTCCCGGCCTGAGCTATCTGTACCTAGAGGGAAAGTTACGGAAGGAAAACGGTGAAGTTACAACGGCTAAATTCCTTAACAATGGTTTGGCTCACTTATTTAGCGAAATCCGATACGAAATCAATGGCGTCGTTGTCGACTCTGTCACCAAACCTGGTATTACGTCTACTCTTAAGGGATATGTGTCCTACAGTTCCGCTGACGTTAAAAAGCTTCAAAATGCAGGTTGGTTTGCCGGTGGCGATCCTCCCATTACCGATCAGGAAGGTAACTTTAGTGCCTGCATGCCGTTGAGAATGCTGTTAGGATTCGCCGAAGATTATGGTAAAGTAATACTTAACATCCGACAAGAACTCGTATTAATTCGCAGCAATACCGATGCCGACGCCGTATTCAGTGCTACCGTAGGGGAGACGGCTAAAGTTACGATTGACAAACTATATTGGAAGGTTTCTCATATCACTCCAGGTCTTGCTCAAGAATTAGCCCTGACTAAATACATCGATAAAAATATTGACACTCAAGTCGCATTTCGCAGCTGGCAGCTTCATATCATACCCGGTGTTCATGCTGTGACTCAACATTCTCACGCTATTGCTACAAGCACAAAATTACAAACCCCCAGATATGTCATCGTAGGGTTTCAATCAGGTCGTTCGGGGCTAATCGCTAAGGACAATGCTAATTTCGATAAAATTGGTCTTACTAATTTCCGAGTTTATCTGAACACCGAACGATTCCCATACGACAATTTACATAACAATTATGCACTCAATCATTACGCAACATTATACGACATGTATTCCAAGTTTCAATCATCTTATTATAGCAAAATCGATGAGCCCTTCTTCTCCCGCCATGACTTTGCAGACAAGGCGCCCATTGTTGTAATCGATTGTTCCCATCAACAAGACTACCTTCATGCAAATGCCGTCGTTTTTCGTGTTGAATTTGAAACTTCCGCTAACGTGCCAGCCAACACAACTGCGTATTGTCTCGTTCTTCACGATCGCGTTTTTACTTACAACGCATTGTCAAAAGCAGTTAAACAACTGTAATTTCGCAAAACACTTCAGTTGCACCTCGACTTTTAGCGTAACTAGACCGTGCTCCCTCTACCTAATACGATGAAGATCATTATCGATATTCAAGGTTTTAAGACGTCCGATAAGCACTTTAGCCCAAAAGAATTGGCCTCCTACGACGGTACCTCAGTATCTCACCACATTTTTAAACCCCCTTTCGCCCTCCATTCCTTAACACCTCATTTACAACAACAAGCCCACTGGGTAATGACTAATCACCATTGCATCGACTGGAATGAGGGATTTACTCCAGCATACATGTTTCCTGCAGTCTTGCGACGTCTTCTGCAAGGTGCCACCGAAGTATATGTAAAAGGTCGAGAAAAGGCAACTTTTCTACGCCGCTTTACTACCATCCCAATCATCGAAGTGGAAGAAAGACCGGCCCTCACCCCATCACAACCCGCTTGTTTATATCATTCCAAACCGATTTGTTATTGCGCTTTATCTAACGTGTATCATATTTATAATCACTACATAATGGAATAAAACAACCTTTTTTAAATTTTTATTGTTTTTTATTTGTTTAAAATATATAGTTTAACTACATGGATTAAACATCTACATACTAGTGGAAAAGCGTTCTACATAAATTGTCTGCCTATGTTCGGCGCACAAGACGTCTCGCAGTACTTCATCCATAGTAAGTATCCTCAGATGGAACCGCAACCTATCCACACCTGCCCATTCCCACCGTCCTTTTCGAGCTTCTCGATACGCATACGTCCACGTATGCAAATTATAAATCTTATTCTTCAAGTCGTCAAACTGCACGCTCTTCTTCATTTTCCTTCCTCTATAAAGGCTTTTACTTCACACATATGCCATTTTAGGCCAAGACTATCCATTAAATCTACAAGGAGGCCTTCATTTATGGCTCCGTCTAAAAATAGTTGACCGACAGCAGCACCGTTTTTGTACTGTTTTTCTTTTTTATACAACTCTTCGTCACTGAATCCGGAACGTCCTAACCAATATACGACTTCGTGCGACGCTTCAAAAGCTAAATCCTTTAACGAACTCACTAATCGCTCAACCGCACTAGGTACGTCTCTTGCAGCCGGTCGAGCAGCCTCTCTATAATTCATCCACATGACTACACTGCCAACTGACGACTCAGGGCTTCCACTTTGATGTCGCACTTTACCATAGAACTCGCGAACGTTAGCACTTCCACCATACACGCAGTCTTTTCAGAGTTCTCCTCCAGCTGATCCACTACAGACCATACATTTACTAAACAGTCTCCACAAAGGTTTGCTACACCCTTCACTATCTCTTTATAGAAACTCTCAAAGTGTAACGCTTTTAATTGTGCGAATCGCACTTCCACGAGTTTCTGCAAGCGCCACAATTCTTCTACAGTTTCGCTCGCTAAACGCACCTCTGACAAGCCCACTTCCTCCAATTTGATTATTTTCCTTGTCTGGATCGCTTCAAATACAATCCTCTTCTTTCCTATTTCCAGAGCTGGCCACTCACCGTCGAGATAATAGAAGTAGTTGGAAATCACTCCTTGATTTGCAATCAGGGCTGTCCACCCCCATTCATTTAACTGCACCCAGTCATTTTTGGCACCCCGTATTATAATACTTGGGTTAAATTGCGAACTCCAATTAAACCCTACACTCACGTACTTAGAACTTGATTTATTTAAATTGTACGTCCTACTATTCAGAAGTTCTGGACAGAACAGTGGTTGCGGCTTTCTTGCTTTATTACTCTGAACTGCCTCGATAGGTTTCAACAAGGATTCCATTTCTCCACGACTATCGGATGCTACTACCCTTGCAAACTCTTCTACGCGCTTTTATTTTCACATTTCCAAGGTTATATGTGGTAGGAGGTGATCGTAAACGCAACCTTGAAGTCATGTTTACTGCACTACTTTTTTGGACTCAACAATTATGGGAACCTTGAGTTGAAATTCCACATATAGCATATTTGGCTTGACTGCCCAAAATTTTATTATATCACCCTTTTTTAATGTCATCCCAATCATTTCGTGTAATTTATATGACCCCATCTTGTTGATATAAATTTGGATATTTTCGGGGTAAAATAAGACATTTGTTATTTCAGCTTCACGGAAAGGAATAGTATATTCGATGTCACCATGCGGTAGGATGTACCATCTATCATCATTGAAGGCAATGGATACTAGTTGTAAATCTCGTTCATAATATAAAGGCTCGCTTAGCTCTTCAACCACAAACACCTTCGGGTGTGACGTGGAATTCGCATGCATATGTTTGCCAAATTTATCGATAGGCATTGCTCAAGCGTCGAACTGGATATAAATACTGAAAGCGTGGGCTTCTACTTATAAAATATCAATAATCATAGACATCGCTAGGTGTGCAATAAAAACACAGACACCTTTATATACATATATTTAATCAAACCAACAATAAGTAATATATACTACATCCCCATCTGCTAGCCGAGCGAGAAAGCGCTGGATGGGGACCTCTACATGCTGCCGCCACCACAGGAATGGGTCACCCTCGTATGTGGTGGGTAGCGTCCTCAGGAGGGTCGACTGCCATAGACACTCGCTTCCAAGACTCATGGAATAGTCTATTGTTACGGCAGCCTGGAGTTGACGAGCTGATGGAGGTCGCGGTTCGGAGGTGATGAAGTATTCAAACTCCTTGTAAAATGTGGGAGCATCTTCAAAGAGTGCATCAACAACAATATCAGGCATGATGACTGGTAGCTGTGGTGGAAAAACGTTACGCTTTATATGTGAATCTCAAGGTAAGACCCTTGACCTTCTACGTCTCCATCTTTGACTACGCTCCTATATTAAGTTGCCTGTTTTCTGTAACAGTCATCATAATCCTCCAGCACCTACCATAATCATCAAGCAGCTATGGCAACTTCAACAATGCAGAACAATTTTACCGTAATTTTCGTCGGTTTTTGGCTAGTTGCCCTCCAGCATCCTCTCAACGGTCTCTCCAGGCAGCGGTCACAATGGAGTACGCCCTGAACCTACAAGGAGAGACCCTAGCGGAGACGACCACCTTACGGACGTGGCCTGCAGCCTTCGACGGATCGTCAGCTGTGTGGTGGCAGACCAACATCTTCAAGCCAGTGGACCGGTACCTAGGCCTACTGGAGGATGGGGAAGTTACATATATAACTTATACTTGGAAATAAATAAATATATTTAGAAATATTTCGGTGGTTTTATTTTAAAGTTTCGAGATTGTGACCTTGAATTGTAGAATATAAAAGTTTCACAAACGTGTGAGTAGTTAGTTGCCATCATGAGCTCAGAACCTCGATATCCAGAATTTGGGAGCTACTCCAAACGGCTACGAACATTCGGCGATTGGAGTCGAGGTCAAACTCCAGAATCGCTAGCAGATGCCGGTTTCTTTTGCATCAGCGACACGATTAATTGTGTACAGTGTTTCTAATGCGGAGTTCAAATTTCTGGTTGGGAGCGCAATGACAAACCCCTATCTGAACACCTCCGTTGGTCACCCAACTGCAAAATTGCCAAGGTCTACCAGCAATTACAAACCATAGAAGACTTGACTATGCAACTTATCGATGCGTTGCATTTTTCCCCAAGAGTAGATGTGGCTGGCAACAATGGAACGGGCGCGGCCGACAAAACAAAAGGTTGCTGTTGTCATAAGTGATGCAAAGTGCTGCGCCAAACCATTCACTAGTTGCCATCGACTTGTTGAACATGCTACCAATACAATTTTTGGTTGCTCTCGCTGCAGTTTATGATGGGATTCTCTACGTCCTTCAACCGCCGCGGTGCAGTTCAGCTTCTTTCGTCTACAATGATGGAGTGCACAACGTGACGTGGCGTAAAATGGATACCAGTTCCTTGACAACTATTTCCGTTTTTAAAATACAAGTGAACAACTTTACTGAACATAACGTTTTAACGTTCAAGATGAAATACCATTTCCCTTCATATGCAGTAGATACGAATTGGCAAACGATTTTGCTAAAAAATAAACCTGATGTCTTGAAGAAGTTGCTTTCACCCGCGGATAATTCCTGCTGTATATCTACTATTGTTTTAAGCACTATTTTATTCGCTCTAATGTGTATGTCTGTAACGTATTTCTTAATCTGTTGGTATTATAATCATTTAGTCTAGCCACTACTGTAATTACTCTTTGTATGTGCATCTTAAATATAACTTTTTATTAAATTATGTGTATCTTTCACTCTACGAAGGTACTCTGGATGAGTAACCAAATATTCTATCAGACTCGATGGTCTAGAGGTAAAAATACCCTCGGCTGCAGACTGCGCTGCGGATATACAGGGAGACCTAGGTTCGAATCCTAGTCGAGTCATAATTTAGACATGAAGTATCCTAGGCGTTTACTTCATGCTTAAATTTTTTTAATAAATGTGTTAAGCGCAGTCTGTTCTAAGCACTACTTAATTCTTTGTATGCCCTTGGCCGTAAACGCGATCTTGACCTTGAATTTTTTTAAAGTAGCCTCAACCTCGAACGCGGGTTTGACCTTGAACGTGGCCTCGCTCCGAACGTGGCCTCGCTTCGAACGTGACCTTGGGCTTGAACGTGGCCTTTGCTTGAACTCAAGGTCAAGTGGTGGGGAGAGGTTCCAGAACCATCCACTTCCCTCTACTAATGCTGGGTGTTCATATACAAATACTACGCGGTCTAAGCCGAAATTCTATGCTAAGGAGAATAGATCTAAAGTTCTCATTAAATCGCTTCAACGATCAATTGGTTTACCTAATCGCGATCTATTCGAATTGGTACCTTTCGTCTAGGGGTTCTTACACTTAAAATTGTGTATGTTTAACGCTCACAAGGTGTTAATTGTAATAATCAAGCTCCCGAAAACTCTCACAAAAGGTTTTGTTAAATTTCAAAATGTTGAGTTATTGAACCCGAAGTCTCAAAGCAAGGCCACCTGCGTTGCTTGAACTGCTGCCGCAAGCCATCGCATTCGGCTCCACCCATCTCGGAAGCTGGACTGGGTGTGTACCTTTCGCACAGTTATAGGGCAGGCTATACCAATCGTCCTCCCCAATTGCGTATTATTTTTTTGTTGATTAGGCGAATATTTTGTATAGCTATTGTCAGAGAATGTTATACAGCTCGCCCCCCTTATGTAGCTTTAGATTAGATTCGGGGCTGGCTGTATTATTTGTGCTCGTCGTTTATCGAAGTACTAGTGTGTGAAGTTATCTCGGTTCACCTTAATTATTCTAAATTATGATCTCGGGTTGTCGGTATCGTGTGTGCTAACGGTTACACTAGCAGACTAGTGGCTCCGCTTAAAGATATAATCGGGGTCCTGCAACATTTAGCAGATTAGTACATTGGAGTTTCACTTTAGGCTGTAAGACATTGTAGTAGGATGTTCGCACTTACCTATGGCACGTTTTAGTCGTGTCTCACGGCCATTTCGCAGCATCTTGGGCCCTCTTTTTGCACCACAATATCCTCCATATCGAGGTTAATTTCATGACCCACCCCGGCAACATATCGCTTAGAATACAAGCTCCCGCGAATTATTTAAGCAATTTCACGTGTAAATCATTTTATTAAGAGCATATTCAAGCCGAATAATGAGTTTACATTAACGAAGCTCTTCGTTTTCGTATGACCATAGAAATGCACGGTGTCTCCGTACCCTAGAAATTTTGGATTAACGTCTTAATATCCATTCGAGCTAACTTTCGGGGTTGTAAGTTAGCCATACGCTTGCATAGCTTTGTTTTGCTGCGCTATGCCTCACAGGGTGTGATAATCATTGTACCTGCGTGGTCATAATTTGAATTACGTTAGATGTTGCGGTAGCTTAAAGTTTACCTTCTTTTATTTCTTTTCGCCTATATCTTTATGTTTGCGTGGTTGCGCTATAGCACAAGTGTTCAAATAAATAATGTTATATATTGTTGGTTATTTTTTCTGTTATTTGGTTGTCTGGATTTATCCTTTAACGTGTGGAGGTCCGACGCAAGGAATAATCGACGTCGAGGACCTGGCGTCCTCTCCACTTTGAATTCTTTTTCAGCGTAGCGGGAACCCCGACCCTTCTCTGCGAGTTAGCCCAATTAGGCCGATATTTACCAGCCGGAAAAATATCCAATATAACTTTCGCCAACAGGTAAAGCCAAAACCCTGTATCCTTCCTCACACAAGAACATTTAAAATACGTGTGGGATCAGTGCACTCCACAACTAGACTTATTCATGTAGGAGTACCCCAAGGGTCGATCCTAGGACCTAATCTATTTAATATTTATGCACATAATTTTCCAGACATCACGTCACAATGCAATGTATGCTGATGATACGGCAATAATCTCCCAACATCATGACATTCACATAGCACGCGATAATTTACAAGAAAAAGTAGATACAATAAGCATATGGTATAAAAAATGGGGTCCAGATTTACAGCAATAATATCCCAACATCATGACATTCACATAGCACTCCATAATTTACAAGAAAAAGTAGATGCAATAAGCATATGGTATAAAAATGGAGTCTAAACTTAAATGGAAATAAATGCCATTCAAAAATGTTTACCTTAAGACGACCAAACAACCCGCAAAAAATACTCATAAATTAAAAGGAAGTGGAATGAAACCCACCCGACCAGGCTATCAGATACTTAAGAGTAATTTGGATAGGAAACTAACGTGAAACATTCACATCAACAAAAAGTTAAATGAAAGCTATGTGCGTCTCTCTAAACTGTACACAATTATAAATCGCAAATCGCGATTTAAAATAAAATGTGGTTCATTAATTTACTTACCCATACTGAGACCTATATTAACATATGTTGGAGTAGTGTGGGGTTCTACACCTAACACAAATTTAGATAAGTTACAAGTCTTCCAAAATACCCAGATACATGTAATACTGTAATATAAAGCACCTCTATAATACGAGCATGCTTGTCAGCCATATTGAATCACATCACAAAAGCGGCCAATTAAAAAAAATAGTAACTTTTCAGAAAATGAAAATACGTTAATGTCTATACGTTTAATAGTACTAATTCGAGACTGAACAACAGGTCATGCTGGAAGGTTTTGAAATCTGTAAAACAGAAACGACCGTAAATAGTTCATTCAAAAATGAATCAATGTTTTAGCCTTACCTTATATTAAAAAAAAGTATTTCTTAGTCTTGAAATAGACTGTTTTTTTAATAAAGAATATGGGAGGCAAAGCATAAAAGGCAAAAAACACAGGAAAACGAACAAAGTTGTCAACTTAAACACAAGGTTAGAAGCTAGAACAGCGAGCGTAGATAATATAACCCACAACGAGTGAACTGTTTGCCGTTGTAGGGTTATGTTTTGGTTGCATCAAGACCACCAACATGTAAACGCAAAAGTACTGTGATGCAAGGTTTTATGCAACTGGTGTGACATGCGTCTGCCTGTGTTATAAAGGGCTCTACTGTAATATAACGTAATTGTCTAACTATTCACATTGTATAATTCTGTCACTGAGGATTATGTCATCCTTACAACTAAGCTATGCATAGCGCTATTGCGCTGAACTGGCTAAATTTTTAATAATAATTAAAAAAATATAATATAATATAATATAGATTTGTAAAAACAGTAATTCGATAAACTTCGCTACGTGTTACTAAGTAGGTATTTAAATTGTTTTTTCCACTCCTGTAACTAAAATGATAGTTAACATACCAACATGCACGGCGCTAAGTGACATTTTAATCTTACCTTCATAACCTCTGACTAATGAGTCTCTTAGTCACGGGCTGAAGTTGACAACGACGTTTTAGTCACGGGGTGAAGTTAGGTTCAAACAGTACATGCTTTATTAGTCACAGCGAAAATTAAAATCAAGTTAATTTTCAACTTTCAACAGTCAACTTTGACGTTTGTCAAGCATAATTTAACCTAACATAATATTCAAAATATTAATAAAATAATATAATGTTATATTGTCTAAATTTGTGGACGTAGAAAAAGTATAGTATGTAACATATTATATAAACTCGTCTAGACACTCGTTTATTAAACACTCGTGACTAAAGTGACATTTATAAAACTTGTTACATAATCAGTAATTAAAATTCATTTTTACATTGTATTGCTTTGTGAACGTTTCTTTTTTCTATTGCACCTATAATGTAGATTGATATCAAATTACCGATAATAAATAAATGTACAACTTTCTTCATGTATCATTGAATTCTGTATAATCTACTAAGCGGCTTAAATCTTTATTTTGAATATTTAGTATTAATTCTATTTTGTTGTAACAAACACGCGTTTTGTTAAACTAAAATGCAATTAACACTAAACATTTAAAATAAAAAAAAATCATCCAATACTTAGAACAACATCCATTTTACATGGGCCGACACAAAATAGAATCGGTTGGTGCTTGGTCACCAATTAATTATGTATTTCTTTTCTTTATCTATGATCCTGCTGATGTGCAAATTGTTTTGTACATTGTGGCTGGGGGGTTTTTACTTTAATAAACGTGATTGGCATAGAGTATTAGTAATGAGCAGCAACTAGAGATGGCAGCAGGTAGGTAATAGAGTCCAGTGTTTTATATTTTTGGAGCTAATATGGCGTATACACCCTAAATTATAGAACATCAAGGAAGCCCTTGACTCATATTTCAACAGCTGCTCATGTCAAATAATTTAGTTCGAATTCGAAGTTGTGCTTATAGTACAGTCATTTGGTTCTAAAAAGAGAGGTTACCTGGAAAGTTTACCGGGAGTTTTGAAAATGGGTAATTTTATAGATTTTGATGTGCTCTTTCCGAATTTCAACTTTGCCACCTTGTATCTTTGCCGCTCGCGCCGCCATATTGAAAAAATGGTTCCTAGAAGCAGTTTTTTTTGGCAATATCTCTTTTGCGACCCATTTCACGATAAAAATATTTATATACAAAATGAAACTAGAGAAAATTTCCTACAATTTATGTAATAACCTTTTTTTTCGTAAAATCAGTAGTTTTGGCGTACGAGCGCCGCAAGCTATTATACATCTTGACACTGTCCAGAAAATGATGCCTTATTTTCATGCCAGTGGCCATTTCTTATATACAAAATCTTGCCATTTATATTTGCAAGATATATTTAATTTGAAGGAAAGAATGGCAGTTGAAGAATATGAACTTTTCACAACTAAAGGATACTTTACAATTAGACGTTCCGACACATTTTAGTGTGGTAAGTGGTCAGATATGACAATTGAGCACGATGAAATGTTTTGGCGGCCTTACTCATGGCCGAGGAATCAAGAAAATCGTGCTTTCCAAGTTGACTTTAGGAATGGTATTCCTGCACAATATTTGCGACGAAGTTGAAATGTTTTGCAACGTAGCTGTTTCCAGTTCCAAGCAGCATGTCGAAATGAGAAGTTCGCGGGTTAATCGTGACAATGACGTAAAAAAACTGATGGATTGGTTGTGCAACCATCCACCTTTTCCAGAAATAAAGGAAATCATGTCAATAAAAACTGGAGCTATCGGAGATGAAAAGATAAACTGTCACATGTCTCAAGAAATTGGTAGTGCTGCCATTTCTAAAATCATTGGCAGCGATTTCTATACCATAAAATTCAAACGGAATGACCGAATAAAATCACTTGGTGTTATGAATGCAGGCATCCGGATAGAAGACGACATTGTCCCGATTAACCCTTTATTAATTTTCCAAAGAATGTGCATTGCAAAAGAATCTGAAAAGAAACTTGAAAATTTTCTTACGTACGAACTTGCTCCATTTCCATTATTCCTTTTCAATGACGAAGGCCTGCATAAATGTATTAAATCTTCTATGTATAAGGCATTTGAGCAACATTCTGGAGATAAAAATTTTGAAAATACGATCTATATCGATGGAGGATACTTATTACACCGAGTCATTTGACATCGCGGTGAATTCGTTTCAGCCATTTGCAATAAATACGTTACCTACATTTGATCGAAATATACATCCAATACCATTATCGTAGATATATTTTTTGACGAAACAATTATCCCAACTGTGTCACAAAATAAATTCCTGGGCAATGATACAAACAAGAACCGCCAATGATGCAAACAAGAACCGCCTCATTGGAATGTTGAAGACAAAATTTGAAGCTCAGAACTTCATGGTCAAACAAGCCACGGAAGATGCGGATACGCTAATAATCAATACCGCAATAAGCGTTTCATCGGCATTTGATTTCGTAATAGTTGTCGGCGAAGATGTAGATCTTATTCTTTTGACGGCTCTATCTACGCGTTCAAACAAATATATTCTCAAACCAAGAAAAGGAAACATTTTGCAACAAATATACTCAACAAAAGGTATCATAGATAAAACAGCCGCAGATCATATTTTGTTCTTGCATGCCTTCAGCATTATTTCATCAAGGAAAAATAAAATTTATTAATGTACTCCGAAAAAATCCACATTTAAACGAGGTGATCCAGGTATTCAAAAATCCAAATGCTGATCCAGAGATCATTGCTAAAGCTGGAGAACGCTTCTTTCTTGAATTATACAGTTACAGTAATGTGAAAAGTAAGAAAAGTATGTCTTTAAACAACTATAGATATGCATGCTTCACAACATCAGCATATAAAAGTAAATTTAATATTGCGTCGCTACCACCAAGCAGCAGCACGACAACATTCGTTCCGAACCTATCACCAGGTTCAGCAGTGGTATGGGAATGAACACAATGCAGAGCAATGGGGATGGAAAAGAAACAAGAAAGGGCTAATTCCTGTCACCACACTCGAGCCCCCAGCTCCGGAAAGCCTGTTAAAACTTATTTCTTGCAAATGCAAAAAGAGATGTCAGAAAGCCTGTGGATGCAGAAAGTGCTCCGTTATACTGGTATGCACGAGTTATAGCTGAACGATGAAGAGGAAGAAACGGAGACTATTTTCGAGCAAACGTATGATGAAATCGAGAACGAAGAGGATTGTGATGAAACTGATAATCCCATCGCGGATAATGTGGAAGAAATTTCGGTCTGTGACGTTTCGATCGGTACTAAAGACAATGAATTCGCAACACCTGGTCAATCAAGAACAGCGAAGCGAAGGAGAATGAGCTAAATTTTAGAATAGTGGATTGCATGTGGATTAGACCTACTGTGGATACCACGATAAAAAAACGCGCCGCTTACTCTACCTCAAGGTGGCGTGGAAATGAGTTTTTTGGCCAAAACGCGTGTTGAACTACACTTTGCGGCGCTCGTACGCCAAAACTATGGATTTTACGAAAAAAGGTTATTACATAGATTGTAGGAAATTTTCTCTAGTTTAATTTCGTATATAAATGTTTTTCTCGTGAAATGAGTCGGAAATGAAATATTGTCAAAAAACTACTTTTAGGTGCTAGTTCACCAATATGGCGACGCGAGCGGCAAAGATACGAGGTGGCAAAGTTGAAATTCGGAAAGAGCACATCGAAATCTATAAAATTACCCATTTTTAAAACTCCCGGAAAACTTTCCAGATAAAACTACCAAATGACTGTACTATTAGGATAATTCATATTTTAAAAATTAACAAGTATTAATTATAGATAGAAGATGCCGGGCTGCTGTGTGCTCTGTTGCAAAATTCGTTCCGAAAATGGGCTTAGATTGTTCTACACACTTCAAAAATAAGAATCAACAAAAGAGGCAAATCTGGCTAAAATTTATAGAGGAAAATTTCCCCTTAGAGCAAGTACTTGTAAAGTAAGTTCAATTTTACATTTTCCGTACACAGAAGTGACTTTTATCAATGTGTATCAAAATTTTGTTTCAGGCTAATTTTAAAGAAAATCAATTTGAATCTGAAAGAATTGACAATAAGAAGTTATTAAAATGGAAGGTTAAACAGCAGAATTCGGGGCAAATTCCCCTCCTTTTACTTGCTTCCCTTATAATTTTCGTTATGGTTACTAGAGAAACATGGTTAATAATAACTAATATTAACAATAGAAGAGGGATGTGCCTCGGATTATGCAGTTTTCCCAAATGGAATTCCATTCCCACCTTTATAGCCCTCTTCCAAGAAAAGCGAGAATTCTTAACAAAAATCTGTGATTTAACTGTTATTTTTAGCTGAATCTTATCCTTCTGTAAGCTCTACTGCTTATACAATCACATGCCAGAAATTTAAGTGACTGTGGTTAGCTAATATGAAATATGGGTTATGTATAGGGTATATTACAATGAAAATTATTTTATAGGTTACGAAACTCAAGAAGTTCCAAATTTGAGTAACGTTGAAAATGTGGAATACGTTAGCAGTTTACAGTTTCATAGGGGGGCTGCCCAAAACGCCGAATGCCCAAAACGCCGAACCGATAATTCGTCCAAAAAGCCGACTGCCATTCCGCCGACTAGGGCCAAAACGCCGACTGCCATTCTGCCGAACGTGTCCAAAACGCCGAACGACGCCAACTGACATCACGTCGTTCGCGGGCTTGGCGTCGGAGCCGAATACAAATCGAAAATTGTATTTGGTCCAAAACGCCGACAGCAGATCTATTCGGCACTTTGGCCATTCGGTAAAATGTGGATTGTCCAAAACGCCGAACATATAATTCGACCAAAACGCCGACTGCCATTCCGCCGACTATGAAGAAAACGCCGACTGCCAATCTGCCGACTAGGTCCAAAACGCCGACTGCCAATCCGCCGAATATGTCCAAAACGCCGACTGCCATTCTGCCGACTAGGTTCAAAACGCCGACTGCTAATCCGCCGAATATGTCCAAAACGCCGACTGCCAATCTGCCGACTAGGGCCAAAACGCCGACTGCCAATCCGCCGAATATGTCCAAAACGCCGACTGCCAATCTGCCGACTAGGTCCAAAACGCCGACTGCCAATCCGCCGAATATGTCCAAAACGCCGACTGCCATTCTGCCGACTAGGTCCAAAACGCCGACTGCCAATCCGCCGAATATGTCCAAAACGCCGACTGCCAATCTGCCGACTAGGGCCAAAACGCCGACTGCCAATCCGCCGAATATGTCCAAAACGCCGACTGCCAATCTGCCGACTAGGTCCAAAACGCCGACTGCCAATCCACCGAATATGTCCAAAACGCCGACTGCCATTCTGCCGACTAGGTCCAAAACGCCGACTGCCAATCCGCCGAATATGTCCAAAACGCCGACTGCCATTCTGCCGACTAGGTCCAAAACGCCGACTGCCAATCCGCCGAATATGTCCAAAACGCCGACTGCCAATCTGCCGACTAGGTCCAAAACGCCGACTGCCAATCCACCGAATATGTCCAAACTCCGACTGCCATTCTGCCGACTAGGTCCAAAACGCCGACTGCCAATCCGCCGAATATGTCCAAAACGCCGACTGCCAATCTGCCGACTAGGTCCAAAACGCCGACTGCCATTCTGCCGACTAGGTCGCCGAACGGCGCTGACCGTCGTCACATCGTTCGTGAAGTTAGCGTCGGAGCCGAACGCGAATCGAAATGTTTATTTAGCCCAAGATGCCGGCTGCACATCGATTCGGCACTTTGGCCATTCGGCAAAATGGCCTAGAAAGCTAGTACGAACCTCGCCCAAAATGCCGACCGAGTTTGCAGTCGGCAGTTTGGCCGTTCGGCGAAATGTTTTGCAAGGTAATCGCTGTCATGTCCAAAACGCCGACTGCATGTACCAGCGGCAGTAAACAGTTTTGAAATTGCATTCTTGTAGATGACATTCTAATATGGTGGGTTTGTTTATTTGATTAACTGTTTCTCACTTCAACACTAAAATTGAGAAAATGTTAGATGTTTCTCATTTATTTAGTATGCCTGGTGCGTACTAAATTTTACCTAAATAATTATAAACTCATCACAACATTAAAATGTCTCTTAAAATGTGCACAGTAGTGGTTCACTTTTCAGTCCTCCCGATGGTACCTAGAAGCGCTTATTCACTATGGAAAACAAACTATTCGTGACTCATGGTGTGTAATTAATTCTGCAGCTACCAATATGTCCACAATACCTGCTTTTGTATTTACAACTGCCTATTTAATGCTTATAATGCCTCCTTTGCTACGTAGAATGACTATGTTGCCTAATTCGAGCATTTTTATTTGATTTTCAGTGCCTCTTTGCCTGTCTATTGTTGAGTTTTTTATGTTTAGAGAATACGATAAAAAAATATGGTATGATACACGCACACAACTTCCTTTTACAGTGATCTTTAATTAGCCAAAAAAATTATTTTAAATTTTTAAGCATTTGTCAAAAAAATTCAAAAATTACAAATTCCACAGAAACCGTAAAAAATAGAGTTAGTTGAAAAAATAAATTTTCACATATAATCTCATAAGAGCATTAATTCTTTCCGGAAATTTTTTTGAGTGCGGTCCAACAACGTCGTATTAATTTGCCCAAGCGGGACGCGAGGGCAAATTAGGACGTTGTTGGAATGCACGAAAATAATTTCCGGATATGAATTAATGCTCGAATGCAGATTCGGTAAGAAAATCGTAACGCCACAAACCCTCACAGTTAGGTTAGTCTACCTACAAAAAAATTCCAAGAAATTTTTTTATTGTCTTGGTTACGGCTCGTGAACTAATTTTTCTATTGGTCATTAATGAGTGTCGTACGATTTTCTCTAAAATTTTAATACGGGCTGTTCTATTTAAAATTGGAGTTAATAAAAAAAAGAAACCCATTTTCAAGATATTCAACTGAAAAATCACCTCTCTCACATCAATACACATTAAAAATTTAATAACAATGTAACGTTTGAAAAACACCATTAGAGCCGTTTTGAAAAAAAAACCGGAAAAAACTGAAAAATCACAATAGTAAACACCATACTTCCGGTTATGCGATTTTCTGCAAAAGCTTGTTGTCGCATCTAGATAGTAAACAAAACTTATATACACTGCTCAAAAAAATTAAAGGAGCACCTGGTAAAAGTCGACTTAAATTGTTACAAGTTTCTATGACAATCAGTATTTGTTTGTTGTAGGTTTTTGTTTTCAGGGATTTCATAATGGAAACGCTATCACTGTCCTTTGGAAAATTTGTAGACTGAGTACTGTTTCAAAATTTACATTGACCGTAATTTTGGAAGAACTTTAATAGGTGCTCCTTTAATTTTTTTGAGCAGTGTATAAAGCTTCAACGTCATTCCTCTTTTCGTTTTTTCCTATTTCAAGTTTTTATGTATCAAAGCAGAATTGAACAGAATTAGAAATATGTGTAAACCCTTCGGTCCTAAAAGGAATTGGTAGCTAAGTTGTACTTCCTCATGTTTTAGTCTGCGAGACTGGATTGTTGTTACTGGTTTTATGCTTTTACCCCCCTGTATATTTTTACATATTTGATTTTTTCCTTTTCTAAGCTTTTTTTTAATTCGCTTTATAAGTTCTGGATTTATTTGATTTTTCATTAAAAAATACCTACTTTCTGTAGCACACTGGGAATGTATGGATGAGATATGAGTGAATTTTAAAAAAACGAATTATCTAATAAGAGCCGGTTTTACAAACCAAGGATAAAGTTATCCGGGAAATAAATAATCTAGAAACGATTGCTGTAACAAAGGAAACTATGACAATTATACCTCGGATAGCTTATTGTAGGTATATAGGTACTTGCATTGGTGTGCGGAAAAAAGTCACAGGAAAAAAAGTCACGTAATTAAAGCCCCCGGAAAAAAAATCACTCGGAAAAAGTCACCGGAAAAAAAGTCCATTGGAAAAATATCCCTCGGAAAAAAAGTCACCCTAAGGTAGCCCGCTGGAAGAAGGAAACATCGTGAATAGATTATAAATAAGTGATAAATTGATATTGATAACCTAATAACCCACGGTGTTAAGGAAAACGTGGGTTATGATGTAAACAAGCTAGTAATAGCCCAGTTTACTTGATGAACTATTAAAACACCTTATTACTATTAATTGTATTGGATAAAATGTATCTCTTTCATTACTTGTTGTACAAATATCTACTTTTGATTAGTGATGATAAAAGTCGTTTTTTAATAAAAAAAAATTTTATATTTTTTTAACCATTTTATTGAAATTGTGAATTGTCAAGTCTTTTTCGGCTAAATTTTGAGTTACAAGATATCACTAGGACAAAAATTACGTATATATCGTTAAAGGCATCTTGAATCTCCATATTTAAATAATGGACCATACAATATTTACATAGGATCTAATTGCAATAGTAGTTATATTATTAAATACTAAAAACACTTTGTGCTATGATTCACTGTGGGTGCTTGTGCACCCAGAGCCCCCGTGGTTTCGGCGCCTATGCTAATTTGTATAATTTAATTGATTTTATACCCGATATTTGCTGTCGGCACTTGGTGGAACTGCTTAACATTGCTAACTGAATAAAACGTTTGGATAATTTCCACTAGTGCAAAGGAAGTTTAAGTAGGTAAATCTTTAGATAAAACTAGTCCTGAGATGGTTTCCGAACACAATCATTTGCCAAACCCAGTTGAGGTAACTGTAACAAAAGCAGATTTTTTCCGGGTGACCTTTTTTCCTGGGGTTTTTTTCCGTATGACTTTTGTCCGGGATTCACTTGCGATGTAGAACCAGCCTTAAACCATCTATTATTTTGGTATTATAGAGGACATGTGGGCCGTAGAAAATATAATAAATAAATAAATAAATAATAAATAAATAAGTTCTTTATTTTCATTTTACATAATCGAATTGTAAGTAACAGTAATAAATATTGTTACAATAAATAAATGAATATCATAATACAATAAAGAAATAAAGAAGTAAAAGATACACCACTTAGCTATAAAAACAGCTGTGTGTGGCTTTGCAAATATTATTAACTTTGCATCGATCATGCATGTGCTAGAAAAAATCTATATAAAAAAAAGCAATTCAATTTAAAGTAAAAGCAAAAATTCAATCTATGGAAAATGAAGCAGAAACCTTTTGACCAGTTTATTAAAATTATTCCGATGTATGTGTAAGTTATTTTCTTTAATGTACAACTGAAAGTTATTATAGAGCTTTGGCATGTAGTAATTGAAACATCTTTGACCGACTGATTTATTTACTTTATGTGGGATAGCATCAGTTCTGTGGCTAGTAATGTAATTATGATTATGCGTATTTATGCTTTGTGAGTTTTTCCAAATATATTTTAATATGGCACTATAGAATAATTGTTGCAATGTCATGACATTCGAATCACTAAAAACAAGGTTAGTCAGATATATACTAGGCTTTCCTAAAATAATTTTTAATATATACTTTTGTATTATTTCCACCCTCTCCGTGTAAAGACGGGCTGCTCCACCCCAACTTAGTATGCCATAGGACAAAATGGACTGTACCAAAGCATAGTAAAAACAGTAAAGTTGTTTAACTAATAATATTTCTTTTAATTTCTTAATGACATATATAGCTTTTCTTAATCTATTGCATATATTGTTTATTTGAATGTCCCATCGCATGTGTTGGTCCACGGTGATTCCAAGATACTTGGTGGAAATTACCTTTCTTATGTTTATGTTGCATTTACAATTACGAGTAGTTACAGGGCAATTTGTATCATGAACTGTAATGTTAGTAAAATCAGCTTGACTATTTGCATATATACTAAAAGTAATAAACACACTTTTTGAATAATTCAAACTCAATATATTTGCATCTAACCAACCTTTTATAATAGACAAATCTTGTGTTGCTGCAGTTCTCACCGCGTGCCAACTTTCTGCTTGCAGAATCAAGACAGCATCATCCGCATAAGCAATCAGTTGACCATTCAAATCAGTAGATAGTAGAAGGTCATTAATATATATTAGAATAGTACAGGTCCAAGTATGGTACCTTGGGGTACCCCACATGTAATTATTTCCGAAGAGCTTCGAGTCTGATTAATATTAACTAGTTGTGTTCTATTACTTAAATAATTTTTGAAAATACTTAATGCAGTTCCACGAATTCCACATTTATATAATTTGTTTAACTAGAAGGATTGAATGATCAACTGTGTCAAATGCCTTAGCAAGATCGAGAAATACCGCAACACAAGGTTCTGAATTGTCTAATGCGTTGTATATGCGCTCACATAGTAATGCAATCGCGTCATTTGTGCTCTTAGTTTGTGTGAAGCCAAACTGGTATTTTGAAAGTACTTTATGCTCTTTGAGAAAAGACGTGAGCCTAATATGTATTAATTTTTCAAAAATTTTTGCTACATTGGATATAATAGATACAGGTCTATAATTTGAAATACAGTTTAGCGGTCCACCTTTATGTATCGGAGTTATAACAGCAACTTTGAGACAATTAGGAAACGATCCTTACAAAAAACAGTTATTAAAAATTGTAGCAAGAGGTGATGCAATAATATTTGAAATTGATTTTAAAGTTTCAGATTTAATATTGTCTATACCGGAAGATTTGTTATTTTTAAGCTGTTTTATAATTGAAATAATCTCCTGAGAATTAGTTGGGGTAAGAAATATGCTGTGCTCTAAATTTGACTAATCATGAGAGATGTTTTTTCTTTGTCCAACTGAATTTTTTTGGACAATACCTTACTAACGTTAACAAAGTATTTATTAAATTCATTGGCTATATCCTTTTTGCATTCTATAGTTTTGTCATCAATAGTTAAACAATTAATTGACTGTTTTTGTGGTTCATTATTTAATGCTTCTTTAGCAATATTCCATAATATTTGTGAATTGTTTTTATTGAGTTCAATTTGTTGACGGTAATATTTGTTTTTAGTTTTGACAATGAGAGCATTTATTGTTGATTTATACCTTTCATATGTTTCCCGTATTACATTATTTTGTGGATATAAACGCATTTGATGATATAGCTTATTCCTGACGTGAATTGATTTAATTATGCCATTTGTAATCCAATGAAACACTAAAGATGGCTGCAAGCCCAAATACTAGTGGTATTTAGAAATATCAGAGCATATGATATAATAAACGTTTAATGGGGAAAATTAAGTTTCGTTGACTAAGGGCCTATTCTACAATGCAAGTATATACTTAGAATAAGCTATCCGAGGTATAATTGTCATAGTTTTCTTTGTTACAACAATCGTTTCTAGGGTATTTATTCCTGAGATAACTTTATCCTTGGATTGTAGAACTGGCCCTTAATATTTTAAAGTAAATGAACGATTAAAAATAAAAATGAATTGTTTTTATTGGAACTATATATCTGAACTTAATTCTTAAATGCCATATTTTTCTTTTTAGAAATAAAGATAGTTTCTTCCTGACATATTACATTAATTCTATTTCCCGCCAAACCGTAAAATAATTGAAAAATATATTCCTAAAACTAATTTTAAATGATGCATAAACTTTTTGAGAAATCAATGATAAAACAGTTTTCCATTTGTTGTGAATTTTGCGGAAGACGCTGTATACGAAAATTTTACAGATCTACTTGTTTATTCATTATTTACGTGAGATTTCGATATACCTATAAGTACATTTCAAAATCACTCTATATATGCGTCTTCTTAAGAGTGGCACATTTTTTATAATTCAACGTATAGAACTTAAAATATTTGAATTACAAATGGCAAAGTGTTAATCTTTTACTAATTATAATATCAAGTCTCTTAATGGGTATTTTATCATTTTTGTAAAATAAAATGAATTAATGAAAAACGCAGATTAACATCTGTAAGAATACTCGATTCTCGTTATCAAAGTATTGTACTCTTTTTGATGTATGCAATCAAGATATGTATGTTTTTACTACCATTCCAGTAATTTAATGTGTTTCTCATCTGAATTCCTTTAGATAAGTCTTCTAATTAAAGTTAGTCCACCATAAAATCCTTTGCTATTGTCGATCTTTTGGAGGGAATAATATTTGCAGATAGATTTGGCTTATATCGGCGCGGCGGTTAAAACAAATATGTGCAATCTAAATCTAAGAATAATTAAAAGCAGGTTATCTTGAAGTTTTGGCAAAACCATTAATGTTTTATTTAAACTAATCCCAGATAAATACAACCGATGCTTCAAACTTCACAAGTAAATAGTTTTTTGGATTTACTTGATTCCTTTATTACTGAGTGATGCGGTAGGTAAAACGCATTGGGTTCATTTAATTTTGATACCGGAACGAATTTTATATGGCTAACTCTTTGATAGTCGTTCATAAATGACTATAATTTGTTATAGTAAGGAATTTCGATTTAATTTAGTCTTTAAAATTGAAAATCGCCTGCTAGTCATTTTCATTGTTAAGCCGATTAGCCAATATTGGAGGGATTAATTTTGAACGGCAGTTTTATTACCTGCCGGCACCGTTTCGTCGAAATGTGTTTGCAAAATGTGCTTCACGTTGTACTTTTCATGGGAAACACAACATTCTTAATAAAATTCGTATTTGTCAGTTTCCAAATTGACAGATTTAAAATTTTTCAAACATTTGATGATAATGTTCCCAAAAGTGCAAAAAATAACGTATACCACACGGGAATAAAGTGCATAAATCCCTTGAGTGATTATTTCCCTCAGGTCCTACGGGCCCTCAGGAAATAGTATTCACTCGCGGGATTTAATGATGCACTTTAGTCCCTCATGACATAATATACTACCGGGTGACTATAAATGGTTGTGATTTCTTTTTCTTAGGTTGGCACTGTTTATGTTAGTGGCACTGTAAGTCTATGCCAAATTCAATGTTCGCAGGTTAGGTTTTGCGTCATTCTGTGTCAAAACTGACGCAAAACCTGCTAACCTCGAATTTGACATAGACTTACAGTGCCACCAACATAAACAGTGCCAACCTAAGAAAAAAAATTACAATCATTTATAGTCACCCGGTATTTGTATTAGTCTAACGGATTTCTTACAGTATTTTTAACAAGCCTGTAACTGTTATGGAAGGTCCATTTGAATATACTGAGAAGGGAACCCGTAGTCTGGCAAGCCTACGGTGGTGGTTTTAGCCCCTGGCGTCCTTGAAGGGCGGAAAAAAGTAATGTGTCAAAACTGACATAAAACCTAGGAATAATATGTTGGTAACACTGTAAGTCTATGTCAAATTTGAGGTTAGCAGGTTAGATTTTGTGTCAGTCTGTCAAAACTGACGGAGAACCTAACCTGGTAACCTCGAATTTGACAGACTTACAGTGCCACCAACTTATTATTCACACGTTTGAATTTCCACAGCCCGCTGAGGATCAGTTTTTTTCGATCTCTCGATATTTTACTGTAAATGGTTAAGTTTATTATGCAACTTTATGTGAATCTGAGGTAAACTTACCACCAGCGAAAGCGTCTGTCAATCTTTTTACTTACATAAAATATGATTACCTTTAACATAGCAAAGAGCCAGACTTGTTATTATAGTTCTTTCTTATTATTTTTTCCATAATTCAAAGACGCAAGGGGGCCAAAACCACCACCACAGGCTTCCCAGACTTCGGGTTTTCTTCTCAGTATATTCAAAGCGACCTTCCATAACAGTTCACGCTTGTTAAAAATACTGTAAGCAAACCCGTTGCTGGCTCTTGGACTATATGTATTATCGATAACCTCATTTACCTACAAAACGTCAATCATAACTAGAGAACGCCATCATAAGTATTAAATAGGCAGTTGTAAATATAAAAGTAGACATTGTGGACATATTGGTAGGTGTAGAATTAATTGCACTTTATGACCAATAAATAGTTTTTTCCCGTAATGAATCAGCACTCAGGTATTATACAAGTTTTCCGCGACTATTAAAAAGATTCAGAAAGCCAAATCGTATTTATTTTTCCACAATTTTAGCCTTGAAGTGAGAAACAGTTAATCAAATAAACAAACCCACCATATTGCAACGTCATCTACAAGAATGCAATTTCAAAACTGTTTACTGCCGCTGGTACATGCAGTCGGCGACTCTAAACGCGATCGGCGTTTTGGGCGAGGCTCGTACTAGCGTTCTAGGCCATTTTGCCGAATGGCCAAAGTGCCGAATCGATGTGCAGTCGGCATCTTGGGATTCTTGGGCTAAATACAAATTTCGATTCGCGTTCGGCTCCGACGCTAACCTCACGAACGATGTAACGACGGTCAGCGCCGTTCGGCGTTTTGGACACGTTCGGCAGAATGGCAGTCGGCGTTTTGGACATATTCGGCGGATTGGCAGTCGGCGTTTTGGACCTAGTCGGCAGATTGGCAATCGGCGTTTTGGACATAGTCGGCGGAATGGCAGTCGGCGTTTTGGTCGAATTATCGGTTCGGCGTTTTGGACAATCCACATTTTACCGAATGACCAAAGTGCCGAATAGATCTGTTGTCGGCGTTTTGGACCAAATACAATTTTCGATTTGTATTCGGCTCCGACGCCAAGCCCGCGAACTACGTGACGTCAGTTGGCGTCGTTCGGCGTTTTGGACACTTTCGGCAGAATGGCAGTCGGCGTTTTGGTCCTAGTCGGCGGAATGGCAGTCGGCGTTTTGGACGAATTATCGGTTCGGCGTTTTGTCCTGGACTCTTTCATAGCAGCAATAAAAGCGTTGCAAGGCGTGTTGTCGTAAAGAATGTAAAATGAATGTGTTAAGTATCAAGTTGATATGGCAACTGCGCCGTGCGCGTTCGTTGAGCGCAGTCGAACTTACAATGTGTTGTTAATAACATCAGTAGCATTCTAGCTCTCAACAGAAAAACAGCGTTCAGCGTGACGCTATGTGTATCGAATAAATAAAGCATTTACAATTACCACGGCGGTGTTTCAAATGATTCCTTCAAGAGGATGACTACCCGCAAAATATCCATGGTCCTTCGGGCAGGATTAGCCAGAAAATACAAGAAGTAAGCCAGGAAAACGACGCTGGATTACGTACACACATTTGAAGATTATAATTCAAGGTTAGTCCTTTACCACATTTAAACCAATTTCCTATATCGTATACCTAACTCCTCGTATGTAAGATTGTCACGATGATAAAAACAAACTCGATAATTCTCGTATAAAAATACAAATAGCGCTAATATTCAAATAAGATTATTACTCGGTTTCTCGTATAATTAACTATTGCACGGAAATAATCACGTTTAAGTGGTTTACACGATTTTCTCAAATTTATTCTCGTTTAAAAATAAAATCACGATGTCTGAAAGCGAAATTATAACAGCAGAACTCGGTTTAAAACGCATAAAAAATGCAAGAGCTCATATTAAGAGCCAATTAACACGATTTCAAATTTTTTTGAGTAAATACGATGCCTCGGTACACCTAATCGAAGTGTTGCAAGTACGTTATGAAAACATAAAGCGCGTCTTAGAAAAATTTAATGCGGTACAACCGGAATACGAGGAATTGCTCTTAAATGTGTTTCCTGATAATTATAGCGAAGCGGAAGCCAATCAATAACGAGATGCAATGGAAAATAAATACTAAGAAGCGATGGCGACCGCGCAAACAATTTTGTATATAGGCCTTTATGCACGACGGTCTGCAGGTATTAGCGCGGGCTCGCACTCGGCGGCGTCGGCAAACGTTACTCATCACACAGGTGTTAGCGCAGACGCTGCGTTGCCAAACCTCTCAGCGAAATTACCGCTCCTAACATTACCCGAATTTCACGGATTGTATAGTGACTGGCAACGATTTCGCGATGTTTTAAGCAATCGTACATAATAATAAAGCACTTTCGGATGTGCAACGTTTTTATTATTTAGAATCCTCTCTAAAAGGGGAGCCCAAAAATATAATCGCATCTTTAGCGCCGACGGATGCTTCTAGAAAGAAGATATCAAAATAAAAAGATAATAGTTAACGCGCATTTAAAGGAAATTATGGATATGCCGATCGTATCCAAAGAATCGCATGTTGCGCTAAGACAATTGTCGAACACGTTCTTTAAAAATTATAGGTCTCTGGAGGCGCTCGGTGAAAACGTAAACCATTTTCATTTATATTCTCGTAACAAAATTAGACATGAATTCGAAACGCGAGTGGGAGATATTTAGCAAGGATGAAGATTCTCCTAGCATCGATGAGTTTAACAACTTTTTTATGCAACGATGCCAAATTTTAGAGGCGATAGACACGAAAACGTCTTTAAATAATTTGAACGGCAGAAAATACAAATAACTCTAATTCTAATACAAATTATCGGAATATGTGTCCTTATTGCAAGGACGGACATTTTATTTACTTTTGCCAAAAATTTAAGGCTCTATCTGAGTCTGATCGTTTAAATCAAACAAGAAAATTAAATCTATCCACAAATTGCCTTCGTTATGGGCACAAAAAATAAATTGTAATTTGCAAGGGTGCAAAATATGTAAACGAAAGCACGCGACTTTATTGCACGATTCTCGAGAAAATTCAAATCATACGGATGTTAATGGATCTAATAAAGACTAACATATACAAACACAAACGTTTGGCAATACCGAGTTACAAAATACTCATATACAATACCGCGAGCGGTCGACGAATTGCCGAAAATTTTTGTCAAAGTGTATGAGTGTTTATTGCTTCGATATAAATTGGTCGAGTGCGACAGCACGAGACCAATTTTGAAGCAATAAACACGAATAAACACTTTGACAAAAATTCATGCAATTCGTCGGCTGCAAGCGGCATTTGAAGGACTATTCAACGACCAAAATTGACATTTCTTAGTAATTAATCAATTTTATTACGTCCTCTTTGAAAATAAAAATCTGTTGACGTAAAATAAATTGTTTGTCAAATTTGACATTTCTAATATCATATTTGATTAATTTTACAGGAAGTTAAATAAATATCACAGGAAGAGAAAAAAATTGTCATTAAAACTCCGCTAGCGGAATTGTTGCACAACTTTACGCTGATTGGTGGCAAATGACATGAATACTAAATTATGATTGGTGAATAGTTAAGTTGAAGGGAGTGAGGTGAATAGTCAAACCAATCATGCCGCGATGGATAATTATTTGGTAAATACCGAGCCGTTTGTTTTATTATTAACAGCAATCGTTACAGTTTACAATGCTAACAATCAACCCATATCGTGTCGCGTATTACTCGATAACGGGTCTCAGTCAAATTTCGTTACCCAAAACATCGTAAATAAACTAGGCTTGCGTACGAAGAAAATAAGTTTGCCAGTATCTGGTCTAGGTCAAATTAAAACAAACATAACCGAACAAGTTTTCATAGAAATATCCTCGAATTAAAATTCGTTTAAAACAAAACTATCGTTTTTCGTTATCGATAAAATCGCGGGCTTGGTTAATCAGTACTTCTGCGATGTATCGAATTTAAATATTCCTGAAAAATTTTCTTTAGCCGATCCGGAATACAATGTTCTTTCGAAAATAGATATGCTTCTAGGAGCTTCGATATTTTTTGAATTACTTTCTGTCGGCCAGGTTAAACTCGGAAAAAATTTACCCATTCTACAAAAAACTATTTTGGGTTTCTGGTCGAATACCGACTAATCTCGTTCAAGCGAATAGCTTCGTTTCTTAATGCCTATCCTGAAACTACGCGTTGGAAGAGCAAGTCGAAAAATTCTGAAGCTTAGAAGAAGTAGAGCACGAGTTAAATAAAAACCAGTTTTCCGTCGAAGAAATGGAATGCGAAGAGCATTTTGTAAACAACGTTTCGAGAAATAAAGAAGGTCGATTTATCGTAAGGTTACCATTGAAAAGAGATTATTTAAAGTTAGGCGACAGGGAGAAGACAGCGTTAAATGGCTTATACGCGATAGAGAAAAGGTTAAATAACCGTCCCGAATTGAAACAAGCCTATCAATCCTTTGTGCTCGAATATGAGCAGCTAGGGCATATGACACAAATTCCACGCGACTTGAAGTCAATCGGTCCTACTTACTATATACCCCACCATAGCGTAGAACGACCCGACAGCTTAACCACTAAGGTCAGAGTTGTTTTCGATGCATCGCGTAAAAGTACAACGAATACCTCGCTTAACGATGTCTTAAAAATCGGTCTTGTAATACAGTTCGATCTGTTCACTATTCTTTTACCCTTTAGAAGGCACAACTTCGTCTTAATCGGAGATCTAACAAAGATGTACCGAAACATTTTGAGACACGACGAACATAAAGATTTGCAGCGCATAGTTTGGCGCAACAATTCAAACGAATCAGTAAAATACTTTCAGTTAAACACGATAACTTACGGTACGTCCTCGGATAGTTATTTAGCGACTCGTTGCTTAAAACAAATTGCGATCGAGAAAGGTGAAGAAAATCCAGTTGAAAGCAAAATTATCGAATGCGATTTTTATATGGACGACCTGCTTTCCGGGTCTCATTCTAGCGAAGAATTAAATAAAATACGCTAAAATATAATGAACATTTTTTCGGAATACGGGTTCAAAATTCGCAAATTTCAGTCAAATGATCCAAATTTAGTGAGGGTTTTAAAGCAATCCAGCGACTCGCAATATTTAATCACAGATGATCATAGCACGAAAACTCTCGGCGTGTCATGGATTCCTTCCTTAGATTCATTCGAATACAAGGGACAACAACTCTTACCCAACTCGGATAGGGTTACAAAACGAACTGTCTTATCTTTTATAGCAAAAATATTTGACCTGCTAGGGCTTTCAGGTCCTATAGTAATTCGCGCAAAATTAATACTCCAGAAACTATGGCAATTAAAAATAACTGGGACGAATCGATTCCCCTAGAACTGCATTCCAGTTGGCAGGAATTTACAAAACAAATTTCAAAAATAAATTTGTTTCGCATACCACGTCACGTGCTAGCTAGAAACCCAATTAACATTCAAATGCACGCGTTTTCTGACGCTACTGAAAATTCATATGGGTGTTGCGTGTATTTAAGATCGGTTGATATAGGAGGCGCGGTCAAATGTTGCTTGTTATGTGCCAAATCGCGAGTAGCTCCTTTAAAGGCGGTGACACTCCCGAGGTTGGAGCTGCTAGGAGCCCTGCTGGTATCTCGATTATTAAATAAATGTCTACGTCACTTAGAAATAGAAATCGATGCTGTTTTTCTCTACACGGATTCAACGATCGTTTTATTATGGCTTTCAAGCGAACCGCGAACTTGGCAGACCTTCATAGCCAACCGTGTAGCCGAAATACAACAACTAACGCGTACACAAGATTGGCATTATATCTCTACCACGCAAAACCCTGTTGATATTGTTTCTCGGGGCGCAACGTTACCGGATTTAAGAGATGAAAAATTATGGTGGCACGGGCCGTCTTTCTTGTTAGAACCCCCTGATTCGTGGCTTGAAAATACAAATATTGCCAACTTCGCTCGTACTCCGTCACAAACCATAGAATTTAAGAAACCGAAAACTAATCTATCTTTTCTTTGCGAAAATATAAGAAGCAATGACTTTAACATTTTCGAGCGTTATTTAAGTTTCTCCAAATTAAGCAAAATTACAGCATTATGCTTTAGGTTTATCAAAAATATCAAGGTCAATTTCGAATTTAAAAAATTCGGACAGATAACAAACGCGAAAGAAGTCGCATATTTAACGAATAAAGAAATTTCATTTAGTACCGAACGTCTGGCTAAAATAGCACAGCGCCAAGCATTTCCTGAAGAAGTGAAGTGTTTAGAAGGGGACAAAGAAATAAATCATAAAAGTAAACTTAAATCACTCTCGCCGTTTTAAGATGACAATAAATTAATACGCGTTGGAGGTAGACTCAAAAACTGGAACCTAACTTATTCAAGGAAGCATCCGATAGTTCTCCCAGCTAAACACGTTTTTACTCAGTTAGTGATTGACTATGAACACAAACGTACACTTTATTCCGGTGCTCAATGCACATTATCGCACGTAAGACAAATTTACTGGCCGCTTAAAGGTAAAAAAATAGTAAGATCGCACATAAGAAAATGCGTGCCATGTTTTAAGGCGAGTCCGTATGATAACATCGTTCCTAAAATGGGCAAATTGCCCGAAGCTCGCGTTATTCCGTCTCGACCGTTCATGTCGGTATCGGTCGATTATGCAGGCCCATTCGAGCTGAAAGATGGTAAAACTCGCACAAATAAAATGATAAAGGGTTACATTTGCATGTTTGTATGTCAAGCCACAAAGCATGTTCATATTGAAGTCGTAACGGACTTAACTAGCGATGGTTTTTTGAGTGTGCTGAAGAGATTCGTGTCTCGGAGGGGTTTTTGTACAAATATATACTCAGACAAAGCTACAAATTTCGTAGGTAGCAATAACGAACTTATTTCTAGACAAAACTTAGCGAATAACGCCAGTTTTCAGAATGATATTGTGAACTTAAACATTAAGTGGCATTTTATGCCCGCAATGTCACCACATTTTGGTGGATTGCATGAAGCCGCAATAAAATCGTGTAAACACAATTTAAAACGTGTCTTAAATCAGACTCGCTTACATTACGAAGAGTTTTATACTTTAACGACTCAAATCGAGGCAATCTTAAACTCGAGGCCTTTTATCCCTCTCTCATTCGATCCTAATGACCACGAAGTTATCATGCCGGCTCATTTCCTGATTGGGCAACCACTCACCGCTGTACCAGAACGAAATTGGACGGATTTAAGGGTTAATTTTGTAAAACGATACCGCCACCTTCAGCTGATTGGTCAACACTTTTGGTCTCGATGGAGACAGGACTATCTAAATCACCTCCAGCAAAGGACAAAATGGCAGTTTGATGCTGATCCGATGATCCACATCGGTTCCTTGGTGCTCATGAAGGAAGACAACGTCCCGTCGATATGCTGGCCTTTGGGTCGAATCCTGGAAATCCATCCGGGAAAGGACAATGTGACACGAGTAGTAACGGTTAAGACTCAAAGTGGTGTGTTTAAACGCGCTATCACGAAGTTATGTTTATTACCGGTTGACAGTGGAATAACAGTTTGACACTCGAGGCGGTGGCTTATAGTTCGCGAAATTAGGCTTCGATCGATTTAGTTTAATGCTATACTTTTATTTAAATATGTAGTATGTCTTAGTATTAAGAAACATTTGTTTGTGTTTATGTTGAAGGTCCAACCCTTCAAGGGGGCGACTTATGTTAAGTATCAAGTTGATATGGCAACTGCGCCGTGCGCGTTCGTTGAGCGCAGTCGAACTTACAATGTGTTGTAGCGATGTGTCGATCCGGTCGGATTCGATACAAAGGATCGAATGCGGGGCAGGATCGATTTGGATCGAGTCCAAGTTTCGGTCCGGAATCGTTCCGAGGAACGAAAAGGTCGCGAGGCTTCAATCCTCGCGGACATTCATTCCTTTGGCATTCCGTAATTCAATCCATTTCAATACAGAATACAATACAATGTGTTGATGGGGAACAGCAAATGATGATGGTGTTCGTTTTAAAGGCTCGACGTCGACAGGCGACACATGATACGGCCGAACTTGCATGCTTTTTTATCAGTTATCAGTGATTTATGGCTTTTGGCGGCTTTGTATGTGCCCAATTGATGTCTGAGACATATAAACATACTGAATTACCGACTGCGTGACCACAAAGATACTCGCGTTGTTCGTTCCGGGTCCGGAATGACCGAGGACCCCGGGTGTCTGAAATGCACATTCAATTTCGATGTCGATCCGAGGATCGAGTCCGATGGACTCGATCCACTTGCGGAATGGGATTGGAATGAACGAGTCCGCAAAAGTATCGAAACTTCCCATCACTAATGTGTTGTTAATAACATCAGTAGCATTCTAGCTCTCAACAGAACAACAGCGTCCAGCGTGACGCTATGTGTATCGAATAAATAAAGCATTTACAATTACCACGGCGTTGTTTCAAATGTTTCCTTCAAGAGGATGACTACCCGCAAAATATTCAGAATGTACAGTCGGATGTATATTAAAGTGTTATGTTCAAGAGTTACAAACAATTTGTATGTTTTTGTTTAATATAAATAGTCGTTTACTTATATTCGTTACTTATGATCTATTAACCCAAAAGGTTTTTATTTTAAAGGAACGCCACTAATATCAAATAATTGTCACATAAAAATCCTTGAAAGTAGAATTAAACAGGTACTAATTATTATTTATACCTATTATCGTTTAAATACATTGTGCTTTCCTGTATACAACTTAAAATCAGTAAACACAGATCTAAACTTGTTTGTTTGTTTGTTAATGGACAAGGTCTAGGCATGCAGAGTACCAGGTACCTTAGACACCGACTGCTTTGGTCATATGGTCAAAGTCCTACTTAGAATTTTGCCGAGACTAAGGAGTTCCAACCCTAGCAAGGGATCTTTTACATGCTACATATCGTAGTAACATGGGTCCCACGGTTTTACATCACTTCCGAATGATGGCTGTAGAAGCTTTCATCTGCATTTTTTTATTTTTGAAAACCTCACCGGGACCGGGAATCGAACTCGCGACCCTTAGATCAGTAGTCAGGATGCTTACCACTGAACTAGCGACCCCGGCAGATCTAAACTTCAAACTTAAATAAAAATTACTATAGTCCATTTACTTGACATCTGCACTGTCAGTGTCAAATTTTAAAAAAATGTCTTGACTATACCTCAAAAATAATGTGTTTTTTATTAGACTGTACAGTAATTTAATTGTTAAAATGTGAAAAATAGCAGTGGTGTCAACATAATGTCAGTTTGACAGTGCAGATGTCAAGTAAATGGACTATACTAGCCTACATTAAAAGTTGTAGGTTATGAAATCGTAACTGTTAAAGAAACTAAGCAGTATTATACTACAGCTTCTTTATCCTTTGGGTAGTGTAACTCTCTTTCTAATATTATCATTGATGTTCATGTTTGTTTTAAAACATGAAAAATAAAATGTAATTGAAAACGTCACTTCGACATTTTAATTGTCCCACCTTTTCTTTGTAGCCAATATGGCGGATTTGCGGTACTTGATAGAGACTCTAATATGTAACAGGTAATAAAATAATAATAATCAGCTGGGCTGTAGTGGATCCGCTTCAAAAATAGCTGTGCAAAATGCATCAAATTTCTTTGCTCGTTTGTGCCAGACACACACCAACTACGTATTAATTTTCCGGGTAAGATGTAATCTACTGTGTTCAAAAGTTTTGAAGTGTAACTTAAAAAAATGTTTTAGGATTTCATAAAATTCAAAAGTGAATCGTCTATCATTGGTGATTATGCGATTGATTTATGCTTCTGCTTATGTGGCAGTTTTGATTTCTGTAAAATGCAAACAACTATTTAGGGTGCCTATATTTAGTACTTTGATTATAATTGATAACAACGGGGCTTATACATATTTACGAAATAGATTACAAATATCTTGTATAATAATTAACAAAATAACGTTTTAGATCTGTTTGGTGCTGAAATATATCTAGATTTGTAACAATATTAGTTCGCTTGTACTTGTTACTAGATATGTACATAAATTGTTTTAACATTTATTATTACATGCTATTACTTTATGTAGGTTTTTTTCTATAGGAACAATGATGCAGATTGGTATCAAATTACCAATAATAAATGACAGTGTATATGAATCTACATTTATAATTGAATTCTGTATAACCTAAGCGTTTTGAAACTTTATTGTAAATTTTTAAATGTTATTACATTCTGTCGTAACAAACACTCGTTTTGTTAAAATAATATGCAAATACCACTAAAATGTTAAAATAATGGTATATCATGTTATTAGGAGCAAAAGTTATATTTTATGTGGCGAGGCTGGGCGGGTTATCTGCCGAGCTTGCCAGGCAGATAAGTACAGCCGAGCCACATAAAGATAGTTTTGCTCCGAATAACATATAGTATTTTGTCTACAAACGTTTTTATAACAAATTATTTACAACTTTGTGAACAAAATTCGAAGAAAATTACGGCAGATAAAGTTGTCAGCGGCAGATAATAACTTTATCTGCCGCTGACGACTTTATCTGCCGCTCGTCAGCGGCAGTTAATATTATCTGCGGCTTGGCAATAAAGTGACAGTTTAGCATCATCAATCCAGCAGTATAATGCCATATTTTACTGCCGTTTGAAGAAAAAGAATGGTTATACAAAGTTGAGCTCATAAGCAGTTACGTATTTCAAATTAATCTTTTTTAGTTCAGCGAGAATTTTACAGAGACCAATACAATTGTAAAACCGGTTAGCATATTTGAGTTCGCTCGATGCCACCGCGCGGGTCGGGAATGCCGGACTCTGATTGGTCCGCAGTCTTGCCAACTACGTTTGAACCGATGATTCTTATTAGCTTTAATTTTATTGTAATCTTTTAATTATTATATTCTTTTAACTTGTGTCAGTGCACTTGTTGCATATTAGCACCCATATATTGCAGTGGTTACAGAGGTGGGATTCAGGGCTTAAAACCATTGCATGTATTCCCTCGAATTTTTGATGATTAAAATGACTACGCATGAGCTTTCTGTGGTATCATACGTTGATTTGCATGCATCGTTATTTTAATTGTCACAAATTTCCATCGCATGAATCAAAAACTCTCTTTTAATCACCCCAATCTGACTTTAAGACTCATTTCAATTTTGTTATATTATCTTATCCCTATCTTACTTTAATTTTTACCCTAATTACACTATCCTAACTTATAAAGGGTGGCTCAACATTTGGCTAATACTATCCTAACTTATTATATGCTATCTCTGTATGGGCACATCGCTGAGATATAGAAACGTCCCCTGATTCTGCCGTCAACTTCATTTATTAGTTCGTAAGTGTTTTCATTACTTAACACCTTGTGTACTCGATACGGTCCTTCATAAACGTTCAGGTATTTTGCACATATTTTCTCTCGCCTATCTGCTACTCTAAGTTTCTTGATTATTACCAAGTCTCCGATTCTAAATTTCATGCGTTTCTTTATCTTTCTATTTTGCTTCTGTTCGTAACGATCTTGTATCCTTCTGACCCGTTGCCTAATTTTCTCCATTAGCTCCATTACTTCTGTAGCCTCTTCTTCTTGCTTCCAGCTGGTACCACGCCTTTGCATAATGTTACTGGGCTTATCTCGGTCGTTATGTTAGGTACATTGTTAATAAAGTCCTCTACCTTCGACAAGTATTGCACCCACCTATTATGATGTTCGCGAGTCAGAATCCTCAAGTACTTGATTGTTTCTTTTATGTACCGCTCTGCTACATTAGATTGCGGGTGTCGTATGCTGCAGAAGTATGCTTTGATTCCTTTCTGTTCTAAGTTGTTGATCATCCTTGCATTCCTAAAATAAGTTGCGTTGTAGGCCAAGATTTTCGATGGATTTTATCACCTGTTCTGTGTGGCTGTGTCTTGCTGGGTATAGTTTAATGTATTTCGAAAACACGTCCACCAGGATTAGATTATGTCGGTACCCATATTGTCCCGGTACCAAGTTTCCCAGATAATCGATCGCGACTAGCTCTAATGGTTCGTTGACTCGTATGCTTTTAATCACGTTTTGATTAGTATGATTCTTCTCTTTGGCTAACTGACAGATCTTGCAACAATTCGTGAAGTGCTTAATGAATTTAATATAGTTCTCGGTGTAAAAACATTCGCGAAACATCAACCATGTTTTCCTTCCCCCACAGTGTCCGAAAGTTTGATGAATTTCCTTCACCACGTTAACTACATCTTCTCTACATAGTACTATTAATTATTTTCCACCTAGTAATTTTACCAATAGACCTTCGACTATTTTAAAACCATTGTATTTTTGATTTGAACTATCTTGCACTAAATTTCTTATTTGTTGGAGTTCTAAATTTTTATGTTTGGCTAATAATTCTTCCTTCGAAAATCTTCCTTGTTGATAAATTTTTTCTATCCCTACCATTAATTGTTTCTGTCGTTTACTTTTTGCTGCGTCCTTCCTGCTTAAAAAATCAGCCACGACATTCATGTTGCCTGATCTATGTCTTATTTCGAAATCATACTGTTGCAAGTACAATGCCCATCTGGATAATCGGTCGTTATGGACCGTTTTGTTTTTGAGGAACGATATGGCTGAGTTGTCTTTCTCGATGTAAAACTTATTTCCCCTCAAGTAAAATTTTAATTTGTTGATTGCAAATATAATAGCTAACACCTCCTTTTCAGCGTTTGTATACCTGGTCTCGTAACCCTTTAGAATTCGTGATATCAAACATATCGGGACCTCCACTCCTTCTTGGACTTGTATTAATTCAGCAGGGACTGCCATGTCCGACGCATCTGTCCTTAAGATAAAGCTCTCCTTGAAGTTTGGGTACTTGAGTAGTAGTCCTTCGTGAAATTTTAGTTTTAAATTGTTGAACGCCTTTTCTTTTTCCTCGTTCCAAATCCACTTTGTGTTCTTTCTCAACAATTCTACCAATGGTAATGTCAGCTCTGAATAATTTGCAATAAATTTCTTGTAGTAATTTAATAGGCCAAGTATCCCCCTCAACGTTTTCAAGTTCTTGGGCCGAGGCAAATTCTTTATTTCTTCTATCCTCGTTTCACTGATAGTTACCCCATTGTTACTAATCTCATATCCTAAGTAGGCTACTTTCGTTTGCATAAACTGGCATTTATCTAAATTCAGCTTTAGGCCGTTTTCATTTAATCTGCTAATAACTAAATCTAAGTGTACCAAATGTTGTTCCACGTCTCGTGAGAAAACTAAAATATCGTCGACATAGTGCACGCAAAACTCTTCAAATTTGTTCAAAATGTGTTGCATAGCTCTCACTAAAGCTGCACATGAAGTGTCAAACCGAACGGGACCGCCTTAAAATGAAAAATTTCCCCCTCTAAGCAGAATCCAGTGTATTTTCTTGAATCTTCGTGTATTGGAATCAGCCAAAACGAGTTTCTCAAATCTAATTTCGGTAACACTTTTTTATCCCATATATGGCTTAACAAGGCATCTATCGTCTGCCGACTTTCATATTGGGGTTTTGTAATCTGATTTATCCTGCGTGCATCTAAACATAATCTTAAGCTACCGTCGCTCTTCTTAACCACCACCATAGGATTTACAAAGTTCGTTTTTGATCGCTCTATTACATCTTCTTCCAACATCTTCTGTACCTCATGCTTTACTTTTTCACGCTGAGCAAATGGTATTGGGTATGATCTTGATTTAAATCCAGTCGTTTCGTCAACAACAAGTTTGTGGCAATATTTTGTTGCTTGGCCTGTTTTTTGATTTAAAATCTCCTTATTCCTTTCGATAATTTTCATAATTCTGCCTTTATATTGTATGTATTCAATCCCTATCTGCTCATCATCCAGCATTCCTTCTATTATCGCACAATTATTTATAATTATTTGGTCTCCGGCACTCTGGCTTCGGCAACAAATCATATCGTCTCCCGCTCTATTGGCTGGGCAACAATTTTCACGCACTTGGTCCCCGTACTTGGATCCAGACCAATGCCTTCTATATCATCTATTTGGATGCACTTCTGCATTCCATCAATTTTAATTCTAACTTGCTGAATAATATCGACTCCTATCACAAATTGTACATTTAGGGCAGACACTATGTAAAATCGCACATCATATTCTTTCTTATTTATGCTGTTCTTAATTGCCAATACTCTACTTGTAGTTGATATCTTCTTCCTTGTTGCTGACAGTAACTCGATTTTGTTGACTTTAATTATATTACTTTGTAAAACCTTTAAATGCCTATTTAGGACTTCCTCTTGTACTAGAGAAACCATTGCACCGGTATCAATCAGCGCCTCTTATTCTTGATCTAAAAATTGTAGTTTGATGAATGATAAACATGAGCTTGAAATTTTCTCTTCCTTTTCTTCCAATAAAAATTCTCCCGCTTTCTCGTATGTGATGGCGAAGTTAGCGACGTCCTTAAATCTACTATTTACAATACTATTCACACATAATTTTAAAAATCAGGTTTTTTTATCTATCGAAGGCTCCTCATGCACCTCTGCAATCACAATCCGGTTCATGTTCTTTTTTCCTGGTCTTCTTGGTGTAAATATCTTGTTAACAAATTGTCTATCCTGTGGTTTACTCGTCTCTTGTTCCTGGCATCTCTTCTTGTTTCTCTCATCTATCAGATCGGTATAACTTCTTTGATTACTATTTTCCCCCCTATTGTAATTGACTCAATTTTGATTACAGTTTGCGTTATTATTGTAATTCCTTCTTTGGTACTGATGGTAGTTATAGTCATCCCATTTTCTTTTGCTTGACGTTTGATACGTGTTGCTACTAAAATTTTGATAAGGGATGTTAAGCTTCGTTTCTTTTTCATTATGGACAGCCAGGTCATAATTCCTCACTATTTCAAGGAAGTCCCTCAACGTCTTCACGTTCTGGACAGCCACTGCTCGAGTAATCTCGGCCTCTAAATGCCTGGAGAGGTGTTGAATGATCTACTCCTCCGTCAATCGTGGGGTCAAGTATTGGGCCTTGTTGTAGCGTTGCATAATGTAAATTTCTCTGGAACCCCTCTGTCTATGTACTGGCCAGATGTCAGCTCAGTTCTTACCTGTGCCTGGTGAGTGTTACTCCAGTATTGTTCCTTAAACAGTTCTTTAAACTCGTTGTATGTAGTGTATTTACACTTTACTATGCTATGCCATACTTCTGCGTTGTGTCGGATCGTCATGTTAATTACCTGGAGTTTTCGGCATTCTGTTGGTATCGTCCGCATCAAGTCGTCCAGTTTTGCCAGAAAGATCATTGGCAATTCGCCACTCCTACCTTCAACTTGGGTATCATCTCGTTATTAATACTACTAGTCGCCGTGCTTACAGGGAGCTCTTGGACTTGTTCAATCCTCTCATGCATTCCTTGTATCTCCCTCGTAATTCGGTTATCGATCAGGGCAATGTGGTGTGTATTTCGGCTCTGCCCCTCTTGTAGTTTCACCCACTGTTCGTCCGCTTTCGTTGCGAGGCTGACTAACCCAACTTCAATCATCTCTTTATGTTGTGCCAGTTGTTTGTGTATTTTATTCTCTACACCCTTAATCTTGTCCTCAATTTCCTCTCCTTTCTGTCCGATCTTTTCTTCTATCAATTGTCCCATTTCTTGATGTAATTTTTGTCTAATTTCGTTTCTTGTTGTTTCCTTAAATGTTTCTAATTTTTCTTGTAACCCATCAATTTTATCTTGCAACTCTTGCTTGTTATCTTGTTGCTTCTGCACTAGTTCGTTCTTCAATCCTTCCACCATTAAATTGGTGTGGTTATACCCCCTCGTTTCTCTCTCTTCAGCATTTTTCGTCAATTCCTCTTTTAATTCCTGTACACTCTTTGTCACATCTTGTTTTAATTCCTGTATGTTATTTGTGATCATTTCCTGTAGCTTTTTATCTCGCTCTTTTGCCTCTTCTTTATTTTTCTTGTCCCGCTCTTCTGCTTCTTTTTTGCTTTCTTGCTTTAATTTTTGCGTGTTATTTGCCATTATTTCCTGTAGCTTGTTGTCCCGTTCTTCTGCTTCTTCTTAATTTTTCTTGTCCCGACCTTCTGCTTTTTTTTGCTTTCTTGCTAAATTTGCATTATTGCTCCCATCATTGCGTTTAATTCAAACGTTTGCTTTGGGGCTTGGTGCATTTGTTCCCCCGCCTGATCCCCTTGACGTTCTTGTTCTGCCGCAGACTGTTCGGGTACTTCCGTGACTTCTTCTGCTTGATGCTCTTCTTCCTTTCCTTCTTCTATCCTCTTCATTCTTCTGGTACGCTTATCCATCTTTTTCTGTATGTTAATTACTTAGTTGTCAGGCAAAAACAAAGCGCTCGCACCTACCAGCGAAGCTACCCACACAGATAATAAATTCGAGGTACAAATTTTATATTTCGAAATAGCAATGTGGTTTAATTTTATTTTTGCTATACTACACGTTCGGGCGCCACTTATTGCAGTGGTTACAGAGGTGGAATTCAGGGCTTAAAACCATTGCAATATATCTATCGATCTATCTAGATGAACAGACAAGATTTATCCTGTTTTGCTGTTAAGAAATGGATATTTTCATTCTATTCAGAAACTACTTAAGGTGAATAATTGTATGAATATAACTACTTATTTGTTATTTTGAATTTCGTCGCCTTTTAATACTTGTTGTAATTGCTGCTTGTATTATTTTCTTGCAAAGCTTCTGCAGTTTGTGTTGATGTACTGCAAAGGATATATGAAAATTTATTTTTGATTTTAATCGATACATTTTGCTTTGAATTTTATTATGTTCATATTATTTTTGGAATGTTAATCAATTTTCAGTTGTAATTAGGTGTTGTCAGTAAGTACGCATCAGATCTATGTCGGGTGTAAATAAAAGCAGGTATTAGATCTATAGAACAATCATTTTACTTATTTTTTATTACTTATGTATCTGTGGGTCTAGTACCTGTTTAAACGTACAGTATTGCCTCCATAAAGGAAAAAGAGGCATTTACGCGTGCCAATCAAAGCCCGGCATTTCGGACCGCGCTGTGGCATCGAACGAACTCAAATAGCAAGCGGTTAGTGGTTGATTGATACGTAACAACTATAGATGGCGCAGCAAATTTCAGTCTATAAATATGTGAGTGAGTTGCTCAATTTTATTTATTTCTTTTCTTTATCTATGATCGTACTTGTTTTGTAGTACATCGAGGTGCTGTTGTTCATGTTCTTTCAAACGAAAACTAGTGTAATTAAGTAAACAATTTGTCTTTCTGGCATCATTTCTGATAAAATGACCGGCTCCAAATCTGACAACGTTAACGAGCGTCAATTCCAATAAAACATTTCTGAAGCTGGGGTTAAGTGTAGTGCATGTGCACACGAACAGTTATTAAGTATTATTCTCTGCTTTACAGATGGTTTAAATGGCCTCGAATATGTTATTCCAGTAGTTCAAGACCGTTCCTTCGAATGTATAAAGATTTCGTGTTTATTTAAGGTAAATTACAATCGATCGATACTAGAAGCAAAACAGTCGTTTCATTTGCTAAATAGAACACCATGCATAAGAAGAGAATCACATCCAACTCTTTACGAGCTGCTTGAAACCTATATAATGATCTAGTAAGTAAACTATAGATTGGTACTTACAGTGATTCTGTTTTAACATGATATTTCTGTTTAAAATACTACCTAGTTTTAAAATAACTTCAGTTTTCTTTATAGAACAATACTGAGATAAATGTAATTATTTGTAATTTGCTAATATGTCAATTGCTTCTGGTAATATGTACTTATTCCAGGTGTTGCAATCTCAAATGTTACTATAATCGTTTACTAAGCGAAAAGATATTACTTCCCAAGCCAACGTTACACTAGCCACAATGACTGCTAATCAAGACACAGCAGATAATAGTATTTCTACTCAAACAGCAACTTCACTGCATACATTAAAAGACTTATATGGCAATGAAGATGTTAAGAAATTATCTATCAAACAAGAAATAATTGAAAGCAGTAACGATATCTCTGAGTCGGAAATTCATATTAATAGTGAGTTTGAAATTAAAGAAGAAAATTATATGGATCAAAATTCAACAGCACATAGTTTGGTATCATATATGAAGCGGGATACAAGCAAAATACTGTATTCTTGTTCTGTTTGTAACTTTACAACAGTATACAAACAACATTTAGATGCACATATGATATCTCATACAGGGGAAAAACCTTATTCTTGTAATATTTGTAAATACAGCACGGCACAAAAACCTCATTTAGTTGAACATATGAAATCTCATACAGGCAAAAATCCTTACTCTTGTTTTGTTTGTGAATATAGAACCAGTGCAAAATATCGTTTAGTTGCACATATGAAATCTCATACAGGCGAAAAACCTTACTCCTGTACTATTTGTGATTACAGTGCAGCACAAAAATGTAATTTAGTTACACATATGAAATGTCATACAGGGGAAAAACCTCATTCTTGTAATATTTGTAAGTACAGTGCAGCACTAAAATCTCATTTAGTTACACATATGAAATCTCATACAGGGGAAAAACCTTATTCCTGTACAATTTGTAAGTACAGCACAGCACTCAAATCTAGTTTAGTTACACATATGAAATCTCATACAGGGGAAAAACCTTATTCCTGTACAATTTGTAATTACACCGCAGCACAAAAATGTAATTTAGTTAGACATATGAAATCTCATACAGGGGAAAAACCGTATTCTTGTAATATTTGTAAATACAACACGGCACAAAAATGTAATTTAGTTGAACATATGAAATCTCATACAGGTGAAAAACCTTACTCCTGTACTATGTGTGATTACAGTGCAGCACAAAAATGTAATTTAGTTAGGCATATGAAATCTCATACAGGGGAAAAACCTTATTCTTGTAATATTTGTAAGTACAGCGCAGCACTAAAATCTTATTTAGTTACACATATGAAATCTCATACAGGGGAAAAACCTTATTCTTGTAATATTTGTAAATACAGCATGGCACAAAAATCTCATTTAGTTGAACATATGAAATCTCATACAGGTGAAAAACCTTACTCCTGTACTATTTGTGATTACAGTGCAGCACAAAAATCTAGTTTAGTTATACATACGATATCTCATACAGGGGAAAAACCTTATTCTTGTAATATTTGTAAATACCGTACAGCCCAAAAATCTAATTTAGTTGTACATATGAAATCTCATACGGGCGAAAAACTTTATTCTTGTCATATATGTAATTACAGCGCAGTACTAAAATCTAATTTAGTTGTACATATGAAATCTCATGCAGGCGAAAAACCTTAATCTTGTAATATTTGTAAACACAGCATGGCACAAAAATCTCATTTAGTTACATATATGAAATCTCATACAGGAGAAAAACCTTATTCCTGTACTATTTGTAAGAACAGCGCAACCCAAAAATCTAATTTAGTTACACATAATATAAAATCTCATATAGACAAAAAGCCTTATTCTTGTACTATTTGTAAATTCAGTGCGGCACACAAATCTAATTTAGTTCAACATATGAAAACTCATATGAACAAAAACCTGATTCTTTTTTTTGTTGATGAATATAAAACTGCCCCAAAATATAATTTAGTTGCATGCAAGAATTTGTACAGGCAAAAAACCTTAGAGTCGTGCTACTTGTGAATACAGATCTTTATTATCAGCCATTGAGATTCCGGTGTTGAGCAAAGCCCCTTCCATTTAGTCTTGTTTCTCATTCCTCACAGACATGGCTGTCCTGCTGCTTTTGCTATTTCTGCTTCTGATATGGTTTCCTTCTTTTTCTTTGTTCATCTTTTGGCATCGATTTGTCATTCTTAGGACCAATTGTATTGTAGTTATCTGACCAACATGTCCTGCCCAATTTTGGTTTAGCTGGTTATATACTTGCACGTCTTTTATGCACATTCTTCTTCTTATATTTGTATTTTTCACTCTGTCACTTAGGTTAAATTTAATATGGATTGCTTTATTTTTAATTGTGCAACTCTCAAAATCCAATTTAGTTTCTTGTTTAAAATTCGCGTAAGAGCAGCGTAAGTCATAATCAGACTTACGCACTTGATACATACCTACACTTCTTTTAAGACTTATGTGGAAATGTCATTATTTTTATATGTTTAAGAGACCAAATATTGTTCCAACTATTATCAATTCTCCTGTTAATTGCCCCCCTGGTTCTGCTCCCAAATTATATCACTTCACTTAAGTATAAAATTTCGTGGAAATAGTTTTACAGCTCCTACTACTAGATTGTTTGATATTCTATTTCTGTTAGTTTTAAAAAAATTTATTTGTAGACCTGTCTTTCTGTTTTATTCACTTAAGTCTCACCCAATCATTAGCTTTAGTGTTGTACTGCTATCTCCTATCGAGATCAAGTCGTCAGCAAATCTCAAGTTAGATTTTTTCAATTTTTATTTTTTACCATAGTAGGCCTTGACTTGGAAAAATCTATTCTAATTGACTATAGCAACTCTTAATAATAGCTATTTTATGAATAAGGTCAATAACAAACCTTTAATAAAAGAATATAATTTGCTTAACTCGTTTTTTAAGAAAAAGTCATTTTTTTTAAATGGCACCTACCAAAGGCCATCTTGCCATTAAACAGCAAATTTAATTACCATTCTAACGATATGCATCATGCACTACTTTATCTTTATCTGAAACTGAAAATTAATTAATTAATTTTTTTTTTAAATATTTTTATGTACTTAATAACTAATAATACCAAAGCAAAAGTTGGCAACACTGTTGTATGTAATTTGAGTCGTAGATTCCGAAAACATAAAACATATAGAGTGATCTATTTAAAGAACCAACCATTGGTTTTTTAAATAGATTTAAACAAATAATTAATTCATTCATTTTCAGTTTCAGATAAAGATAAAGTAGTGCATGATACATATCGTTAGATTGGTAATTACATTTTCTATCCAATGGCAAGATGGCCCTTAGTAGGTGGCATTTAAAAAAAGTGACTTTCTTAAAAAACGAGTTTAGAAAATTATATTCTTTTATTAAAGATTTGTTATTGACCTTATTGATAAAATAGCTATTGTTCAGAGTTGCTAGAGTCAATTAGAATAGACTTTTCCAAGTCAAGGCCTTCTATAGTAAAAATAAAAATTAAAAAAATAATTTTTTTGTTTAAAAAAATTGAAATTTGGCAACACTGTCATATGTAATTTGACTCGTAGATTCAGAAAAACAAAATATACAGAGTGTTCCATTTAAAAAATCAAAGTTAGTATCATTTTCGGTGAAACCGGAAGTCAGTCATTTTGACTATATCTATCAGCCAATCACAAATTATGTCTAGTATCTTGGTATAAAATTGTATCCAAATTGATTCATAAATAAAGAAGATATAAACATGGCCCTAGTCTCATTGTCACCCGGTATATATATGAGCAGTATATTACCTCGTCCTGTATTACTTAAATACTAATAAAAAGGTCGTATAATATCTCTATAGCAACCTCAGGTAGCCATTTTAATCCCAAAATGCACAACTGAAAGTTTATTAATCCTATTTCGAATTTTCATTTTCAAGTGAGTGACAATTTTGGAAGTAATAGTGGTATTTTCGGATATTATTTCACACACAACTGATTTTTTCAATCATCTTATCGGATTTCCATTTAGACCTACTGTAATGGTTTCTGAAGGAAACCTGCTGGTCTATACTGAAATGAATTGGTTTGTTTATTAAATTTGGTTCAACATTTTTGTTTCTATTATTATTATGTGTAATCTACTTTTTTGAAAAACATTGCCAGTCGTAGTATTATGGAGCGAGGCAGCTTTTTACAAGAAAATAACTTTATTCAGGGAACTAACTTAACCAAATTACATTAAAAGGTTACAACACATCTTTCACGTCCGTATGTATTTTGTATGTAATTTGGAGGTGTGTGTCGGCGGATGCATTGACTTTGTAGGTGTTTATGTGCACTCACGGTGTTGTGATTGGTATCTGTCACATTGTGTTCAAACTATCACTCCCATCAACGTCGCTCTCGGCGCTCAGTGGTGTAGAATGAACAGGAGCGGCTCGTTAAACTACAGCTCCTTCACAAATGAAAACTTCCGTCCATGTGTAGGGCAGGAAATTTTCTGTTTCGGGTAGGATTCTGTTTAGGTGTTGTTCCATACTTCCTTCTTAAGGCTCTCCTTGGGGCTTAAGGCTTGTGTCTGGGGTGCTTGACTCAAGTTTCTTCCTCAGACCAAGCACCATCTTTTTATACCCTTGATCTGGACCATCTGTTGGGGGAAATCTAAGTGGGGTTGCGTCGTAGTGGCTTGCACGGAAACTTACTCACTCAGCTGAGTTAGTTTCTTTTTTTTACTGTTTTGTTTCCTTGGCGTTGCCATTTTTCCATTGGAGTTTCCACCTATTTTAATAAATAATTTAGAAATTAATTTCTTTAAAAAAAGTATTTAGTAAATGTTGTGAGGAATTGGTAACTTAGTTATAATTAAGCTGGTAGGACTGTAGAAAACAGAACACTAACAAAATTGTACTTTATGTAAATAATATTGAGCTTGTGTGCAGATTTATAATAAACTCTTAATTATGAGTTCCTAGCACTTATAGTTGCCCCTAAATACTTGAAACTGCTCACCTGTTCTAATAGTCTTCCCCTCAGTACTATTTCTATTTCTTCCTGCTCTCTTGCTATTAACATAATTTTGGTTTTCTCTGCACTGATCTCCATGTTTCTGTCCTTAAGTGCCCTATCCCATAACTCTATATTGTGTTGCAGATCTTCCTCAGTTTTGGCTACTATAAGCATATCATCTGCGTAGGCCAATTCTGTCAAGAAGATTGGTTTGGTTCCATTTTATAATATCCTATTTGACATTTTCTCACTTCTGTCTTAACTTGTTTGATCACATCATCCAATATTAGAATAAACAGAAGAGGGCTTAGTGTGCCACCTTGTCGTACACCCAGTCCTGTCTCAAACTCCATCGTCTCATAATTGTTCGTTCTGATGTAATTCCTGCATCTCTTGTACATACTTTGAATGCTTCCTATTAAACTGTTATCTACTTTTCGCTTTTCAAGAACTTTCCATATTTCCTCTCTTTATTCGGTCAAATGCTTTAACCAAGTCTATGAAACAGCAGTAACACTTTTGATCATACGCTATAGTTTTCTCTGATAGCTGACGCACACTAAATATTAAATCACTAGTACCACGACCCGGCCTAAACCCGCACTGTGACTCTTCCAGTAGGTGTTCTACTTGATTTCTCAATCTAGCCTCAAGGATTCGTTCATAAATCTTCCCAGATACGCTAAGTAGTGATATTCCTCTATAGTTCTCAGTCTTCTTACTATCTCCCTTTTTGTAAATGGGTAGGATCACCGCTACTTCCCAATCAGCAGGAATTTTCTTCTCCGTCCACGCGTTGTTTATAATTCTAAGTAATAGTTCTTCCCCCGCTGTACCTATGTTCCTAATCATTTCTGGGGCGATTTTATCATGTCCACAGGCTCTCCCTAGCTTCATTTTTTAAATTGCTGTTTGTAATTCATCTGTGGTGATTGCATCTTCTGTTTGTTCCGTCATATTTTCTTCTCTTTTTTCGCTTAGATTTTTATTACCTTCCGCCCTTCCTGGTTCATTTCCCTCTAAAAGTTCCATAAAATGCTGCCTCCATCGTTCCATTATTTCTTTTGTTTCCGTTAAGATCTTTTCCTGTTTATCTTCAAGTTGCACCAGCGGGTTCTTTTTCTCCTTCCTTAGGCTCTTTAAAACTCTGAAAAACAGCTTTTGGTTACTACTATAGCTCTCCTCGAGCTTCATTCCAAAATTTTCCCAAGAAGTCATTTTTGCGATTGCTACTTTCCTTTTCGCTATGTTTCTTTGTTGTTTGTATGCTTCGAGATCTTCCGTAGATTGTGTGCTCAGATATTTCTTCCACATTCGCTTCTTTTTACTTATTTCTGCTTTTACTGTCTCTGACCACCAGGCTGTTCGTTTGCTGTTCTTCTTTTGCGAACTTCCCACATATTATTTCGGCACCTGTTATTATTATTTTCTTAAAGTTGTCCCACAATTCTTCTAGGCTGTCATTCCTCCTATCTGACTCTGCCAATTTTACAACTTCCTTTTTGACAAATTCTTCGTAGTTTTGTTGATACTCCTGTTCTCTGAGTTTGTGAACTTTTATCCTCTCCATCGATCTTTTATCCTCCGCTTTCTTGCCGCTGCAGTCCTCTTTTCCAATATTTAGTTCTCTCACCATAATCAGTAGGTAGTGATCGCTATTTATCTCTGGTCCTCTTCTCACTCTAACGTCCCTCACGTATTTCTTTTCATCTTCTGGCACTATTATATAATCGATTATTGAAAATTCATTCTTGGTCGGATCTCGTCGTGTGTATTTGTGTATATTCTTATACTATTATGACATATCTGTCAAAATGACAATCATTTTTAGTGGAAAAAAACAACTGAAAATATATGTACCAACATTATTAAAACCAGGGACCCTGCAGGAATGCAACTTATCCCCTAGAAAGTTGACCTTGAAAATTATTATAGAAAAAAATGTACTTTAAGATGCTGTGGCTTATTTTTGACGTGTATTCAAACAATTTTCAGAATAACTGAATTTCTAGTGGCTAGCAGCCCAATTATCTTAAAAGTAATGACTTTGTGGAAAATAATGTAAAGATTGCCAAAAATACGTTAAGGAAAGGATATGATTTAAATGTAGGGCTGCTAGACTATAGTAATAGTGTTGCTGAAGTAGGACTCCTCTATCAAAGTTATTAATCAATGGGACACCTAAAAGTAAGGTACCAGTAAATAATAACTTAGTTAGTTTTTAAAATTGAGAATTGGAAAACAGTCCATGGAAAAATAGTATTGAAACAGAATTTAGCTAAGCAACATTATGATAGAGCTATCGGATGAAGAAACGAATTTGAGCTCGATCAAAATGTTATAGGAAAGGGCGGGTGTGTGAGCATGTAAAGAGTGTAAAAAGATTAATGGTGAAAGGATAAGGTGGTCAAATTTAATATTAGAAATAGCTTACGTTTGATAATAAAGCGTAGTTTAGCCACAGCATCAATATTGCCGGTATCGATAACAGCAGTAAATTATGGTGAAGGATTTTCACTACTCATGCGCCAAATCTGTACTAACCGCAAAATGGTTCTATCAGCTGCTTGTTGACGTAACCTATTTTGTGTACAGTTTCCATGTAAGTTACAACGTGGTTTTATGTTTTACCATACAAGAAAATTACTTTTATGTAAAATGTTGAGACTTGTAACTCGTTTTTCTTATTTACAGTGTCTTATTTTTCTTTAATAATATACTATCTATAAATTTCTTCAAAATTACAGCACAAAAAATGTATTTACAAAAATACTCTTAATAATTTGCAAAATACAGTACTTAATAAGCTCTTTTGTTTTTCTTGTTTTTAATTTTTATATATTATCAATTCTACTATGTCTGTATGGGGTAAATAAAGACAATTTATTATTATTATTATTATATAGAGTAATCGAGAAAGCTTCTCCTCAAGTGACCTATGATCTTTGTATAATAAAAAGTGTCACGTAACTTCATTCAGTTAGGAAAACCGGAAAATATTAAACCTTAAAAAATTACAAAATGCTTTAAATAATATTCTCAAACTTCTCTCAATTGATAACAGTGAGGACATGTTCAAATTCCCAGACGTGCTTTGAGAAGATATTTTTTCAATCACTCTATATTATAAAGATTATGTTTTAAATTAAAAATGGGAGATGTGAGTTACTTGGTAACTTATTGTTATTGTTGTTATTGTAGTGGTAGAACTTCTAGGAATTAAGAATCTTAACAACAATGTACTGTATATAAACAAACTTGGTGTTGTACTGTAGAGTTTTAGAATACATTATTAATAATAATAAGCCCGTGTGTTATTTCTGGCAATTATTACTTATCAGTGGGCAGAACCTCGACAGCTTACTTTATCTCTATTAATTCAAATAAGTTTGCAAAATGCTATAATTGTAAATTCTGTTTCAACAAACAGCACGTACGTTGATCTCACGGCAAGGGACACTAATATGAGGTATCTAACCAGAAAATGATGGTAGAATGGAAATAGAGACATACAAATTATTAATAGAAATTGTACTTTAATAACATATCGCCAGCGTGGCCGAGTGGTTAGGGAGCTCGACTGCGGTACGGGGTTCAATTCTGACATCTGGCAACTGGCGAGCGGCCAACCCAGTCGCTCTAAAAATTGGGTGCCAAAACCACATTTGTGGAAGTAGTGAAAGTTAGACAGTCGTCGAAGGCAGGATGCTAACCACATCACCCAGTACGCCGCCAACGGTCCTATGTCAGATTGATTGTATTTCGGAAAGAGATATTTCGGCGACCCTGGCTCGTCTTGTCTTAGGCCATGTTCTTCAATGGAATGAAGTGCCTGAACTTTAGTTTATTAACATCTCTACAAATTTCAAATTGTTCGAAACTCGTTTTTAATAGCAATGCTGTGGCGGTGCAATTATGAGGGTCGAAATAATTAAAGAATGCAACGATTACAATAATCCAGTAATACCCAAACCCGGTAATGAGCTTTTTGGCATCCAGTAGCGCATCTGAACCTTCATCTGATAACGATATCAATGGCTGAAAAAAATGGCACTTAAAGATCGAGTAACAACTTATGGTTGGGAGTAATCGCCACGTGGCTGGTAACCACGCAGATGTTGCGAAAATTAGAAAAGACAACGACGAAAGAATGTGGACTGAAGTCAGGTCTAATGGAATAAAGCGCCAGCAAATAGTTGAAACTAACCAGGAAGATTGTAAGTAAAAGGTGCTCCCAAGAAGGTTCTTCATGTGTACAGAGTTGGCCAACAACAATAGTGGATTTACGCAATCTTCTATATTTTGCTGAAGCGGAGTGTGAAAGACAAAATAGTAGTTTATTTATCTAGAACGAAAAGTGGCATTTTAAAGACGAGAAAGTTGTTTACGGCCGAGGCGTCAGCCGAGGACGGAATTACTTGCGAGGACCTTTAAAAACACTTTTCGTTTGTGGTGAATACAACGGTTTATTTCATACTGCAAGTTTAATGAATTTTAAATAAAAAGTTGTAAATCATTTCAAACTTCATGTCAACAACTGACGTATAATTTTAAAGTACTTGAACTTTAAAATTTTACTTTAAAGTACTAGGACTTTAATGTTCCATTTTTTGTACAATAAATACGTTTTAAAGTACTTGAACTTTAAAATTTTACTTTAAAGTACTAGGATTTTAATGTTCCATTTTTGTACCTTAAATAATCCGAAAAATTTCATTTTTGACATCAGTATGAAATAAAATTAATTTATATGGCTTTGTATTAATTAATAGCTTTAGTAGAACAAACATTAAATGCAGTGGTGTTGCTATCTTAACTAAAAGAGTGCTTCTTAATGTAACAAAGATACATTTCAATGATACGTGCATTGAGAATGGTCCCACAATTTGCCACAGTATCTTGTGTTTAAGATAAGTAAATAACGAAAATTTTGTCCCGAGTAGAAGCGTGAAAAAGCGAGAATTGGTAGCGAATAACGTGGCCATCGGAAATAAGCCCAAACGTAAATAAACGAAACGTAAAACTGAACAGTGCCGTAGGTGTGTTGTGGTCGCTGTACAATATGCGTTGACTTCGGTAGAAACCATCTGACACCACAAGCTGCGCTGACCGGTTTTCGCAAAACCGTTCCCGATACTCGCGCAATTTCGAAAAGCGCGCCAAATCTGTGACGCCGAGCAAATAGGCAATTGAGTGCAGAAAAAATAAGCGCGAAAGACATCAAAATAAGCAGGAAGAAGTCGAGCAAGGTGCAAAATACTACGAAATCTTTAAACAAAGTAAAAAGACATAACAAAGAAAGCCAGAAGAAGAGAGGAAAAATACGGAAAACGCAATAATTAGCAACACACCTGAGAGTAGCGAAAAAGAGGAAGAGGCGATGGAGGAGCTGAAGAAAATGATGGTAATGAAGAGGCAAATGAAGAAAAACACGGAGAAATTGAAAGAACTGAGAGAAAGAGAAAAATGTGGCAGAAGTATAAGCGGAAGTAAAGGAAATAAGACAATAAACTAAGAAAAGTGAAAAGAAGAAAAAGGCTAACTGATGAAAAGAATAGAACCACTGGAAGCTAGAACGAAAAGGCGGAAGAAAGGGAAGAGAAAAATTAAATTGTTATAAAAGTAATGGAACTAAAAGAAGAAAACCTGATAGAAGGAGTAGAGAAACTAATAAGCGAGAAACTACTAGTAAACGCGAAATTAGGGAAAACATACCTAGTAAGGAACCAAACACAATCAGGAATGATAGTGACAGAAGTAGAATCATGGAGTAAAAAGGAAGAAATAATGGCAGCAAGGAGTAGCTTAAAAGACACAAAAATATACATTGACCATGACCTGAGAGTAGAAGAAAGAAGAATGCAGAAAGAAATTAGAAGCATAAGGAGAACGGAAAAACAGAAAGTCAACAAAGTGAAAATATGCTATTAAAAATAACAATAAATGGCGAAGAATATAAACAGGGTAAAAAAGAGTGGAGTGATAGTGACAGCAACAAAGGCTCGGTGACGACCCAAGCAAAGAAAAGGAAAATGAGCAAGATACAGGAAGAAACGATACAAATATAAAGCTTACGTGGAAACCCTTCCGAAGGAGCCCCCTAAAACATCTTATTAGAGAGCCAAAGAAGTACATAGTAGACAAGTAGACATATTAGCGATACAAGAGGCTAAGTAAAAAATAAGGAAATAAGAGGTATAGAAAATAACATCTTCTTTAACAGCGAAGGTCAAGACAGAAGACTGGGAACAGGTTTTATCGTAAGAAGATATTTGAAACATGCGAAGATATTTCAAACATGCCGTAATAAAATTCATAGGTACCCATAAGTGATATAATGAGTTGTATGAGATTGAAGGGAAGATATAGGAAAGTAAGCATGTGACGTTTCAATCCCTTTACTAAGGGCGCCAAAATTACACTTCGAGTTAAGCTCAAAATCGGAGAAATACGTTTGCTCAAATATATGTTAGATTAGTAAAACCACTGGATAATTACAAAAATAAGTATAACGTTTTTAGCTACATATACATTGATTAGTAGTAAATAAATGAATTATACATTATTTAATTGATAAGGGTTCTTGGAACTGTGTCTGGCTTTCTGGCTCGTGCTGCAACCCACGGTGAACAGAATTGCCTGGAGGCTGGATCAGGTTTCTGTTACTTTGCACTGGTTCTTGTCCCTAAACGTTTTGAGCACAAGAGTTGAGACTGCATCTTTGTTTTAAGACAATTTAGTCAATGTCACTCAAAGGGACGATAATTATGCTACTCTGAAACGCAGCCTCACGTTACATAGATCAATGGCTGGGAAGGGTAGCATCGATGTAAATGAATACAACTATAATAGTCGATTGATTTATTACAAAAATAAATGGTCTATTTATACAAAACATAATTGCTTACTTACTACCATTCAAAGTACAAAGTATATTTTACTGGAGCGATCTAATATTTCATAATAATCTGTCAGCATTAAGCAGAATCGTTTCCTGCTTTGTCTGCAAGTACGGACGCTAGTAGGGTGTTTTGGAGTGTTCTGAGACAAGGTCAGGTCAAGGTTGCCACCCCCACCACTCGACCCGCCACCTCCCACCACCATAAATATTAAGGTCAAGGCTAAGTGTTGGTGGGAGGTGGCGGGTCGAGTGGTGGGGGGTGGCAACCTTGACCTGACCTAGTCTCAGAACACTCCAAAGAAAAAATATTTAAAGTCAAGGACTTCAGCTTTTAAGTTCAAGGACCTCTGCTTTTAAGTTCAAGGCTAAATCGTATTTGGATGGTTACCTTGACTTAACCTTGTTCCAAACCCTTTCAAACAAGAACCTCCACGAACTGCGGGGGTTGTGAGATTCATATTGTTGAAATGATGCTCGCTCGATGGCGTAGAAGAATGTACTTGTGAAGACGGCTAAAGGAACAACGACAATGAATAAAACGAAAAAAAGTGTTATAAATTCATTTATTAAGTATAAATACATTAATTTGGAATTGTCGAGTATAGTGCACTAATTCTTTGTAAGGCATCACTTATGTTAAGTTGATCCGCAGCCAAAAATTGTTTGACCTCTTCTAACTCGTTTTGTAATTGTTGCAACTTTTTACACATCTTCGCAAAGACGCAATGTTCGGACCAGCGCAAATGTTCCTCTAGAGGATCATCTTCCGGTATCCATTTGTGGATACGAATTTCACAACAAAAGCACTGCACTTCATCGCTGTCTTGAAGGTAGAAAAATCCAACCCGTGCAAGCGAGGCTGCAGGTATGACACCAGTCCAGTTTTTGTAGGTCTGGATGCGGTGCTCGTAGCGGCGGAGGTATGGCGGAAATACTTCGAGACACATGATTAAATGGAAACTAGCGACTGTTACTCTGTAAGGTTGTGACACGCTTATATAGTTGGTAATCCAGAATGAGAGGGGGAATAGCTGTTCAAGGCTGACCGGGCGACTCCACTAGAATGGGAGCCTTGAGATGAAATTCCACATACATAACAGGAATGTCGTTGACTGCTTTAAATTTCAGCACGTCACCCCTTTTCAGGGTCTTTCCAGTCAACTCTGTAGCGCTAAGATGGCTATCATTCAAAATAATTGTAGGAGTTGCAGGATTCGTATTGACAGAAGATATAACAGCCTCAGCGAATTGAACTGTATAGTTTAATTTACCGGATAGTAGAATATACCAGCCTTCAGGGTTAACCCCTAGACTTGTAAAGTGTATGTCCTTTTCATAGTAAAAATCCGCCAAGTTCTCGAAAAGAAACAGTTGAGGAGGAGGATCAGTGGAATGATCTGAGGGATGGCCAAGGTGATGCCTTCCAAATTTATCCAGCGGCATTATAGTTTACTCTAACGCTTCTACGCACACTCGATTCGCTTAACTGCTACTTCGTTGAAATGCTATTTCTAACTGACCAATTTTCCCCCCACCACTAGTTTTGGTACTCCTCCTACTTGACCGTGACCGTGGGCAACCTTGTAACTCCCTTCTACCACTACCTTCGAAAAGTAGATAAAAAAAGAGCAGGCAGGAGTAGGAATCGCAGAACATCGTCTTATTCAGTGCAACTAAGAATGGAAACCATTACCAAAGTTCTTGGCTTAGTGAAGAGCGGGCAAGCAGTGTTCGATGGTGTCACGAAGTTTAAACCGCAACAGTGTCCAGTGCTCCTTGGCAGTAGTACATATAGATTAAATAATTCACAGACTAAGTTTGTATGTGTGGGTCTACAAACCAGCGGTGGATTTGTACCAGTAATACAAATACGTGGAAATCACAATAATTGGGTTCAGCTGCTAGAACCCGAGTGGGGAATCCTGTTAGAAAATGGGGGAATTATAACAAATTATTTTTATTCCGGAGCTGGACAGTGGCCACCGCTTCAGTTGGGACCCATACTCCTATCATTCACAACGATTCAAGCGGTGAAGGTGTTACGCATACAAGGTCAGGACGGATCGGATGTTTACCTGGGGAGAGAAACTGTGGAAGAGCTGTACAGAGTTCGCACTCTAATTGGACGAAAACTAGCACAATTGAAGAACTTAAAGTTTCCTCAATTTTATTCAACAGCAATAACGCGAGCGCTAACTCAACCTGGGGATTATATTCAAAATCTACACGTTACGTTACAAAACTTTGACGAATTGTCGGAGAAGGCTCTGTGTCTGTACGAACTGCTGACGTTTGCTAGCGACTGTGTTAGCTGTGATATTGAACTAGAAGCAATTGGGCAGCAACTGTCGTCGTAATGTGGATGTGTTACTCGGAGGCTGCTCGAGCGCCAACTACAGATGTGCGCAGCGCTATAGGAAATCTGCAAGGTCGGTGTGAGGACTTAGCATTGGACGCAGGACATGAAGTTGTGTATGGTATGGGGCTGAGCGGATATACCGATGAAGAGTTGCACACGAGAGAAAGATTATATGAAAATGGAGCAGAAGTATGTCAATTGTTTCTAAATAATGTGATAAATCGAAGGCTCTTTGTAAATCTGATGGAAGGTCTCGGGTTACATCATAAGCTAAGTGAAGTAAACAAATTTATAGAAGAAGAAGAAGATGAAGAAAAAACTAAAGAAGAACTAGAGCGAAAGAAACTAAAGAAGAAAATGTTACTAGTTAAGCTAGTATTTATATTTTTTTTTATATTATTATTATATTATAGTATGTAATGTTTATTTGTTAAAGCTTTTTTTTTACTGAAGAAACTACTACTTATAATACGTACAATGCTCTGACGAGAGTGGTCAAGCAGGTGTAACTCTTCTGCGCAAGTTTTATCATGGAGAGTGGGGGGGGGGGGTAGTATTACTTTGCCGTCCAGCTAGTTATCCGACCATAACTTCATTGTGTCCTGACAAGTGTGAGTGCGCCAGTACCTTTAGCCGTTCAGCTAGTTCTCTGAGGCAACATGAAATTGGTTATCGATATTCAAGGATTCAAAACAACCGACAAGAATTTCACTCCAAAGGAATTTGCTGCTTACGATGGAACCAGTATTGCTCACCACGTGTTCAAACAACCCTTTCCTTTCGAAGCACTGCCTCAGAATTTGCAAAAGCAAGCCCGTTGGTTAATGGAAAACCATCATTGCATAGCCTGGAAGGATGGATTTACTCTTGAATACCTGTTCCCCACCATATTGCGACGCCTTCTGCGGGACGCTGAACTGATATATGTCAAAGGGAGAGAAAAGGCTGAGTTTCTGAAACGCTACACCGCAACACCAATCATTGAAATTGCGGAGCAACCACCACTCAGTCCAACACAACCCCTTTGCATGTATCATGCTAAAACTTGTTGCTATTGTGCTTTGTCTAATGTTTACCATATATATAATCATTACTTAATGGAATAATAAAACAACATTTAAATTTTATTCTGTTTTTTATTTACAAACAATATATAATCTAACAATGTACAATCTAATGATCTACAAAGGCTGAATATCCTTCTACGTATACTTTATCCCTATGTTTTGAGCTGAAGACGTTTCTCAATACCTCTTCCACATTAAGGATCCTCCGCTTGAACCTCATCTTATCCATAGCTTCTTGTTGCCAGACTCCTCTCCGAGCTTCTTTATACGCATACGCCCACGTATGCAGATTGTACATCTGATTCTTCGAGTCGTCAAACTGCACACTCTTCTTCATTTTCCTTTTTTTCACAAATTTGTTCGTTCAGACCGATACTAGTCAACAGCCGCACCGTTTTGTAGATTTTTTCTTTTTTGGTGGGAGGAGGTTCTAGAGTTTGACTTTGAAATCAAGGTCGAGTAGTGGGAGGTGTTAGAGTTCGTCCTTGAAAATGATGTGATCTTGAAAATCACCTTAGCCTTCAACTCAAGGTCAAATCGAAATAAAAAAAATTAACCATTTAAAAATTATATTTAGTTAAATGTTACAGGTGATCAATATTTGAAATATATCTCCAGAAGAGCGAGCCATATCCACTCCTAACTTGAAGTGTGAACATGCCGGTTGGTGTAGAGTTAATTTTCGTTGTAGATTTACACGGTACATCGAATACTGAGACACGTTCTTCCAGCATTTCAGCAAAGGGATGCTTTGGGTGGTAGTCCACATCCAGCGTCAGCGATGTATTTCCTTCTCTAGCAAAATATTTTACAATGTTTTTTTCCAAATTGGCAATCAGTCGTTTCCGTTTTTCTTGTTGATTTTGGCTATCGCCAGCCATAGCACTCACTACATACGCGTCAAATTCCAAGTCTAAATTTCTGAGTCCCGAGGAATTTCTCACTATTTTATCTAAATTGTTTTTTGCATCTTTAAACCAGAGAGCACAGCACAACTTTACAGCGTGCTTTAATGTGATTTCATGTGAAGAATCGTCACTTGGAGTCTGATCCATTATTTTTATACGTAAACGAATAGTGTGCGAACTTGACGTAAGTTATAAAACAATTAACGAGACCATGATAATGCGCAACCTTTTATACCTTCGATTATCCCGAAGGTCATCGCCGTTTTTCATTAAATAGTTTAAGGACTCGCTGGTCTAATGGTATGACGCCTGGGGAGCATTATATGCATTAAAGGGAATTCTAGACACTGCGCCTCAGGAGATCTGGGTTCGAATCCTAGTCGAGTCAATTTTTTTCAATAATCAGAAAGTAGACGGCAGTAGGAGTACAATGCAAAAAAAAAGACCTGCTTCGGAGTATTACAATTGTTTTACTGCTTTTGTCAGAGCATTGTACGTAAAAACTCGATCATGACGAACGAGACAATACGCGGTTGTGTTGGCTAGCACGTTTGCGGAAGTTTCAAATTCAACTCGAAAAACTACAGCGTTCGCGTGGAGGTAGTCCTTTTGATGGGAGCAGTCGATTACAACAATGGGTGCTTTGTCGACAAACTCATTGGGCGTGAACCAAGGCTCGTCAGTCTTGTTATAATAGGACGATTGAAACTTGGAGTACATTTCGTATAATGTGGCGTAATGATTCAGACCATAATTGTTATTTAAATTATCGTAGGGGAAACGTTCGGTGTTGAGATAAACTCTAAAATTTGTAAGATTAATTTTGTCGAAATGACTATTGTCCTTAGAGATGAGCCCCGAACGTTCCGTCTGAAAACCTACGATGACATATCTGGGGGTTTGTAATTTGGTGGTTGTTGCAATGGCATGCGAATGTTGAGTCACGGCATTAACGCTTGGTATGATATGAAGTTGCCAGCTGCGAAACGCTACTTGTGTGTCGATATTTTTGTCAATGTATTTGGTTAGAGATAATTCTTGAGCAAGACCTGGAGTGACATGTTGAACTTTCCAATACAGCTTGTCAATCGTAACTTTAGCAGTCTTTTCTACGGTAGCACTGAATACGGCGTCGGCATCGGTATTGCTGCGAATCAGGACAAGCTCTTGTCGGATGTTAAGTATGACTTTTCCATAATCTTCGGCAAAGCCTAGCAGCATTCTCAACAGTATGCAGGCACTGAAGTTGCCCTGTGCATCGGTAATGTGAGTATTGGCGGCGTACAGCCAACCAGAATTTTGAAGCTTTTTAACATCATCAGAACTGTAGGACACATATCCCTTAAGAGTAGATGTAATACCAGGTTTGGTAACAGAATCGGCAACGACACCATTGATTTCGTATCGGATTTCGCTAAATAAGTGAGCCAACCCATTGTTAAGAAATTTAGCCGTCGTAACTTCACCGGTTGCTTTCCGTAATTTTCCCTTTATGTATAGATAGCTCAAACCTGGTAGAGTTGACATATCTTCAGGAATTGGAATTCGAATTTCATCGTTATAGTCGAAACGGTTTGTATACGGTTGATGGGTGTGCAACTGATTGCTAACGATCGAGTTGTCGACGAGGACACGTTCCCCAATATTTAGAATACTCATGGCAGCACTTTAAAACCCAACGATCGCAAGAAGTCTCTGTTTGCCTTTGTTAACTGCTCGGCGGACGAAGCTGAACTGATTTTACAAGGTTGTGGACAACGTCTCTTATACGAACTGGGTTGGACATGGTAGGATGAAGGGTTGAATCGAAAACCCATTATAACTTCTTTAAATGCAATGTTACCGTAACGGTTTCCTTACTAAAACTGACGGGGTATCAGTCTGGTCCAGTATTTTAACAGTTAGGTTAGTGATCTGTATCGTGCTGATCGGTAGGTAAATGACAGGGTTAGGTGTTTTCACTATTTTGTACCCAGGCGGCACTATGGGGAAGAATTGATGAACGATGTGGCCAGGCTTACCATTTTTATAGGAACCGACAGAGATATTGCAGTGGATAAGGATGGAGTTAATGTTCAAAATTTTCGTAACATGTTCACCTGCATGCCAAATATCGTTATTACAGACAACGGCAACAGAATAGTCTACAAAGGCACTCCAGGATTGTACGAATTGATGTTTAAAAAGAAACCAAATATATACAAAAACGCAGATTTAGAGCAATATCTAGATTTAGTGGATCGTTCCGCCGCAAATCGTGTAAACTACGACCCCACACAAAGAGTTAGTGGTAACGCAGGGTCTGAATACATGAAAATAGTACGACCTCTAACTGCCTCCTCAACCATAAGAGCTCCCTGCAGACCAGCGACAAAGGTACCACGGCGTGGCAAGGGATTACTAACAGTGACGGACAAAAAAGTGGAATATGTTCCTTGGAAGGATCCCAACTCATTAGTGAATCGGTTGCGTATATTAATAGCTTCTCAGGCAGCTGGACACAAGGGTCATTCCAATGAGATAGTTCGCATCACCGAAGCCCTGCGAGACGCGAAAATAATCTACTAAGGGGTACAAAAGTGGAGTGCCAATAGCGGTAAGGTCAGAAAGCATCAGTCGACGATAGAGTAATGCCCATCGACAAATTTGGACGGCACTACCATAGCACGCGCCACGCAGCGCATCCCAGACATGTCTTTATGAAAAGGAAAAATGTAAATCAACTCCATATAGAAGTACCACTGCTGCTAGTGGGGCGTGGGTACGATGAAATCGGATATTCCAAAATTTTCGGACAGAACGAGTACATTTTTTCGTTAACAACCGGCGAGATCATAAGTGTTCAGGTCAGCGGACCTTTGGTAGTATCACACCTCAACGGCATCCCACAGGACACGCTTGTCGGTAAGACATTGCGGCGAGGAGATAAACTGCAATTCGAATCCATAAACAATAAGTTATACGTGCAACTGCTGCTTAAATGTCCCGTAGGAGTGTAGAAAGCAACAGTTGACAATGAACCTTAAAGAAGCCATAGTTAGCGAACTCCACAAACCAGCACGAAAAAATTTCAAGAGAAGGCGCGTTATCCTAAAAGGCTTGAACGATTTATATCAAGCGGATTTGGTAGAAATGATTCCTTATGCAAAAGTCAATAAGGGCTTTCGTTGCATTCTGGTAGTGATTAATGCTTTCTCAAAGTATGTGTGGGCCTATCCCGTAAAACGTAAAACAGGAAAGGACGTAACAGCTGCGATGGGTAAGGTGTTGAGGAGTGTAAAGGTGTCACCGCAAAACTTGCAAACGGATTTGGGGAAAGAGTTTTACAACACCGCTTTTCAACTATTAATGCGGCAGCACAATATCAATCACTACAGCACGTATTCTAGTATGAAGAGCAGTATTGTGGAGAGATGCAACCGCACACTGAAGAACATGATGTGGAAGCAGTTCAGCCTGCAAGGGTCCTACAAATGGTTGGATATCCTACCCAAAATCGTAGCAAAGTATAACACAACCAAGCATCGCACAATATGAATGAAACCTGCCCAAGTGAACTTAAAGAATGCAAAACTTTTGTTAAACACGGCGTACAGTTACACAAAGATCGTGGACCCGAAACCTCAAAAGTTTCGTACAGGGGACTTGGTACGCATTAGCAAGTATCGTTCGGCATTTAGCAAGGGGTACACGCCAAGCTGGAGCAACGAAATATTTACAATATCTACAGTTCGACTTACAAACCCTACAACCTATCGACTCACGGACCAAGAAGGTCACGAAATTAAAGGAGGATTCTACGAGCATGAACTGCAAAAAACAAAACATTCAGACGTATATCTAGTTGAAAGGGTCCTGAAGAAGAAAGGAAACTTATTGTATGTAAAGTGGTTGGGATTCGACAAGCGACACAATTCTTGGATACCTAAAACCAATCTCGTGTAACTTAAAGAAATGATGTAGGACTCTCAAAAAATAAAAAATTTTTTTGTGGTAAATATCTTTTTTTTAAATTAATAGACTGGTACAACTATGTCAGTTTTCTTCAGATATGCATTACTACTTCTAAACAACATTACACATTTCATTTAAATTGGAACTAGATGAGAATGTTATATGATAATTACTTACAAACATAGTATGATACAACAACATAATAACAAATTGTACAAAAATGAAATTATGTATACTTAACATTTTACGATGCAATTACATAGTAACTAATTATACATACAAAGGAAATCAAATTATGTCTAAATATCTACGAAAAGAAAACCTCTGTAAACGTACAAAAAAATAAAACTTTTTTTTTTGTAGTAAATATCATTTTTTTAATTAATAGACTGGTACAACTATGTGAGTTTTTCTTCAGATATGCATTACTAATTCTGAACAACATTACAGATCTCAATGTGAGTTTTTCTGTAGATATCCATTACTACTTCTAAACAACATTACACATTTCATTTAAATTGGAACTAGATGAGAATGTTATATGATGACTACTTACAAACATAGTATGATACAATTACATAATAACAAATTGTACAAAAATGAAATTATATATACTTAACATTTTACGATACAATTACATAGTAACTAATTATACATACAAAGGAAATCAAATTATGTCTAAATATCTACGAAAAGAAAACCTCTGTAAACGTACCAATCTCGTGAGACTCTTTGCAAGAAATAAACTGTCATTACCATGTAAACGACAAAAAAATGGACTGTTATTGATCCGCGCGTAGTATTACTGATCGTCTTGCAATAATTCCAGTAATCTGTCCAACGGTCTAGCACCTGACATGCCTATATCTACATGACCCCATGCTAGAGTGTTATTCGACTGAGGAATAAGATAGCGCTTATCATCCCGATATGATAGCGCAATTTTATTCTTCAGTTCAGTGTACACTGTGTGCTAGTGAGAGCGAAAAACATACATTTGGCAAAAAACCTGACCACGCACATTGTCAACAACGTCGCGATAGGTTGCCATAGTGAGATATTTATTGGCAGCAGCCTTTTGCACACCTTTTGCGTTCTTTACTTCTCTCCCTCCCACAAACACGCAGTAGGACTTAGCACCGGCTCCAAAAATTTGTTCTACCGGAACACCTGCGTACTCGTCTTTCATTTTACCGACGACCGATACGGTTTGAGGTATACCGTGTCGACCGTCTTTATAATTTGAAGTGTCAAAAAGATCTAAATTAGTTTTTATGTCCTCATAGAAATTGTCAGTCCGTACGTGAATTACTAGCGAGTCAGTATCTGTATAGAGTAGGGAGACATTATTGCCATATTTTTGTTTCAAAAAAATATAAAAAAAGTCATACATTACGATTTTAGATAAGTCCAGAATAGTGAAACCTGCATAGATCGGTTTATTATACAAAACAACTGTTTTATTAAGTTTCACAGCAATCAAATTTTCAGAAAAAATTACCGAATCCTTAAAATTTGCTTTGGCAATTAGAGCTGCAGCACCTAGTTTCTTGCCGACATTGTCCCACGTGCTCGCCAACCTGATGTCCGATCGCTTGTCGACATTTTCCATCGTCTTTCCGAAAACGCTATTATTTTTAGCCTTAAAAAATCTTTCTCAAATTCATTTCGTGCTCGGTTACGCAACGCGGTATTCATATCAATATATGAGCGCAACCAGGGCGATTGAGTAAATTTAACAATTCTGTGATTTTTTGTAAGAACTAAACCAGCATCTAAACGTTGTTTTAAATTTCGATAATGAAGCACATACTTGGTCTTATGGTACAAATTTGGAATCAATTTTGGACATTTATATTTTCCACCCGGGGGAATAATAAGTTCCGGACAAAAGAGTAGATCATTGTGGTCGTCGTGCAAGTGTTCAGGATACTGCAGATCAACCTCCAAAATAAAACCCGTATTCGCCTCATCGTCAATTTCAAACACACCAAAATTGTCAACTTCCTCCGCCGCGAGCCATTCAAAATTTCGGTGCGGCAAATACTGACGCATCGCAAAACCGTATAGGTTTGTAGCGTCTAAATACATAATGAATGATGTAGGCTCGGAGGAATCATAATTTGGAACTAAACAATTGTTGGCAATAGCCTTCCTACCAATACATGTGCTTATACCACCCCTAATTGACTTTTTGAGAAAATGTATCATGTCCATGTCAGTTAATAATTCTAATTTGACACCCGTAGATCGTAACATAGCGTCCCAACTAAGACCTGGATCCGTATAATATTGGGCAGGGTCCAACTTATATGCTTCCAAACATAACTTCCTAAAATTTTCAAACACGTCTGCCAAAATCAACACGTCAGCTTTTAAATTAATGTCCGAGTAGTCACCCAAAGTTTGACAGTCGAAGGTGTTCCACACAGACACAGCACGATCGTAATCAGTTTGAGAGACGTGTTCTTCATGTAGAGAGTCGAAAAACTGAACCTTCGAAGGCAACTTCGCAAGGTTCAATTTTTCGAAGGAGTCCACAAAGGCATATGGAAACACGCTTTTCTGTCTTATTAATTGAAATTTTGCATCGTCCCCAAACAACCTTTTAATTTCATAAAACTGATCGTCAGCCAAATAATCAGCTAAGGTACTCAAAGATCGATTCATAAAACGGTAACTGTCTAGAAATCTAATTTGTAAATAAACTTTCTGCGTTTTGTAACCAAAATCGATTTCATCTACTAACAGATGCTTGCCAAAGGATATATATTTTTCTTTCGTTTGAGGTATCACATCGATCTGTTCGCCATCGACGGCGAATTGTTTGACGAACAAATGAGAATCATAATTTAGGTTGTGGAAAAAGACAGGCACAAAATTGGGAACTTTGAAATTTAGATTACAGATAGAATGTGCAGCACACCGATGCGCTCCAGTCAGGTGACAATGGTCGCGCACCCTAATCTGATCGGTCACAAAGGGTCGATCACATATATGGCAAGACGTAGCAGCCTCGTAATTTTAAAGTTCTGCAGTAGTCATCGTCGCCAAAGGAACCACGTTTTTTTAAAAATTGTCATACAAATAACGAACGTCTGCATCCAACCGCTCCATAAAAACAGTTGAAGCATCTTCACCGTGGTACGTTTGAAATTTAGAAAGACTGTCGTCGTACGAACACTTTATAAAATATGCAAACGAGTAAGGCACATGCTCGCACGTCTTAACTGTAAACGAACTCTCGAGGTCTGGTTGCGTATCAGGTTCCTGTACAGGTTTTAAAATCGTCTCAAAATCTGCGTAGACAACGAACGGTAATTTTAATTGTTCATGGTAATTTTCAAATTTCAAAATATTTTGTGGGATTGTTTTGTGACGTTAGCGCCGGCCGAAATTATTATTTACGATTCAAAATGCGTTCAAATTTGGTCGCCGCCAAAACTTCGTCACAATTCAAGGATAACATCGCAGAGCGCGAGTTTAGGCGAAGAAACGACCGAGGTGCGCGGGCTCACGGGCGTTCATCTTCCGACGCATTCCCGCCCCAATTCCAGCTAAGACGAAGGAGATGGGTAATGTATAAATAGACGTAGCACCCATTGGAAAAGGCACCTTTTAACCTGACTTGCATCCAGCGAGCCGAACCAGCTTCCTGCCTGGGGCCCCCCTGAGGGCCCAAAATCCTGGTCCCGCCCGAAGGACAATTTTTGACTTTTAGTCCTAGAACCAATCGTTCCCAGAAATCCCCGAAAGATCAAAGTGGCCCATTGATTTTCAGTGCCTATTGATCTCCGTCGAGCCTATTCAGGAGTTATCTTATTTAAAATTCAGACGTGGATCATTGTTTATATATGCCTGTCTGGAATTTATATACGTTTACTCCTCGAAACCGGTGTGGTCTAGAACTCGTACGTGGTTCGTTGTACATATACGCCTGATAAGAGTCTTAGACCTCCTCGAAACCGCTTCCCGACAACATCCACGTAATTCATTCAGAAAGCATTTTAAAAACGTGGCCCTCCAGGTCCGTGCATAAGCTTGAACAAGAATTGCGAGGTTAAGAGCCCGCAACGAAACTCCCGGAATTAACGTACTCGTAAAAATTCAAAGCTTCACTTACCCAGAGGGATCTTGTCCTGAAGATTTCCCGTGCTTTCTGCAGTGCCGCAATTCATAGTACATAATCTAAACCAAAAATTGTGTGAGGTTAGCTTCAAGCTAAAAGTAATTCAGGTAGCTTAAAGGAGGGTTTAGTCACCTTGAATAACGTAATTAGAAAACCCCTAGTTATCACTTAGGCGCCCCTGGAATTTCAGTAACAGCTTTAAACACAAATTTGGCTTAAAAGTTATTAGCTGACATACGATATGTAGTTCCACCGCCTTTTCACTTATCATAAAAGGTTTTGCATTACACGAGGTTTCACGGGCACTGCAGGATAGCTTTGACGTAACGAGGTTACGTCTCACGTCAAATTCATTCTCAACACCCCGAAATAAGGGCAAATCTAACTTTGTTTCATGCCCCCGATAAAAATAAACAACTTAACCTAATTTCTGTTTCCAGTTTAGCCGAGTAGAGGACGCTCTCCTAACTACGAACTGCTTTCGTCCGGCAGCCGAGAAGATACGACCGGAGAAAACATCGTGGTTTGCCTAACCCAGTAGGCGTCAGCCTGCCCGTGATACATTGAAACTCAAATCGTTTATTCGAAAATACATAGAATATTTTAGTTATTGTTTTAAAATGTAAATAGGTATACAAAATAAATCGCTTTGTTTGATGTGTACTTGATTGTATATTTGAGTTAACCAGACTGAACCCTGGCATCTGTGGCTATCCGAGAGTAAAAAGTTTAATAACATTGGTAATCAATCATAGTTCAAAGTTAAAGAATTAACGTAGAAAGCCAGGTTATTACATGGCCAGCCCGAGCAGAGACATAAACTCAAGTATATAGTCAAGTAATTCATCGGCTTCACCAGCACGCAATCCAAGTGGCGCTCGAGCAGTTTTACCTGAAAAATAATTAGTTATCAGTTAAAGTATAATTAATTATTTTAAATGTTGTACAAACCGCGACCACAGACATGTACCAGAACCAGATGTTACCGCCGCCAGAACCGCCTGTAACTACCAGCAGAAATGTTGGAGAACGGCCCCATAGAGGCCGCCAGCTTGTCCAACACCAGAAAACTAGAAACCTCCAGAGGAATGTTGATTTCAAGTGCGGAAAAGAGGAAATCCAGTCCATAGATAGCCCCTGTTTGAAGTCCAGGCCGTTAGAAGATTCCAACCGTCGAAGGCCAGGGCGTTTACGCAACTAGGTCACCTCCAAGTGGCGCCAGATATTCCAGAAAGTACAAAAGAACCAGCTGAAGTCCAGAAATCAGCTTTGAGCACAGTACTAAGTTTTGGAGTCCAGATCATCCCCGAGTTCGTAAGTTCCCTCCATAAAAACTTCCTCCCGAGACGTCTCCTGGTATACAGCTTCACCCTGAGAAGTACAGCCAGCTACAAGAGACGTGGAGCATCGTGCTATCCTGCAGCACAACCTCCCTCGCGAGAAGTCTTTGGAAACACGAATCCTCCAGGTAAATCACGTCCAGTGCAAGATCTTCAAAGTCGAAGTCATCTTCACAGAACCGAGGTAACCTGTAAACATACAAAATGTCCATGAAATTGTAAGTTGGTCTCCGCAACCTCTACTAATTTCTTCCAGTTAAAGTTCAAATATTGTGAGAAAGTCGGTTAATCCTGTAACCTTAATACGTTCCCACGATTGAACAAAACCTGAATGAATGCGAGTCGATACCGCGAGCTCAGCATCAGTAAGTAGCATTTCTTTTAGAATGCACCCCGTAGAATTTTATGAGCCCGGAGAATGAATGTACGAAAAGACAAATGATTCGATACCGCGAATATTTAGTCTCATCTAGCCTGAAACTGCTTTCACGTGGTTGATTGCAGTACATGAAATTTCATTCCGCTTATCCAGAAAATTCTAAAAAATTACCAGTCCTGTCCATGCCCGTTGTACCCGCCAGTATTATTAATTGCATGCATGTTGTTGAATGTCTCCTGAGAATGATCACGCTTTCGCCTTGGTGCCTATAAGAAAACGTGCATTTGTAGAGCATGAACCTATGGAATTGTATGCAACCCGTACCGGAGTACAACTGAAATTTTTCCTGAATGTTCCCCGTGAAATTGAACCCAGTGAAGATCCAGGTGGAAATTAATGCCACAACAACCGCCTGTTGACCAAAAACTGCAAGCAAGTTTCCCTTGCATATTAGCAGTTGCCTGTCCTAGCTTTCCGAACTTGTTTTTTTTTGCCGAGAAGTCCTGAAAGGAGTATAGGTCGAAACCGCGATTTTTATATCTCCCCCAGATAAAAGTATTACAAAAGTATACTCACCTAGTAGACACTGCCAGAAGAAACGCCGGTTACTTCCATAACTTCCGCGTTCCCTAGAATGTATGTTGTCCGAGTTGTGTGCCGAGAATTCCAGGATCCCCAGGTGTTTTCCAAGCCGAAAGGGGCACTTCCATGAAGAGGGCGTCCACCCACCGGCTGTTTCCTCCATAGGAAGGGGATTGTGTGACGTTAGCGCCGGCCGAAATTATTATTTACGATTCAAAATGCGTTCAAATTTGGTCGCCGCCAAAACTTCGTCACAATTCAAGGATAACATCGCAGAGCGCGAGTTTAGGCGAAGAAACGACCGAGGTGCGCGGGCTCACGGGCGTTCATCTTCCGACGCATTCCCGCCCCAATTCCAGCTAAGACGAAGGAGATGGGTAATGTATAAATAGACGTAGCACCCATTGGAAAAGGCACCTTTTAACCTGACTTGCATCCAGCGAGCCGAACCAGCTTCCTGCCTGGGGCCCCCCTGAGGGCCCAAAATCCTGGTCCCGCCCGAAGGACAATTTTTGACTTTTAGTCCTAGAACCAATCGTTCCCAGAAATCCCCGAAAGATCAAAGTGGCCCATTGATTTTCAGTGCCTATTGATCTCCGTCGAGCCTATTCAGGAGTTATCTTATTTAAAATTCAGACGTGGATCATTGTTTATATATGCCTGTCTGGAATTTATATACGTTTACTCCTCGAAACCGGTGTGGTCTAGAACTCGTACGTGGTTCGTTGTACATATACGCCTGATAAGAGTCTTAGACCTCCTCGAAACCGCTTCCCGACAACATCCACGTAATTCATTCAGAAAGCATTTTAAAAACGTGGCCCTCCAGGTCCGTGCATAAGCTTGAACAAGAATTGCGAGGTTAAGAGCCCGCAACGAAACTCCCGGAATTAACGTACTCGTAAAAATTCAAAGCTTCACTTACCCAGAGGGATCTTGTCCTGAAGATTTCCCGTGCTTTCTGCAGTGCCGCAATTCATAGTACATAATCTAAACCAAAAATTGTGTGAGGTTAGCTTCAAGCTAAAAGTAATTCAGGTAGCTTAAAGGAGGGTTTAGTCACCTTGAATAACGTAATTAGAAAACCCCTAGTTATCACTTAGGCGCCCCTGGAATTTCAGTAACAGCTTTAAACACAAATTTGGCTTAAAAGTTATTAGCTGACATACGATATGTAGTTCCACCGCCTTTTCACTTATCATAAAAGGTTTTGCATTACACGAGGTTTCACGGGCACTGCAGGATAGCTTTGACGTAACGAGGTTACGTCTCACGTCAAATTCATTCTCAACACCCCGAAATAAGGGCAAATCTAACTTTGTTTCATGCCCCCGATAAAAATAAACAACTTAACCTAATTTCTGTTTCCAGTTTAGCCGAGTAGAGGACGCTCTCCTAACTACGAACTGCTTTCGTCCGGCAGCCGAGAAGATACGACCGGAGAAAACATCGTGGTTTGCCTAACCCAGTAGGCGTCAGCCTGCCCGTGATACATTGAAACTCAAATCGTTTATTCGAAAATACATAGAATATTTTAGTTATTGTTTTAAAATGTAAATAGGTATACAAAATAAATCGCTTTGTTTGATGTGTACTTGATTGTATATTTGAGTTAACCAGACTGAACCCTGGCATCTGTGGCTATCCGAGAGTAAAAAGTTTAATAACATTGGTAATCAATCATAGTTCAAAGTTAAAGAATTAACGTAGAAAGCCAGGTTATTACAGTTTCACCAAGTTTGTCCACGATCAACTCATCGGTTGGAATTTTGGTATACACCTGATTACAATCGAACTTCATATGTTGTCGCAAGTGCTGTTCAGTACGGAAGTAATGCAAGCATCCATCACACAAATATTTTGCCCCCCTTTCTAGCAGTTATTTGCTGCGAAACGAGGCGAGAAAATTTCTTAATGCAACAGTAATGACTGTCACCCTCGTCATTAGTTAACAGAAGCAAGTTAACGTGTCTCAACCGCTTCATGACAGAGTAATGCAAAGGCCCCACAACTTCCCAAATCATTTTTCGATTTTCAAAACGCGACTCTAACCCATACACGTTAACCGAAAGTTGAGGATTCGAATTTCGGAATATCGCGCAATTTCAATGGAAATTCCAACCCATCTAACGCCAAAACAGTTCTACAATCGGGATAAGAACTCGTACGATGGGGAGGTCCGCTAGGTTCAACAATACCAGCTAAAATCGCCCACCCGAAACAGTACTCATTCTTGTTTTGAACGTTGACAATAGCTTTCTTTCGCTCAATAAATGATGGCAGTGGTAGGTACGAGGAAGCTCTGAGGGGGTTGTATTTGTTGACGGCGACGACCAACGACAGCAACTGCTTAAGAGCCCAGCCTGCAACAATTCAAGTGTTCTTAATATACAGCGATCGTCGAGGTCACATCAACTTACCAGATTCCCGTTCCTGAAATTCAGACACCTTCTCATCCAAGATGCCGCAAAAATTATCATACAATACATCGAGGTCGGTACCCAAAGTTACAATTTCATTGCGCGTGTTAAATGACTTGATTTCTTCCAATCCTTTACTTTCTAAAACGAAGTATCCAAATAATTCCAAATTCACCTTTAAGCTCTTTAAATTTTTAAGCTGCCTTCGCAATAACGTCAACACTTTTTCTTTAATTTCTAACAGAAACTCCTCGACCATTATATGATAATTTATGGTTGTAACTGTACGTGGCAATCCGGGACCTAAAGGCTGACTGCAGGGGTGCCACTCCATCATCCAGGCCTGGCCTCCCGGTTCGCAACGCATGACGATTACTTCGCATGTGCCCAACGAAGCCACGCACGGGAACATTCTCGTCGCATACGGAGCAATAGCGGGAGTCTGTAACAACAATCGTAACTACACCGCCCACTCACACACACTCATACGTACTTAGATCTTTACCAGGGCGAGAGCTCACAGACACGTTCCTTGACGTAGACGGTCCAGTTGACGTACATGGTCCAGTTGACGTACATGGTCCTGCAGCATTCGCTACGAACATGTCAATCACTCCGGTTTTATAATTACCAATTGATATATACCTGAGGGGGGATTAAGTCGAGCTTTCTTCGTAGCACTCTCTCTCACCTCTGGAGCGCAAAGATTGGATACCCTCCTCGCAGGAGCATCCATAGGAGTATCTGCAACTGACCGACATGGTTGACTATATATATCAGAGACGGAGAACAACAAACTCACTCGGCGAATAGGGAACGTTGCTTGGACAACTCTGGCGCCGATGCCGCAGCAAGGCATCCCGACGCGTAAATTTGCTAGAACATTGCTCGCAAACGTGCATTATTACTGTAGCAGTAGGGCAATCCAAATTGGTAATATGTACCGATAATGCTATTAGCACGCGGGCAATGCTTCTCGGTATATACGCGCCAGCCGACACGATGGGGGCGTTTGGATTACGTCGGCCAGGAGGGGAAGTAGACAGGTTATAAGTGAGGGAGGGGGTGTGGATAGAAGAGGCAAGAAACAATAACAATAGCCTGACCTAGTCATCTAACATCTTTAATATGTTGGAAATAATGCGAACAAGTGTTTCAATTTGACTTATTTTCAACTTTCGAGCAGTCACGGTGCGGATTAGGCAGTGATTGCCGACTTGGCGGCTCCTCACCCGCAACTGCTCTCGCTGATACCGCGCCAGCCTATCTAGCCTTGACAGAGCCGCCTCGTGCTGTTCTAATTCCTGGAGGCGGATGTCCACGGGGGCACGCAACAACCTGTTATGCCTTTCGGCACGAGTCTCCACAACACATTCTGCAGCTACCGCGGGGGTATCTACAGCTTGCGGAGGAGTCTCCACAGGTATAGGCTGATTGCATCTTGCTATTGCCTCATCTATCTCACGCAAATTCTCATCCGTGAAGTCTACCCACTCCGGCTCAGCATCGATGGGTGCGGAGTCAGTATGAGCAGACATCACAACATCTACAGCAATGGGTACATCGTTAGGTGTAAATGGTGTAGATGTAGCTGTTGGAGAACCAACAACTACATCTAAACCATCTACACCCCATAACTGTCTCGTGATGTCGGCGAGGTCTGGTAGCGTACCGTCTTCCACGGGAGCTTCCAATTCAAATTCTGCCAACATGCAATCTACATTAGCAGGACCATTTTCAATTAGTTCGCTCACTTCGAACGAAATTTGCGGTGGCGCAGTAGAATCTCCATTCGGCAATGGAAAAACATACTCCACCAATTTGGAAGAGGACGCCGATGGGCCATTTCCGGTAGCAGCCACCGGCGCTTGAAAGGCAGGCGACTCGTTGCTTGCACAAGAGCTGTGTGCCCCACATGCCTCGACAGCATCGTCGTGGTAATGTTTATTTAAAAACATCGCGCAAGTTGTGAGTGTTCCTGTTAGACGGTTGCACATTGCTAGAAGTAAGCAGCGCCCTCAACAGTGAATGGTCCTGACGCTTAGGAAGCTTAGCAGGGGTGCCACTAATGGAATCACTTTTGCGGTGTGCAGGTGCGCTTGCATTGTTAGCAGCCATGCTACTCTTACGTTTAGCGTCAGGGCGGGCAATTACAATATCGTGCACTACTTGAATTGGAGTTTTTAAACTACTCACCGTGGAGGCGCAAGTACACAATCGCATGTTCTTAGCATCCTCCTTTGCTATCATGGCATACAAAGGAGCACTAAGATCATCACTCAGCACAAACAATAGACCACTGCATCTAACACACCGACTGTAAGAGGCACTCATTGCTAATGTTTAATTATTGAATGTGCATTTCCACCTATATATAGGAATAACCTGTAGCGAACTCAAAGCTTTAAACTGTGGAATGCGGTTGTGGTCAGTGTACTCGGGAAATCATGGAATGCGGATCTACTCATAGAGGAATGAACTTTAATGAACTAGAATGTTGGATGCGGGTTCCGATCTATATAGGAATGAACTGCAGCGAACTCGAAGCATTAAACTGTGGAATGCGGTTGTGGTCAGTGTGGTTTTAGCCGTGCTCGGGCAATCGCGGATCTACTCATAGAGGAATGAACTTTAATGACCTAGAATGTTGAATGCGGGTTCCGACCTATATAGGAATGAACTGCAGCGAACTCAAAGCTTTAAACTGTGGAATGCGGTTGTGGTCAGTGTGGTTTTAGCCGTCCTCGAGCAATCATGTTAGTCGGAAGTGTTGTTTCATTATGTTCCTGATAATGGAATTTACTGTGCTGGTGACGACAGGACTACCGACTTAACATTTTTGTTTCCTTCCCTTTCTCACTTTCTAAATCAATTACTGGCTCATTTTTTTGACGACAATCCCGGATATTTTTTCTACAATAGTTCAATTCTTTATACCAGCGCTCCTGCAGAAATACTATCGTGGTTTCATTTTCCTGAACTAAAAGACCTTCACTCTAAGGCAATTAGTAGCCGGTATTCATCCTAATTCGAACCCTGCATTCATGGTGCATATGAACTCGAATGAACGCACTTGAATTCGAGTCTGTGGAATGCGGTTGTGGTCAGTGTGGTTTTCTGACGTGCTCAGGATATCATGTTACTCGAACCCTGCATTCATGGTGCATATAAATGAACTTTGAATAACCGCACTTGAACTCGAGTATACATAGAACTGGACGACCTTCACCGTAACGTTATGTGTTTCCGGTAACTCTGTTTTTCAACGCTGTGCAACACTTGTCTCACAAACATCGAGTACTTAAGATGTTGTTCTTCATAAATTTTATATCATTGACAATTGTGTACGCTCCCGAAGAGGCACGTGCAGAATTATCTGCCGGTTGGATGCGGTACTGGTTGAGCCGGTTCGCTTGGACACCGGCTCCAGAAGAACCGCTAGTATTGCTTCTGCGATCTTTGACCCCCTCGTCCTCTACGTTGTTCTTCAACTACACCGCTGGACATCTGTCAGCGCAGAACTGGGAGGCTTTCGTCGCCGTCCCCCAATTGGAGGACATCGTGAACAGGGTGTTGGCTGGAGAGGCTGCAGCTTTAGCTGAGCTCGACGATGCTGAAGTATCATTGAGTTGGGATCCCTCAGACTTCGACGCAAGCTCACCTGCACCCTCAGTCTTTTCCGACGTGTCCACCGAAGCCTACGATGCTGACGGTGGTAGTTTTAGTGACAGTGGACAAATACACACCTTAATTAGTGAAGAGTAGCGTAAGTTATATTAGTGTACTTTAGTTAATCTTGTAAATAGAACTTAGTTACTTTTGTACATAGAAAAATAAATATTAGTTTCCTCCATATATTTTTTTCCCAAAGTGTTTGTGTACACGTTCTCGAAACGTCACCTGTAGATAGTAGTAGTGGAGGTCCATGCCGACTCTAAAAAATTTTTTAGAGGTTTTTTTTGAGACAAGGGTAAGTCAAGGTAAGTGTTAGTGATCTTGAAACAGTGCTAGTGTACACGTTCTCGAAACGACACCTGTGAATAGCAGTGGTGGAGGTCCATGCCGACACTAAAAAATTCTTTGAAGATTTTTTTTGAGACAAGGGTAGGTCAAGGTAAGTGTGCAAAAGCTCTTGAAATTAGGGGTAGAACTCATTGAAGGAGCGTGTACCTTGAAAAAATGGTTGAGGTCATTCACTTTAAACATTTTTTTCTTTTGGAGTGTTCTGAGACAAGGTCAGGTCAAGGTTGCCACCCCCCCACCAGCACTTAGCCTTGTGGGAGCCTGTACCAACACATCCAGGATGGAGAGGTTCAAAGTGTCAAGGAACACAGCCATGCGAATATAGTGTTGCCTACTCTTAAAATTCCATTTTTTGAAGGGACCTACGAAGAATGGCCTAGCTTTCATGATATTTTCCGAAGAATTGTTCATGAAAATTCACTACTAAGTAAGGCGGCAAAAATGCATTACTTGAAGTCACAGTTACGAGGGGAAGCCAGCAAGTTAGTGCAATACCTGGAGGCAACTGAAGCCAATTACGAGTCTGCATGGTTCATTATAAGGAACAGATACGACAACACCAGGCTGCTACTTGCGAAGTATTTGGATGTCATAGCCAACCAGGCAACCCTGTCGAACGAATCTGCAGAAGGGATCAAGAAACTCCATGACACGACTGCAGAATGCCTAAGAGCAATTGAGAACTTAGGAATTGAAACGGCCACATGGGGGCCTATCATGTGTCATATAGTGACACGGAAGTTGGACAAGGAAACCAACAGACTGTATGAGCAGTCACTAACGGCACCAAGAGAGGTGCAAAAATTCGAGCAGCTACTGCATTTCTTAGAAACAAGATTTCAGTTGCTGGAAGCTGTACAACGACGGAACAAACTCGAACCCAGAAAACAAGGAATTGGGAAACCATGGGAAAGTCACCAGGATCGGTGGGCAGTGAAGACGTACCACACTGCTGACATATCGTGCTTCCACTGCGGAGGATCACACAGCATTAAATCCTGCCCAAAATTCAGCAATCTAAATATATCCGAACGTTGGGACTTCATAAAGAATAAAAAATTATGTTCAAACTGCTTCAAGCCTACAGGAAAATATAACTCCAGACACTTTTGCCCAGGGAAATGCAAGGTATGTAATAAAAGACATCATTGGCTTTTGCACGAAGATTTTAGCAAACAACAGCCTCCCAAGACCACAACGGCAATTTCCAGTGCGACAGCAACCAATAAGAACGAAAACATTGTTGCAAGCCTAGTAGGAAGACAGCATCGCAACGTTTTGCTTGCAACTGCCCTAATTAAGGTCCAGTCATCCTCAGGGAGTTTGGAGTATCTCAGAGCCCTGATAGACTCCGGATCACAGGCATCATTCATCACAGGAAATGCAGCTCAAACGCTGGGTCTGCCAGAAGAAAAGGTGAGAGTGCACATTTCTGGATTAGGCAAGAAAGGAGCAGGTACAGCCCGAGGACGATTAACTGTAAACCTACGTCCACGATTTCCAAGCAACTACACAACCACATGTGAGATGCTGATACTGCCACAGCTAACCAAGTCACTTCCAGAAAAACCAGTCGAAAACTATCAACTTCAGGACTGTAAGAATATGGTGTTGGCTGATCCACTATTTCAGAAACCTGGACCAATAGACGTTATCCTAGGAGCAGACATCTACAAGGAAATCATTTTGGAAGGAGTACGAAAATTCAACGGAGGCCTGTTAGCGCAAAACAAGGAACTTGGATGGATCATCACGGGGAATGCAACAGCACCATTAGAAGAAAGGAAAATTCTTAGCATGGTCGCATGTGCTGCAGAAGATGAACAACTCACAAAATTTTGGGAGATTGAAGAAGTTGTACCAGAAAAGATGATGTCCAACGAAGACAAGGAATGCGAATAATTCTACAACTGCAACCACCAGAAAAATGCTGATGGTACATATACAGTGAAAATTCCGTTCAAGGAACCAATAGAAATGCTTGGGGATTCTAGAAAAAAGGCAATCGCACGGTTCCTTCAACTAGAGAAGCGATTAGAAGAAAATAAAGTTCTAGGTAAAGAATACAAAACATTCATGAAGGAATACTTAGAACTGGGACATATGAAACGAGTTCAACCAGGAGCCAATATACGAAAAACCTACTTCATCCCTCATCGAAAAGTAGTAAAGGAAGACAGCATTCAAGTAAGTCTATTGACAGCCAAGTCAAAGGTTGCACCTATAAAAATGAAGAAAACGTTGCCAAGGCTGGAGTTATGTGCAGCATCGTTAGCAGCAAAAATGTTGAAGGAAGCTATTAGTGCACTGGACATCCCCAGCATCTCCATCTTCGCGTGGTCAGATTCCATGATAACCTTATCCTGGATAAGATCAGGTCCGGAGAAATGGAAAACATTTGTTGCAAACAGGGTAACAGAAATATTGGAAGTAACCACCAGCGGAAATTGGCATCATGTGCGCTCAGAGGACAATCCAGCAGACGCTGTATCCCGAGGGCTCACTCCTGTCAAACTACAGCATCATCTATTGTGGTGGAACGGGCCGCAATGGTTACGAACTAATCCTTTGCCACTGACGGAAACAACTATTCCCATAACAGCTACAGAAGAGGAAAAAATTCACCAAGTCCAAGCATTTATCGCATCAAAAGAAGAATTGGACATCTTATCCAAATATTCGTTACTGCAGAAGTTACTGCGGGTCACTGTATACTGTAACAGGTTTGCTCAAAAATTCAGAAGACAACCGTTTCCGACCGAATACCCTACGGCAGCAGAACTCAACAATTGCCTCATTCAAATCATCCGTATAGTGCAAGCACGCAGCTGGGCAACAGAGATTCAAACCTTGAAGAAAAACATCTCGGTTCACACAAAAAGTTCCTTGGCACCATTACGACCATTCATCGATGATGAAGGAACTCTTAGAGTGGGAGGACGACTTCAAAATTCAATGTTGCCATATAATGAGAAACATCCTATTCTCATTCCCCATAATAGTCATCTAGCCCACCTAATAGTGAGAAACGTCCATCAGAAACTGCTACATGGCGGAAGTCAAGCTACAGCAGCATACATCCGTAGAAAATTCTGGATCATCAATGTGAAGAAAATAATACGCAAAGAAATTCACACCTGCATGAAATGTTTTGCATTCAGAAGACAACTGTTGCAGCAACTCATGGGCAATTTACCTGAGCCTAGAGTAACGCCGTCCCTGCCATTTTCTCACACTGGACTAGATTATGCAGGGCCGATACAGATCAGAACCGCAAAAGGAAGAGGGAATAAGTCATACAAAGGATATATTGTCATCTTTGTATGTTTGGCTACCAAAGCAGTTCATTTGGAGGCTGTCAGTGACGTCGCGTAACCGGGAGCGCAACAAGGTAACCGTGCCGGAAGCATCACGGCCTCTGATTCTCAACTCGTATTCGGCCTCCGCGCGAAGCAGGCGTTCAATATGTAGCTTTAGCACCATGTTTACAAACGGGAAAGGAACGACTTATATTATACGTCGTATAAAAAGGAAAACGTTAGCGCGTGTTTGGTAAGTCAATTACGTCAGATATCCGAACCAAATCGTAGACGGCCAAGACGGGAGAAATTGGGACAAAGTGGTTTGTTACCTTTCACACGACCGATGGCTTAACGGGACTATCTGTCCATATTCTTTGCGAAAAGACCGAACACAAGCGAAAAAGAGCAAATCCCAAAACTAGGCGGTCAACGAATGGCTTAACGAGCCTACTACCGACCAACAATGATTACAGACAGTACTGCGCCCGAAATCGAGGCGCACAACGTAAACGGAAACGAAAGAAAGGAAAAAAATCCAAAATGGGGTCGCGCGTTGTCACGCAACAAGGGGCGACACGTCAGAATAACCCAAAATTAGGCAGACGACGGGTGGCCTAACGAGAAAAAAAAAACAAACAAGGTCTCAGACGTTAAAGCGTCAGAATTAAGACGCACAACGGATGGGCTTAACGAGACTACTCCAGTCCAATAACAGCAACAAGCAACAATTGGGCCGCCAAAATTAAGACACACAACGCAAAAAAAAGAAAACCCCAAATTGAGGTCGGGCGTTGTCGTGCACCAATAGGCTCCAGGCGTCGGAGCACCAAAATTAGGCAGACAACGGGTGGCTCAATAAGAAAAACAAACATACATTGCCCCAGATGTTGTGCGCCAAAATTAAGACGCACAACGAAGGGGCTTAACGAGAAAACCAAACAGACAAAGCCCCACGTTAGATGGCGCCAAAATTAGCCTGTTACGGTATTAAAAGAACTTTACGACACCCACCCAAGGTGAGCATCGCACCACGGAATCAGTCCTGAAAAACTGGCACACTTGCCCTGAAATCGGTTCAAAATAGGCTAAAGGCCACGGCTGGAACGCTCAGGGAGTCGGGCGTGAGTCACACGATACGTTCTGGGCAAGCGTGTTGCGGCATAATATATATATATATATATAAAGATAGTCCCTCTCACAGCTTGTGTGGTTACATACACAGTACAATGTTATTTCTTGACTGGGATAGGGTTTGGAAAAACTCCAATCTCAGTGCTACGCACAGGTACCAAGCTTTAATGGTTGGATTGAATTAAAACCACTTGTATGTTACGCCTGACGTTTCGTTTTTTTATTCAAAACATTATCAAAAGCTAACACCTTGTGGACCAAAACACATGCTTTATTAAACGCATGTGAAGATATTCAAATTTGAACAAATTCATGGCCTACTGCCCCTGTTTATGAATTTGTTCAAATTTGAATATCTTCACATGCGTTTAATAAAGCATGTGTTTTGGTCCACAAGGTGTTAGCTTTTGATAATGTTTTGAATAAAAAAACGAAACGTCAGGCGTAACATACAAGTGGTTTTAATTCAATCCAACCATTAAAGCTTGGTACCTGTGCGTAGCACTGAGATTGGAGTTTTTCCAAACCCTATCCCAGTCAAGAAATAACATTATATATATATATATATATATATAGGGTATGTCAGAATTATGAGGGCGCCACCAAGCCTGTCTTAACCCGACTAACCGGGCCTGGACGGTTAGACGGGAGCGAAGCACGCAAAATACTCCGTCGATAGGATTACTCAAGAGTTGCAAGGTTAAATAACAATTTCGAGATTGCCTTATGCAAGGATTGTAATTAGGTGCCAATCCGACCGCGACTACGCAGCTGTCTCACCCACCTGTACGCTCAAAGCTCCCTCGTCCCGTCGCACAATAATCAGTACACTGAAGGGGGCGCTTATCTGAAACAGAACATGCACAAGTCGAAACAAAACAATAGTTCCCTTAACTAACAAATCATGTATTGACTCACGGGTTACAATGGGGCAGCAGAGTGCGTCGCCCTATATCTATAAATAAATTATATCTAAGAACACCAGCTGGCGCGCGCTCTAAACCTAGCGACAGATGTTGAACAGTAATGAACAAAGTAGCACTTGTAACATAGACAGTCTGTAATTTGGAATGAATGTACAAATATGCGGGCGCGACGCCTTATGCAGCAAACAGTAATGAACAAACTAGCACTTGCAACATGGACTGTCTGTAATTTGGAATGAATGTACAAATATGCGGGCGCGACGCCTTATGCAGCAAACAGTAGTGAACAAATATGACGACAGTGCCTGTAGGCACAAGAGATGTGACGGGCTCGCTCGCGGCGTCCCAATACAGCTCGTACGCGGGGCTTAAATGCTCTCCGCGGGACAGATACACTCGCGTTCACAGCGGTAATCAGTTCAAAGACACATACCTTAATATGTAGGCGGTTGGGGAGCCTGGTACAGTTGAGTTGCGACAGGCTGCAGTCTTAGATGGCAGGTACTTTCGATGTTCGACGGCTATAGGGATGAGTGGACATCCGCCATAATGGCGACGTGAGACGCGTCAGGACGCGTACACCTGGACGACGAAAAATGGGCCACTTTCGTTCTGCGGGACAGATCCTCGAAGGTCGAGATGAAGGGGGCACGATCCCTTATTTACGGGAGCAGGAACTGGGCTCAAAAAGCACCCACGCTACGCCGAAGACAATTCGAAACTCACACACACAACCACCACACGAACGTTCTCTGCAACGGGCTGCGATCAACTGCCCAGAGGGAAGCGCTGCCACAGGTCACATCGGTTGCGTCCCCACGTGACTAAACCTCGGCAGCCAATCGCGAGGCGATAAAATGAAACAAATTAATGCCGGCGACAATGGTATCACGCCACAACGGCGTGTTTTTTAGAAGATTCGGAATTCTTGCGAGCGATAACGCTCGGCTGCCAAAGCGCCATCAGAGGGGGGCTCCAGCCGACGAGAAATACTGCGTTTGGGGCCAAATATGTGCGAAATCATGATTCTGGAATTAGGTAATGGAGCCAAATAAAGAACTAAAAGGGTTTAGCATACGGGCACGCTGCCCTAAAGCCTAGGTGGCTATTTAAAATACCAAAATGACCTGACAAACAAACGCCTTTTTAGCAGCCTTCAGAAGATTTACATCCAGAAGAGGAACATGCCTTCATATCTATAGCGATAACGGAACCACATTTGTAGGAGCAAATAGAGTTCTGCAGAAGGACTTCAAGAAAACTCTAGGAGACTTTAGCGTTCAAGAAAAACTTACTCACGAAGGAATCCAGTGGCACTTTATTCCACCGGCAGCTCCCCACTTCGGAGGAATCTGGGAAGCAGCGGTGAAGTCAACAAAGTATCACATGAAAAGGATTGTAGGGAACAGTACCCTCACGTTTGAAGAACTATCGACCCTCCTGTACCAAATAGAGGCATGTCTCAATTCGAGACCACTTTGTCCATTAACCACAGATCCCAACGATGTGGTAGCGTTGACCCTTGGCCATTTTCTAATTGGAAGGGAACTTATAACACCAAATGAACCACCATTAGAAGTACATTCAGAAACACTGACAAGATGGAAACTACTTCAAAAGTTGAAAAACGACTTTTGGAAAATATGGTCTAAGGAATACCTATCTGGGTTACAACGCAGAACGAAATGGACTTCGAAGGAAGAAAATTTGCAAGTAGGGAATCTAGTGTTCCAAAAGGATGAAAACAGTCCTCCCAATCGATGGCCTTTAGCAAGAGTGACAGAAGTGCATCCAGGTACAGATGGCATTGTCAGAGTTGCAACCGTTAAGACAAAGGGAGACACAATTCTCAAGCGTCCGATTACCAAGCTCGTTCCGTTACCAAGACAGGAGGCAGAGGAAGGAAGAAGAAAGCAAAGCAGGGGTAGTGGAGTGTCAACAGTAACAAAAACTATAACACTCTTACTTACGTTATGCACCATAATTTCGGCAACCAAGGGATCGTATACAGTAAAGTATCCGTCACCTGGCCTATTCATTGAAGAACTTGGCCACGCAAAACTCTCGAGGGGAAACTTCAGGATCGAAGTAGCAGTGAACATCTCCAGCATCCAAGTAGATGAAGAAGATATAAACAAGACAATCCAACAAATGAATACCTTATGCGACAAGGCACTGGTATTATCTGCAGAATCCCATTGCAAAGAATTAAATCATCACCTGAGAGAGCAGCAATGGCAGATCATCTGGAATATGAGAAGCATTTATAGTCAAGATGTCAGAACCAAGCGAGGATTATTAGGGCAGCTACTAACCTCAGTGTTTGGAGTCAACGATGAAGTCTACCATGACATCGAAGCATTGGAGAAAAATCAACTAGAATTAATACATTCATCTAATCGTCAGACGAAGATCATGTTGTCAACTGCAGCAACTCTAAATGAGACTGAAGCCAGAATATCCCAGAAGTTAGATAATTTTCGAAGAAAACTCAATGAAGGGTTGCTAGCAATCAATGAGATGGAACCTTGGTACAAGAAGACGGACGACAACAAGTTAAACATACATGTGTTGACATCATATCAGATGGCTACCAACTACTTACAAGAGATGGGTGAGAAGTACAAACTTCTAAATGTAAAATTTAAAAGGGCAGACATCATGCAATTTATTCCATCGTCAGAATTTGACAGAATAATGACTAATGCAATGGTCAATCTTCCAGCAAACCTAGAGATTCTTACTACGCCAACGTACAAGATGGAAGTTAGCTTCAACAATGAATCAATCGAGATCTTCAGTTATTTTCACATAACTGAGAAGCGGGAGTACAACTTGATAAAACCAACTCCTATTCCAGTAAAGAAAGGAAATGGAACCTACGCATCACTGAACTTGCCAATGGAGTTCTTAGCTATCAACTACAACGAACAAACCTATTTTGAAATCCAAGAGGACAAGTTAAAGGAGATCGAGCCAATAGGAAAACATCTTTACCTATGTAGGCCATCCGCCGTTCGAAGTATTGAAGACAATCCTAATTGCATCATTGGCGAAATCTATCAACGATTAAACAAGATCAAATGTTTGGTTCATCAGTTTACAGTTAAGACACTGGTATGGAAGAAACTGTACGCAGCGAATACATGGTTGTTTATTCCCAATCAACCCACAACAGTAGCAGTACAATGCAGCGGGAATCGAGAAGATGTGAAGATTCAAGATGTTGGCATAATCCAGATATCCCCAGATTGTACTATATACACCAAACGGACTACCTTGCATACTCAGCTATTCACTACTATTCCTGTCGTAGCTGGGTTCAACAAACCAATGCAAGTAATTATTAACACTACTTTGCAGAATACGAGCACCCACCCTCAACTGCAAATGGAGGAACCTGTGTTGCTACCGTCCGATCATTTTCAACGCCTACAAGAAGAAGAAGACGAGTTGCAGCTACATCAGGAATATCCATTGTGGCACCATCAACATACCATCATGGTGAACACTGGTACTACAATCGGTATCTTGGTATCAGTTTGTATTATCTGGACATTATGGAAGTACTGGAGAAAGAACAGGAAACCGCAGCCACGCCCAAATTTAGACACATCAGAGAGCTTCAGGTTACAACCACTGCCACCTGACGAAGAAGATGGAGATACAGCCTCAGCCACACCATCCCGGCCCTTTGTCGCTCGGCAGAATGTTTAGGAACCAAAACATAATTTTAACTTTAAAAATTAAATATGCATACATTTCGTAAGCAAACTGTTGCATGCGGAAATTACAAACAAAGCATCAGCGTTTATTATCAGCACTGGTCGAATGACCCCGGTCAACAAACTGCAATCCTGCAAACTGGCTGTTTGTTTGTTATGAAATTGAATACGCAAGTGCATATGCGAGCTGAAACTAGGGCAAATATTAAACTTTGTAAGCTAAGTCAGTATTTTTATATGTATAAATAGGAAAGAACTAGTCATTAAAATAATACAGTTTGAAATTTTGTTTCACTGTGTTCACGCTGACCAACGGCCCCAGGTCTTTTTTGCTACATCATCTCGTGTGAGACCGCACGAGACCGTTGGTTTGCACCCCTTTTTAATTCCTGCACCCCTAAGATATTCCTGCAACTGTCCAAATTAAATTCATACAGTCCACTACATGCTCCACCCTGAACACATATTGAATCACATCACAAAAGCGGCAAATTAAAAAAATAGTTACTTTTCAGAAAATTAAAATACGTTAATGTCTATACGTTTAATAGTAGATACTAATACGAGGCTGAACAACCGGTCATGCTCGAAGGTTTTGAAATCTGTAAAACAGAAACGACCGTAAATAGTTCATTCAAAAATGAATCAATGTTTTAGGCTTACCTTATATTCAAAAAATCTGGTGTGATACACTCACACAACTTCCTTTTACAGTGATCTTATAATTAGTCAAAAATTTTATTTTAAATTTTTAAGCATTTGTCAAAAATTTTCAAAAATTACAAATTCTGCAAAAACGGTACAAAATAGAGCGTTAGTTGAAGAGACAAATTTTCTCTAGAATTTTAAGGTGAATTCAAAAATGTAATAATATACCGGGTGTTTTATTTAAAATAGGAGTTAATAAAAAAAATAGACAAAAAAACAAAAGAAATCAATTTTAGAAGTATTCAACTGGAAAATCACCTATCTCACATCAATACACATTAAAAATGTAATAAAAATGTAAAGTTTAAAAAAAATCGTTAGAGCCGTTTTTGAAAAAATCGAAAAAACTGAAAAATTACAAGAGTAAACACCTACTTGCGGTTATGCGATTTTCTTCAAAGGCTTGCTGTCGCATCTACATAGTACACAAAACTTATATATGAAGTTTCAACGCCATACCTCTTTCCGTTTTTGAGATATTCTGTTCACAAACACACTGACACATAGACAGACAGACAGACAGACACACAGACCAATGAAAAAAAATATGTTTTTTGGGATCAGGGGACTCTAAAACGTGAAGATCTGTTGAAAACTCAATTTCGAATTTTTGGGGTGAATCCAATACTTCCTTTACTGTAAAAGGAAGTAAAAAAGTATTCCTTAGTCTTGAAATAGACTGTTTTTTTTTACTTCCTTTTACTACTATAAAGGAAGTATTGGATTCACCCCAAAAATTCGAAATTGAGTTTTCAACAGATCTTCACGTTTTAGAGTCCCCTGATCCCAAAAAACATATTTTTTGTCATTGGTCTGTCTGTGTGTCTGTCTGTCTGTGTGTCTGTGTGTGTGTCTGTGAACAGAATATCTCAAAAACGAAAAGAGGTATGGCATTGAAACTTCATATATAAGTTTTGTGTACTATGTAGATGAGACAGCAAGCTTTTGAAGAAAATTGCATAACCGGAAGTAGGTGTTTACTCTTGTGATTTTTCAGTTTTTTTCGATTTTTTCAAAAACGGCTCTAACGATTTTTTTTAAATTTTACATTTTTCTTACATTTTTAATGTGTATTGATACGAGATAGGTGATTTTCCAGTTGAATACTTCTAAAGTGGGTTTCTTTTGTTTTTTTTTCTATTTTTTTTATTAACTCCTATTTTAAATAAAACACCCGGTATATTATTACATTTTTGAATTTACCTTAAAATTCTAGAGAAAATTTGTCTCTTCAACTAACATTCGATTTTGTACCGTTTTTGTAGAATTTGTAATTTTTGAAAATTTTTAACAAATGGTTAAAAATTAAAAATGAAATTTTTGACTAATTATAAGATCACTGTAAAAGGAAGTTGTGTGAGTGTATCACACCAGATTTTATAATAAAGAATATGAGAGGCAAAGCATAAAAGGCAAAAAACACAGGAAAACGAACACAGTTGCCAACTCAAACACAAGGTTAGAAGCTAGAACAGCGAGCCTAGATAATATAACCCACAACGGGTGAACTGTTTGCCGTTGTAGGGTTATGTTTTGGTTGCATCATGGCCACCAACATGTAAACGCAAAAGTACTGTGATGCAACGTTTTATGCAACTGGTGTGACATGCGTCTGCTTGTATTATAAAGGGCTCTACTGTAATATAACGTAAGTGTCTAACTAGTCACATTGTATAATTCTGTCACTGAGGATTATGTCATCCTTACAACTAAGCTATGCATAGCTCTATTGCGCTGAACTGGCTAAATTTATAATAATAATTAAAACAATATAATATAATATAATATAGATTTGTAAAAACAGTAATTCGATAAACTTCGCTACGTATTACTAAGTAGGTATTTAAATTGTTTTTTCCACGACCGGGAGTAGAAGTCCGTTTCTATAGCATCAAAATTGTGACAGAAGTAGAACATTTGCTCCCTAGAGACTAAATAAGACAAAAATTTCCCTAGGGAGTTTTCATTATGACTGACACAACAATTATGCCAAATTCGAGGTTATTAGGTTAGGTTTTGCGTCAGTTTTGACACAAACTGACGCAAAAACTAACCTGCTAACCTAGAATTTGACATAATTGTGAGCTCTTGTCATAATGACTTACAGTGCCACCAACTTTAAAATTTACCATAGGTTACTAATTTTAAAATAATTGTAACTAAAATGTCAATAAATGACGTTTAAAAAAACGGGTTTTTCGTTTTTAATCTTCCTGCAACTTGAAAAAAATAGTATATGTAATTCGGAGAGAATGCTATTTTGCTTCAGTGCAATTTCTCTCCCTTATTGCATAATCTACTATTTTCCACTCCTGTAACTAAAATGATATTGGCGATTAGAATCGGGATCAGTGAGACCATTCACAGTTGGGCACCAAATTAACTGTGCTCTACTCAGAACCACAGACCTAAGAGATAGAGTAACAAGGTCAACACATCACCAAGACACACACCTCATACAATGGTTGCTGCGCAAGCACCAAAGGCGCGATCCAATTCTGTATCCCGAATCCGGGGCAAGTTGATCATTGTACCGCCAGATGCCAGCGCATATAGCACCAGCCTCGACACCGCAAGGTAAATGAGGTTACAGATAATACATACATACATACATACATGCACGGCGCTAAGTGACCTTTTAATCATACCTTTATAACCTCTGACTAATGAGTCCCTTAGTCACGGGCTGAAGTTGACAACGACGTTTTAGTCACGGGGTGAAGTTAGGTTCAAACAGTACATGCTTTATTAGTCACAGCCAAAATTAAAATCAAGTTAATTTTCAACTTTCAACAGTCAACTTTGACGTTTGTCAAGCATAATTTAACCTAACATAATACTCAAAATATTAATAAAATAATATAATGTTATATTGTCTAAATTTGTGGGCGTAGAAAAAGTATAGCATGTAACATATTATATAAACTCGTCTAGACACTCGTTTATTAAACACTCGTGACTAAAGTGACATTTATAAAACTTGTTACATAATATACTATTAAAATTCATTTGTACATTGTATTGCTTTGTGGACGTTTTTTGTCTATTGCACCTATACTGTAGATTGATATCAAATTACCAATAATAAATAAATGTACAACTTTCTTCATGTACCATTGAATTCTGTATAATCTAATAAGCGGTTTAAATCTTTATTTTAAATATTTAGTATTAATTCTATTTTGTTGTAACAAACACGCGTTTTGTTAAACTAAAATGCAATTAACACTAAACATTTAAAATTAAAAAAAAATCATCCAATATTTAAAATAACAACCATTTTACATGGGCCGACACAAAATATAATCGGTTGGTGCTTAATTGATGCGCAGTAACTACAGGTTGCACTATAAATTGTCTTTGATTGAGCGAGTCACCATTCAATTATGTAGGTATTTCTTTTCTTTATCTATGATCCTGCTGATGTGCAAATTGTTTTGTACATTGTGGATGGGGGGTTTTCACTTTAATAAACGTGATTGGCATAGAGTATTAGTAATGAGCAGCAACTACAGATGGCAGCAGGTAGGTAATAATAGAGTCCAGGGTTTTATATTTTTGAAGCTAATATGGCGGATACACCCTAAATTATAGAACATCAAGGAAGCCGTTGACTCATATTTCAACACCTGTGCGCATGTCAAATAATTCTGTTCGAATTTGAAGTTGTGCTTATGTTTCAGTGTTGTTTCGTTTTTTATGCAAGTTAAGTGGATATTTCATATTTTAAAAATTAACAAGTATTAATTATAGATAGAAGATGACGGGCTGCTGTGTGTCCTATTGCAAAATTCGTTCCGAAAATGGGCTTAGGTTGTTCTACACACTTCAAAAATAAGAATCAACAAAAGAGGAAAATCTGGCTAAAATTTATAGAGGAAAATTGCTCCTTAGAGCAAGTACTTGTAAAGTAAGTTCAATTTTACATTTTCCGTACTCAGAAAGGACTTTTATCAATGTGTATCAAAATTTTGTTTTAGGCTAATTTTAAAGAAAATAAATTTGAATCTGAAAGAATTGACAATAAAAAGTTATTAAAATGAAAGGTTAAACTGCAGAATTCGGGGCAAATTCCCCTCCTTTTACTTGCTTCCCTTATAATTTTCGTTATGGATACTAGAGAAACATGGTTAATAATAACCAATATTGACAATAGCAGGGGAATGTGCCCCGGATTCTGCAGTTTTCCCAAATGGAATTCCATTCCCACCTTTATAGCCCTCCTCCAAGAAAAGCGAGAATTCGTAAGCAAAAATCTGTGATTTAACAGTTGATTTACATATTTAATATATAACTGTTATTTTTAGCTGAATCTTATCTTTCTGTAAGCTCTACTGCTTATACAATCACATGCCAGAAATTTAAGTGACTGTGGTAGCTAATTTGAAATATGAGTTATGTATATGGTATATTACAATGAAAATTATTTTATAGGTTACGAAACTCAAGAAGTTCCAAATTTGAGTAACGTTGAAAATGTGGAATACGTTAGCAGTTTACAGTTTCATGGCAGCAATAAAAGCGTTGCAAGGCGTGTTGTCGTAAAGAATGTAAAATGAATGTACAGTCGGATGTATATTAAAGTGTTATGTTCAAGAGTTACAAACAACTTGTATGTTTTTGTTTAATATAAATATTCATTTACTTATATTCGTTACTTATGATCTATTAACCCAAAAGGTTTTTATTTTAAAGGAACGCCACTAATATCAAATAATTGTCACATAAAGATCCTTGAAAGTAGAATTAAACAGGTACTAATTATTAATTATACCTATTATCGTTTAAATACATTGTGCTTTCCTGTATACAACTTAAAATCAGTAAACACAGATGTAAACTTCAAACTTAAATAAAAATTACTACTAGCCTACATTAAAAGTTGTAGGTTATGAAATCGTAACTATTTAGGGTGCCTATATTTAGTACTTTGATTATAATTGATAACAACGGGGCTTATACATATTTACGAAATAGATTACAAATATCGTGTATAATAATTAACAAAATAACGTTTTAGATCTGCTTGGTGCTGAAATATATCTAAATTTGTAACTACATTAGTTCGCTTGTACTTGTTACTAGATATGTACATAAATTGTTTTAACATTTATTATTACATGCTATTACTTTATGTAGGTTTTTTTTCTATAGGAACAATGATGCAGATTGGTATTAAATTACCAATAATAAATGACAGTGTATATGAATCTACATTTATAATTGAATTCTGTATAACCTAAGTGTTTTGAAACTTTATTTTAAATTTTTAAATGTTATTACATTCTGTCAAAACACACGTTTTGTTGAAATAATATGCAAATAACACTAAAATTTTAAAATAAAGAATGTTTATACAAAGTTTAGCTCAATAAGCAGTCACGTATTTCAAATTAACCTTTTTTAGTTCAGCGAGAATTTTACGTAGACCATTACAATTGTAAAACCTGTTAGCATATTTGAGTTCGCTCGATGCCACAGCGCGGGCCGGGAATGCCGGACTCTGATTGGTCCGCAGTCTTGCCAACTACGTTTGAACCGATTATTCTTATTAGCTTTAATTTTATTGTAATCTTCTAATTGTTATATTCTTTTTACTTGTGTCAGTGCACTTGTTGCATATTAGCACCCATATATTGCAGTGGTTACAAAATTGGGATTCAGGGCTTAAAACCATTGCATGTATTCCCCCGAATTTTTTATGATTAAAATGACTACGCATGAGCTTTCTGTGGTATCATACGTTGATTTGCATGCGTCGTTATTTTAATTGTCACAAATTTCCATTGCATGAATCAAAAACTCTCTTTTAATCACCCCAATCTGACTTTAAGATTTATTTCAATTTTGTTATATTATCTTATCCCTATCTTACTTTAATTTTTACCCTAATTACACTATCCTAACTTATAAAGAGTGGCTCATTTGGCTAATACTATCCTAACTTATTATATGCTATCTCTGTATGGGCACATCGCTGAGATATGGAAACGTCCCCTGATTCTGCCATCAATTTCGTTTATTAGTTCGTAAGTGTTTCCATTACTTAACACTTTGTGTACTCGGTACGGTCCTTCATAAGCGTTCAGGAATTTTGCACATATTTTTCCTAAATTTCTTGATTATTACCAAGTCTCCGATTCTAAATTTTATGCGTTTCTTTATCTTTCTATTTTGCTTCTGTTCGTAACGATCTTGTATCCTTCTGACCCGTTGCCTAATTTTCTCCATTAGATCCATTACTTCTGTCGCTTCTTCTTCCTGTCTCCATGGTCTGGCTGGTACCACGCCTCTGCATAATGTTACTGGGCTTATCTCGGTCGTTATGTTAGGTACATTGGCAATAAAGTCCTCTACCTTCGACAAGTATTGCACCCACCTATTATGATGTTCGCGAGTCAGAATCCTCAAGTACTTGATTGTTTCCTTTATGTACCGCTCTGCTACATTAGATTGCGGGTGTCGTATGCTGCAGAAGTATACTTTGATTCCTTTCTGTTCTAAGTTGTTGATCATCCTTGCATTCCTAAAATAACTTGCGTTGTCGGCCAAGATCTTCTTTGGAGTCCCTACTTCTTCTTGAAACTTTTCGATGGATTTTATCACCTGTTCTGTGTTGCTGTGTCTTGCTGGATACAGTTTAATGTATTTCGAGAACACGTCCACCATGATTAGAATGTGTCGGTACCCATATTGTCCCGGCACCAAGTTTCCCAGATAATCGATCGCGACTAGCTCTAATGGTTCGTTGACTCGTATGCTTTTAATCACGTTTTGATTAGTATGATCCTTCTCTTTGGCTAACTGACAGATCATGCAACAATTCGTGAAGTGCTTAATGAATTTAATATCGTTCTTGGTGTAAAAACATTCGCGAAACATCAACCATGTTTTCCTTCCCCCACAGTGTCCGAAAGTTTGATGAATTTCCTTCACCACGTTAACTACATCTTCTCTACATAGTACTATTAATTTTTTTCCACCTAGTAATTTTATCAATAGACCTTCGACTATTTTAAAACCTTTGTATTCTTGATTTGAACTATCTTGCACTAAATTTCTTATTTGTTGGAGTTTAAAATTTTCCTGTTTGGCTAATAATTCTTCCTTCGAAAATCTTCCCTGTTGATAAATTTTTTCTATCCCTACCATTAATTGTTTCTGTCGTTTACTTTTTGCTGCATCCTTCCTGCTTAAGAAATCCGCTACGACATTCATGTTGCCTGGTCTATGTCTTATTTCGAAATCATACTGTTGCAAGTACAATGCCCATCTGTATAATCGGTTGTTATGGAACGTTTTGTTTTTGAGAAACAATATGGCTGAGTCTGTCTCGATGTAAAACTTATTTCCCGTCAAGTAAAATTTTAATTTGTTGATCGCAAATATGATAGCCAACATCTCATTTTCAGCGATTGTATACCTGGTCTCGTAACCCTTTAGAATTCGTGATCTGAAACATATTGGGACCACCAGCAGCGACTGCCATGTCCGAAGCATCTGTCCTTAAGATAAAGCTCTCCTTGAAGTTTGGGTACTTGAGTAGTAGTCCTTCGTGAAATTTTAGTTTTAAATTGTTGAACGCCTTTTCGCTTTCCTCGTTCCAAATCCACTTTGTGTCCTTTCTCAATAATTCTACTAATGGTAATGTCAGCTCTGAATAATTTGCAATACATTTCTTGTAGTAATTTAATAGGCCAAGTAACCCCCTCAACGTTTTCAAGTTCTTGGGTCGAGGCAAATTCTTTATTTCTTCTATCCTCGTTTCACTGATAGTTACCCCATTGTTACTAATCTCATATCCTAAGTAGGCTACTTTCGTTTGCATAAACTGACATTTATCTAAATTCAGCTTTAGGCCGTTTTTATTTAATGTGCTAATAACTAAATCTAAGTGTACCAAATGTCGTTCCACGTCTCGTGAGAAAACTAAAATATCGTCGACGTAGTGCAAGCAAAACTCGTCAAATTTGTTCAAAATCTGTTGCATGGCTCTCACTAAAGCTGCACATGAAGTTGTCAAACCGAACGGGACTACCTTAAAATGAAAAACGTTCCCCTCTACGCTGAATGCAGTGTATTTTCTTGAATCTTCGTGTAATGGAATCAGCCAAAACGAGTTTCTCAAATCTAATTTCGTTAACACTTTTCTATCTCATATCTGGCTTAACAAGGCATCTATCGTCTGCGGACTTTCATAGTGTAGTTTTGTAATCTGATTTATCCTGCGTGCATCTAAACATAATCTTAAACTACCGTCGCTCTTCTTAACCACCACCATAGCGTTTTCCCTTTAAATTGACATAGTAATTTTCTAAAGAAGACGGTAAATATGTGATAAATTAGTCACAATGTGTTCGTTTATATTTGGCGCACCGAACAAATAGAGTGAAGCAGGCAACCGAAATGACATATTACAAAGCTTGCTAGATTACTATTACTGTTAAGGATCAGAGCTGGCGGTTGTTATAGTTAGAACTAATTTGAAGTGTCAAGTGTCATTGAATAATTTTTTGAGGTTATGATGCAAATATAAATTTCGACCAACTTAAAAAGCAAGCTTGACGTTTATGCACTTGTAATTGAAAATATTTAGGCCTGTGGCCTGGCTTTTTCTAAATCTCATTACTGGCAGCGGCGTCGAAACCAAAACACGTTTCCCGATGCGATAGTATATACATTTTAAAAACAGTTCTTTGGAGTCCCTGCCTGCAGTTTAAAAATCAACTATTTTCAAGGACAAATTTGTGGTTATTTAGGTCAACGTGGCGTGGGAAAACGAAATAACAATAAAAACTAAAAGTAATACACGGTGACTTTAAAAACTGAATTTGCTGCAGCCCCTGAATGGCGTGAATCAGATGTGTCTGCATTAAGCTATATAGTTTTTCAGTCCATAATTGGACGTAAAAACTTCATTCCAGTTTAAGCGTTAATTCAAAGATGAATTTCACAGAACATTAGGTTTTTATGATAAAGCACCGATTGATTCCTAGAAATGCAATAACTCCTCGCATGTATGGCCTACCTAAGATACATAAGGAGGGCGTGCCGTTGAGACCAATTGTCAGCGCGATCAATTCTCCTACACATGCTTTAGCAAGACATTTAACCAGTATACTAGAGCCTCTAACTGGTAAAACAGACTCCTTTGTCAAGGATTCAGCAGAGTTTGTCCAGAAACTAAAGAACATAAAGTTAAACAAAGATGATCTCTTAGTCAGTTTCGACGTAGTATCACTCTTCACTAAAGTGCCGGTTGATGAGGTGCTAGTAATGCTCAAAGATCTCTTGCCTACAGACCAAGTTGAACTTGTTGAAATTTGCCTGAAAAACACTTACTTCAGTTGGAACAATAAAATATACGAACAAGTCGAAGGAGCGGCCATGGGTTCACCGCTATCACCTGTTATCGCTAATATCTACATGGAAGCTTTTGAAACCAAGGCTCTCGAACAAGCGCAGCTAAAACCGACTTGCTGGTTGAGATATGTAGATGATACCTTTGTCATCTGGTCACATGGACGCCAGACATTGAATCTGTTTCTAAAACACCTGGATTCTGTACATCCCAACATACAATTCACAATGGAAGTAGAGGAAAATTGCAGTATTCCGTTTCTAGACGTCTTGGTGAAACGTAAATCAGATGGCAGTTTAGGACATGCAGTCTATAGAAAGAAAACACACACGGACAGATATCTAAATGCTGACTCACACCATCATCCAATGCAAAAAGCAACAGTTCTCCAGACTCTGGCGACAAGAGCCGTTCGTATCTCAGACGAGGAAAATCTAGAGAGAGAAAAGCTACATCTGTTTGACTCTTTACAAAGGAACGGATACACAACTACCGCCATACGAAAAGCACTAGACAAGACTATGACAAAAAAGGCTAAAGAAGAATCTCCACCTCTGGAAGGCTTAGCATTTCTACCTTACGTTAAAGGCTCAACTGATAAGATAGGACGTGTCCTGCAACGATGCAACGTCAAAACTGTGTTCACGAGCAAGGAAACTTTGGGTAACGGCTTCAGATCGGTAAAAGACAAGATTCCAAGTTTAAAAACCGCTGGCGTATATCGCATTCCTTGTTCTTGCGGCTCGAGTTACATTGGACAGACTGGTCGTTCCGTTGATCTAAGACTCCAAGAACATAAAGGCGATTGCAAACACAAACGCATCACAAAATCAGCCGTAGCTGAGCATACGTTTACAAATGGGCACACTTTAAAATTTGAGCATGCCAGAGTACTTGCCAGAATACCTCATTACTTCCCGCGAGTGATACGTGAAGCCATAGAAATAGAAAAACATCCAAATAATATCAACAGGGAAGATGGCTTTAAGCTTAGTAAAACGTGGACTTCTGTGATACACGATCTAAAGCGTTACAACCACTCTGCGTCATACGGCCACGCCCCACGGATTACGTTGCACTCGGACGACCAACCAGCGCCAGCGTTACGCCACTCCGCGCGCCTGGCACAGAGGACTATAAATAGCTCCACACCGACCTTCGGTTCTTAGTGCGACTTTCACTCTGATGATGCAAGCTGCAAGGTCTTGCGAAACGTTAGTGAATATGGATGCACAAACAGCAAAACGGCCAAATCTGCCTAAGTATCCTCGTTCTGAAGATACTCAAACAACACGAGCCACCAAAGAGCATGACCATCGCGCGGGTTTTTGCTCGACTTCACAAGGTGCAAGGCACATTAAGCCAGAAAATGCTGGGTGTTCATATACAAATACTACGCGGTCTAAGCCGAAATTCTATGCTAAGGAGAATAATTCGAGTAACCGCGAAAGCCTCAAACAATACATAACACGCCTCTACGGCGAGGAAGTTCACAACCAAACGAGAACATTAGACCAACTAAGGCAGAAGAAGGCGAAATTATTAGCGGACCTAGCCTTTCTAAAACGTTGCCGTGACAGCAAGGTCTTACCTAACTGTGTCCACATTAAACACCATCTAAGAAATCATCATAACAACAGAATTCTCAACAATGCCAGCCTGGGCTTATTAAGATCCGAAATACAAAGAGTTAGACAGGAATTAGATAGCACAGGGTCAAGGCTGTACACCCTACACATAAAACTGGCGAACACGCTGGAGCCAACATTGTGGGAGAAAATCGACGCTATCACTACAAGACAAGCACACAATACACTGGAACAAGCAACAGCTAAGCAATCTGCCAAATATGATAAGCTAGCGCCTAAGCAGTCTTCGAAACAATTGGCTACGGACAAAGTAATCGTAAACCTTAGCAACATACAACTGGATAAACAGACCACATCCTTACTAAAGAAAGGTTTTAACTTCGCCGTAGCCCCTAAGCAAATACCTGTGGAGGAGATAATATGTGGAGTGGAAGCAGCAATCCAAAGACTTCCCAGAAAAGATGCAGAAATCATCCGACAGGATGTGTCTTGTATTTTAAGAAGAGCGAAACCGCCCCGCTCCAACATCAGTAAAGCAGAGAGAGAGGCAGCTACAGCATTAAAGAAGAACAAAGACATTGTCGTTCTCAAAGCTGACAAAGGAAATGCTACTGTGGTAATGAACACTGAAGATTATAATGCGAAGATGGAAGTCTTACTATCTGATACAACTTACAAAAGTCTACACCGCAATCCCACTACCTCTCTCAAAACAAAGATAACCTCTGCCATAAAATGCTCCGATAGTATCGATCCCACTTTAAAGCACCGATTGATTCCTAGAAATGCAATAACTCCTCGCATGTATGGCCTACCTAAGATACATAAGGAGGGCGTGCCGTTGAGACCAATTGTCAGCGCGATCAATTCTCCTACACATGCTTTAGCAAGACATTTAACCAGTATACTACAGCCTCTAACTGGTAAAACAGACTCCTTTGTCAAGGATTCAGCAGAGTTTGTCCAGAAACTAAAGAACATAAAGTTAAACAAAGATGATCTCTTAGTCAGTTTCGACGTAGTATCACTCTTCACTAAAGTGCCGGTTGATGAGGTGCTAGTAATGCTCAAAGATCTCTTGCCTACAGACCAAGTTGAACTTGTTGAAATTTGCCTGAAAAACACTTACTTCAGTTGGAACAATAAAATATACGAACAAGTCGAAGGAGCGGCCATGGGTTCACCGCTATCACCTGTTATCGCTAATATCTACATGGAAGCTTTTGAAACCAAGGCTCTCGAACAAACGCAGCTAAAACCGACTTGCTGGTTGAGATATGTAGATGATACCTTTGTCATCTGGTCACATGGACGCCAGACATTGAATCTGTTTCTAAAACACCTGAATTCTGTACATCCCAACATACAATTCACAATGGAAGTAGAGGAAAATTGCAGTATTCCGTTTCTAGACGTCCTGGTGAAACGTAAATCAGATGGCAGTTTAGGACATGCAGTCTATAGAAAGAAAACACACACGGACAGATATCTAAATGCTGACTCACACCATCATCCAATGCAAAAAGCAACAGTTCTCCAGACTCTGGCGACAAGAGCCGTTCGTATCTCAGACGAGGAAAATCTAGAGAGAGAAAAGCTACATCTGTTTGACTCTTTACAAAGGAACGGATACACAACTACCGCCATACGAAAAGCACTAGACAAGACTATGACAAAAAAGGCTAAAGAAGAATCTCCACCTCTGGAAGGCTTAGCATTTCTACCTTACGTTAAAGGCTCAACTGATAAGATAGGACGTGTCCTGCAACGATGCAACGTCAAAACTGTGTTCACGAGCAAGGAAACTTTGGGTAACGGCTTCAGATCGGTAAAAGACAAGATTCCAAGTTTAAAAACCGCTGGCGTATATCGCATTCCTTGTTCTTGCGGCTCGAGTTACATTGGACAGACTGGTCGTTCCGTTGATCTAAGACTCCAAGAACATAAAGGCGATTGCAAACACAAACGCATCACAAAATCAGCCGTAGCTGAGCATACGTTTACAAATGGGCACACTTTAAAATTTGAGCATGCCAGAGTACTTGCCAGAATACCTCATTACTTCCCGCGAGTGATACGTGAAGCCATAGAAATAGAAAAACATCCAAATAATATCAACAGGGAAGATGGCTTTAAGCTTAGTAAAACGTGGACCCCTGTGATACACGATCTAAAGCGTTACAACCACTCTGCGTCATACGGCCACGCCCCACGGATTACGTTGCACTCGGACGACCAACCAGCGCCAGCGTTACGCCACTCCGCGCGCCTGGCACAGAGGACTATAAATAGCTCCACACCGACCTTCGGTTCTTAGTGCGACTTTCACTCTGATGATGCAAGCTGCAAGGTCTTGCGAAACGTTAGTGAATATGGATGCACAAACAGCAAAACGGCCAAATCTGCCTAAGTATCCTCGTTCTGAAGATACTCAAACAACACGAGCCACCAAAGAGCATGGCCATCGCGCGGGTTTTTGCTCGACTTCACAAGGTGCAAGGCACATTAAGCCAGAAAATGCTGGGTGTTCATATACAAATACTACGCGGTCTAAGCCGAAATTCTATGCTAAGGAGAATAATTCGAGTAACCGCGAAAGCCTCAAACAATACACACCACCATAGGATTTACAAAGTTCGTTTTTGATCGCTCTATTACATCTTCTTCCAACATCTTCTGTACCTCATGCTTTACTTTTTCACGCTGAGCAAATGATATTGGGTATGATCTTGATTTAAATCCAGTCGTTTCGTCAACAACAAGTTTGTGGCAATATTTTGTTGCTTGTCCTGTCTTTTGATTTAAAATCTCCTTATTCCTTTCGATAATTTTCATAATTCTGCCTTTATATTGTATGTATTCAATCACTATCTGCTCATCATCCAGCATTCCTTTCATTATCGCACAATTATTTATAATTATTTCGTCTCCGGCACTCTGGCTTCGGCAACAAATCATATCGTCCCCCGCTCTATTGACTGGGCAACAATTTTCACGCACTTGGTCCCCGTACTTGGATCCAGACCAATGCCTTCTATATCATCTATTTGGATGCACTTCTGCATTCCATCAATTTTAATTCCAATATATCGACTCCTATCACAAATTGTACATTTAGGGCAGACACTATGTAAAATCGCACATCATATTCTTTCTTATTTATGCTGACCTTAATTGCCAATACTCTACTTGTAGTTGATATCTTCTTCCTTGTTGCTGACAGTAACTCGATTTTGTTGACTTTAATTATATTACTTTGTAAAATCTTTAAATGCCTATTTAGGACTTCCTCTTGTACTAGAGAAACCATTGCACCGGTATCAATCAACGCCTCGTATTCTTAATCTAAAAATTGTAGTTTGATGAATGGTAAACATGAGCTTGAAATTTTCTCTTCCTTTTCTTCCAATAAAAATTCCCCCGCTTTCTCGTATGTGATGGCGAAGTTAGCGACGTCCTTAAATCTACTATTTACAATACTATTCACACATAATTCTAAAAATGAGTTTTTTTTTATCTATCGAGGGCTCCTCATGCACCTCTGCAATCACAATCCGGTTCATGTTCTCATCTTCTGGTCTTCTTGGTGTAAATATCGTGTTAACAAATTGTCTATCCTGTGGTTTACTCGTCTCTTGTTCCTGACATCTCTTCTTGTTTCTCTCATCTATCAGATCGTTATAACTTTAATTCTCAAAAACAACGCCTTTTATACGCTAGATGAGTTTTTAACATTTAAATTTTAAACTAAATTGAAGTGCAATAAACGTAATGTAGTTTTCGTAGTTAGCCTGTGATAAATTTAGGTAGTTGTACATTGTTTTAATTTTAATTGTAAGCATTTTATATATACGTTTTTTTTAAATTTGTTAACTTATGTAATTCTACGTCGTCTTAACTATTACATTACAATTTTAAGTAAGCTTTTTTGTGACTTGTCCTATATCATTGTATGATCGAGAGGACCAATAAATTTATTATTATTATTATTATTATTATTACTTCTTTGATTACTATTTTCCACCCTATTGTAATTGACTCTATTTTGATTCCAGTTTGCATTATTATTGTAATTCCTTCTTTGGTACTGATTGTAGTTATAGCGGTCCTGTTGTCGATTATTGTTTTGGTTGTAATTATTGTTAAAGTTTCTGTTAGGCCGAAAGTTGTTATTATTAAAATTGTCATCCCATTTTCTTTTGCTTGACGTTTGATACGTGTTGCTACTAAAATTTTGATAAGGGATGTTAGGCTTCATTTCTTTTTCATTATGGACAGCCAGGTCATAATTCCTCACTATTTCAAGGAAGTCCCTCAACGTCTTCACGTTCTGGACAGCCACTGCTCGAGTAATATCGGCCTCTAAATACCTGGAAAGGTGTTGAATGATCTCCTCCTCCGTCAATCGTGGGGTCAAGTATTGGGCCTTGTTGTAGCGGTACATAATGTAAATTTCTCTGGAACCACCTCTGTCTATGTACTGGCCAGATGTCAGCTCAGTTCTTACCTGTGCCTGGTGAGCGTTACTCCAGTATTGTTTCTTAAACAGTTCTTTAAACTCGTTGTATGTAGTGTATTTACACTTTACTATGCTATGCCATACTTCTGCGTTGTGTCGCATCGCCATGTTAATTACCTGGAGTTTTCGGCATTCTGTTAGTATCGTCCGCATCAAGTCGTCCAGTTTTGCGAGAAAGATCATTGGCAATTCGCCACTTCTACCTTCGAACTTGGGTATCATCTCGTTATTAATACTACTAGTTGCCGTCCTTACAGGGAGCTCTTGGAGCTCTCCCTCGAAATTCGGTTATCGACCAGGGCAATGTGGTGTGTATTTCGGCTCTGCCCCTCTTGTAGTTTCACCCACTGTTCGTCCGTTTTCGTTGGGAGGCTGACTAACCCGACTTCAATCATCCGTTTATGTTGTGCCAGTTGTTCGAGTGTTTTATTCCCTACACCCTTAATCTTGTCCTCAATTTCCTTTCCTTTCTGTCCGATCCTTTCTTCTATCAATTGTCCCATTTCTTGATGTAATTCTTGTCTAATTTCGTTTCTTGTTGTTTCTTTGAATGTTTCTAATTTTTCTTGTAACCCATCAATTTTATCTTGCAACTCTTGCTTTTTATCTTGTTGCTTCTGCACTACTTCGTTCTTCAATCCTTCCACCATCAAATTGGTGTGGTTATACCCCTTCGTTTCTCTCTCTTCTGCATTTTTCGTCAGTTCCTCTTTTAATTTCTGTACACTCTTTGTCACATCTTGAAACAATAAGAAAGCCGACCTGCGATTAATTAATAAAATAAGCAATGGTAGTAAAAATCGCAGATCAACCCCCCTACCATTTATACACCACGGCAGCTCTGAAAAACTGTTTCTTACTCACCGCGATGGCCGACTAGCTCAAATATCGGCGGCCTTAGATCGTAGGTTCAGATCATCAGCTATGTACCCTGGAATGTCTTCAAAAAAGGAAAGGAAAATGGAAATGGGCGCCAGAAATCAAAAGATTTCAAATAACAAGAAGAAAAATAAACTACAAGTGACTAGCGTTTAATTAATCATTAATAAAAGTTTTGAAGAGTCAGTAACAAATAATCAGGATAATTAAAATGTAAATAATGTAATAACACAATTGTGTATCTTAACTGAAGGTTGCGACACGCATAAAATTAAGAACCCCTTTCGGGTTATTTTAATAACTTTAACAAAAACACTCGTGGGATAAGCTTATCACAGTCATCTAATAAAACCTTCTGTTAGGCTATTGAAAATAAATAGCGTGACTGTACCTTTTACATAGGGTCGAAACACACATCAAAAATAGCAAAATTTATAACTGTGCATAATTAACTATAAGCATGAAAATTTAATGTAAACAGCAAGAGCATGTATCAAATTGAACATTACATTTTAATAATTGCAAAACGTATGAATTTAAGTTTTAAATATTGACGGGTTTAAAATGTATAAATGGAGAAACCAGTTATCAAAAACACGATTAATCTCGGAACAGCACAACTAACATCGCAAAATAAGCTGGACGTGAACGGCTACAACCCTTGTTGGAATCGCCAAGGATGCGCAGAAAATTGCTGCAGAAGCATCCCAAAAAGGCAGCAAAAGCATCTTCAAAAGGCCGCAAAACGCCGAACCCAGCAGGTGTCGAAAGTGCGATAAGGCTTGGCCTCCGAGATAAACTCGTTGTTGAAACGGAACTGGTAATTAAGAGCTAAGAAAAATATAATTACTATGCGAATAATAAAACAGCAAAGCGCCATCGTACCTGATCAAAATCAGCCCTTAGGAAACACATGGTTGAGCGCACGTAATTTAGCTTAATTAAAAACAATGCTTAGCCGCGCCGGTATCGACGGGCTCAAGCGAAGACAGCAAAATGCCCGGACGAAGAATTTCGTGCCCGAAAGAAGGCTCGGACTCTGATAAGAGATAGCGCGGGGTCGAGAGGGCATTGCGCAAACGATAAGAACTTGATGCAGGTACAAAATGCGTTGGTTTGGAAAATTTACGAATTCGAAATGCAAAAGGAATTATAATTTAACTAAAAATATACAGGTTAAGCCTGAAATAATTGGATAAATGGCGAAACAATTAGGCAAAGCCAAAAAATTGTTTCACTCTTGTTTTAATTCGTGTATGTTATTTGTGATCATTTCCTGTAGCTTTTTATCCCGCTCTTCTGCCTCTTCTTTATTTTTCTTGTCCCGCTCTTCTGCTTCTTTTTTGCATTCTTGCTGCATTTGCATTATTGCTTCCATCATTGCGTTTAATTCAAACGTTTGCTTTGGGGTTTGGTGCATTTGTTCCTCCGCCTGATCCCCTTAACGTTCATGTTGTGTCGCAGACTGTTCTGGTGCTTCCGTGACTTCTTCTGCTTGATGCTCTTCCTTTCCTTCGTCTATCCTCTTCATTCTTCTGGTACGCTTATCCATCTTTTTCTGTATGTTATTTACTTAGTTGTCAGGCAAAAACAAAGCGCTCGCACCTACCAGCGAAGCTACCCATACAGATAATAAATTCGAGGTAAAAATTTATATTTCGAAATAGCAATGTGGTTTAATTTTATTTTTGCTAGCCTACACGTTCGGGCGCCACTTGTTGCAGTGGTTACAGAGGTGGAATTCAGGGCTTAAAACCATTGCAATATATCTATCGATCTATCTAGATGAACAGACAAGATTTATCCTGATTTGCTGTTAAGAAATGGATATTTTCATTCTATTCAGAAACTACTTAAGGTGAATAATTGTATGAATATAACTACTTATTTGTTATTTTGAATTTCGTTGCCTTTTAATACTTGTTGTAGTTGCTGCTTATATTATTTTCTTGCAAAGCTTCTGCAGTTTGTGTTGATGTATTGATATATGAAAATTTATTTTTGATTTAAATCGATACATTTTGCTTTGAATTTTATTATGTTCATATTATTTTTGGAATGTTAATCAATTTTAAGTTGCAATTAGGTGTTGTCAGTAAGTACGCATCAGATCTATTTCGGGTGTAAATAAAAGCACGTATTAGATCTATAGAACAATCATTTTACTTATTTTTTATTACTTATGTATCTGTGGATCTAGTACCTGTTTAAACGTACAGTATTGCCTCCATAAAGGAAAAAGAGGCATTGACGCGAGCCAATCAAAGCCCGGCATTTCGGACCGCGCTGTGGCATCGAACGAACTCAAATAGCAAGCGGTTAGTGGTTTATTGATACGTAGCAACTATAGATGGCGCAGCAAATTCCATTCTAAAAATTAGTGAGTGAGTTGCTCAATTTTATTTATTTCTTTTCTTTACCAATGATCGTACTTGTTTTGTTTTGTACATTGAGGTGCTATTGTTCATGTTCTTTCAAACGAAAACTAGTGTAATTAAGTAAACAATTTGTCGTTCTGGCATCATTTCTGATAAAATGACCGCCTCCAAATCTGACAACGTTGACGAACGTCAATTCCAATAAAACACTTCTGAAGCTGGGCTTAAGTGTAGTGCATGTGCACACAAACAGTTATTAAGTATTATTCTCTGCTTTACAGATGGTTTAAATGGCCTCGAATATGTTATTCCAGTAGTTCAAGACCGTTCCTTCCAATGTATAAAGATTTCGTGTTTATTTAAGGTAAATTGCAATGATCGACACTAGAAGCAAAACAGTCGTTTCATTTGCTAAATAGACACCATGCATATGAAAAGAATCACATCCAACTCTTTAGGAGCTGCTTGAAACCGATATAATGATCTAGTAAGTAAACTATAGATTGGTACTTACAGTGATTCTGTTTTAACATGATATTTCTGTTTAAAATACTACCTAGTTTTAAATTAACTTCAGTTTTCTTTATAGAACAATACTTAGATAAATGTAGTTATTTGTAATTTGATAATATGTCAGTTGCTTCTGGTAATATGTACTTATTCCAGGTGTTGCAATCTCAAATGTTACTATAATCGTATATTACTAAGCGAAAAGATATTACTTCCCAAGCCAACGTTACACTAGCCACCATGACTGCTAATCAAGAAACAGCAGATAATAGTATTTCTAGTCAAACAGCAACTGCACTGCATATATTAAAAGACTTAGATGGCAATGAAGATGTTAAGAAATTATCTATCAAACAAGAAATAATTGAAAGCAGTAACGATATCTCTGAGTCGGAAATTGATATTAATAGTGAGTTTGAAATTAAAGAAGAAAATTATATGGATCAAAATTCAACAGCACAGAGTTTGGTTTCATATATGAAGCGGGATACAAGCAAAATACTGTATTCTTGTTCTGTTTGTAACTTTACAACAGTATACAAACAACATTTAGATGCACATATGATATCTCATACAGGGGAAAAACCTTATTCTTGTAATATTTGTAAATACAGCACAGCACAAAAACCTCATTTAGTTGAACATATGAAATCTCATACAGGCAAAAATCCTTACTCTTGTTTTGTTTGTGAATATAGAACCGGTGCAAAATATCGTTTAGTTGCACATATGAAATCTCATACAGGCGAAAAACCTTACTCCTGTACTATTTGTGATTACAGTGCAGCACAAAAATGTAATTTAGTTACACATATGAAATGTCATACAGGGGAAAAACCTTATTCTTGTAATATTTGTAAGTACAGTGCAGCACTAAAATCTCATTTAGTTACCTATATGAAATCTCATACAGGGGAAAAACCTTATTCCTGTACAATTTGTAAGTACAGCACAGCACTAAAATCTAGTTTAGTTACACATATGAAATTTCATACAGGGGAAAAACCTTATTCCTGTATAATTTGTAAATACACCACACTACAAAAATGTAATTTAGTTAGACATATGAAATCTCATACAGGGGAAAAACCTTACTCTTGTACTATTTGTGATTACAGTGCAGCACAAAAATGTAATTTAGTTAGACATATGAAATCTCATACAGGGGAAAAACCTTATTCTTGTAATGTTTGTAAGTATAGCGCAGCACTAAAGTCTCATTTAGTTACACATATGAAATCTCATACAGGGGAAAAACCTTATTCTTGTAATATTTGTAAATACAACACAGCACAAAATTGTAATTTAGTTGAACATATGAAATCTCATACAGGTGAAAAATCTTACTCCTGTACTATTTGTGATTACAGCGCAGCACAAAAATGTAATTTAGTTAGACATATGAAATCTCATACAGGGGAAAAACCTTATTCTTGTAATGTTTGTAAGTATAGCGCAGCACTAAAATCTCATTTAGTTGTACATATGCAATCTCATACAGGTGAAAAACCTTACTCCTGTACTATTTGTGATTACAGTGCAGCACAAAAATTTAGTTTAGTTATACATATGAAATCTCATACAGGGAAAAACCTTATTCTTGTAATATTTGTAAATACCACACAGCCCAAAAATCTAATTTAGTTGTACATATGAAATCTCATACGGGCGAAAAACTTTATTCTTGTAATATATGTAATTACAGAGCAGTACTAAAATCTAATTTAGTTGTACATATGAAATCTCATACAGGCGAAAAACCTTAGTCTTGTTATATTTGTAAACACAGCATGGCACAAAAATCTCATTTAGTTACATATATGAAATCTTATACAGGAGAGAAACCTTATTTCTCTACTATTTGTAAGAACAGCGCAGCACAGAAATCTAGTTTAGTTATACTTTTGAAATTTCATACAGGGGAAAAACCTTATTCTTGTAGTATTTGTAACTACACAAAAATCTCATTTAGTCAGACATATGAAATCCAGGGAGTATACTTTCTGGAAAACAGGGAAAACCTGGAAAAGTCAGGGAATTACATTCTAACTCTGGAATCAGGGAAAAGTCAGGGAATTTACTTAATTTATAAAAAAAAGTCAGGGAAAATTAATTAAAACAACCAACTACTTTATAAAAAGTTTATTCGATTTGAGAGGCACCATGTAACGGGATTATCTTGACTTGTCTTGCTTCCAGAGCATCATGTAAACGTAGTAAGTACGTTCAAATTGTGCAAAATCAGGCTCCGCACGGGAAGCTTCTTGGCAGCAGATGTACGTACGTTACACATACTTCTCTTCGTTTATCTAACAGCTTGCGTGTTTTTCAATTTTTTCGTAAAAATTTACTTTTAGAGTATGTATGTATGTAAAAATCTTCTGGAAAATCTGGAAAAGTCAGGGAATTTTCAAATTGTGAGTTAGTATACACCCTGGAAATCTCATACAGGGGAAAAACCTTATTCATGTAATATTTGTAATTACAATGCAGTACAAAAATCTAAATTCGTTATTCATATGAAATCTCATGAAGGGGAACTACCTTATTCCTGTACTATTTGTCAGTACAGCACGGCACAAAAATCTCATTTAGTTACACATATGAAATCTCATACAGGGGAAAAACCTTATTCCTGTACAATTTGTAAGTACAGCACAGCACTAAAATCTAGTTTAGTTACACATATGAAATCTCATACAGGGGAAAAACCTTATTCCTGCACAATTTGTAAGTACACCGCAGCACAAAAATGTAATTTAGTTAGACATATGAAGTCTCATACAGGGGAAAAACCTTATTCTTGTAATGTTTGTAAGTATAGCGCAGCACTAAAATCTCATTTAGTTACACATATGAAATCTCATACAGGGGAAAAACCTTATTCTTGTAATATTTGTAAATACAGCATGGCACAAAAATCTCATTTAGTTGTACATATGAAATCTCATACAGGTGAAAAACCTTACTCCTGTACTATTTGTGATTACAGTGCAGCACAAAAATCTAGTTTAGTTATACATATGAAATCTCATACAGGGGAAAAACCTTATTCTTGTAATATTTGTAAATACCGCACAGCCCAAAAATCTAATTTAGTTGTACATATGAAATCTCATACGGGCGAAAAACTTTATTCTTGTAATATATGTAATTACAGAGCAGTACTAAAATCTAATTTAGTAGTACATATGAAATCTCATACAGGCGAAAAACCTTAGTCTTGTTATATTTTTAAACACAGCATGGCACAAAAATCTCATTTAGTTACATATATGAAATCTCATACAGGAGAAAAACCTTATTCCTCTACTATTTGTAAGAACAGCGCAGCACAGAAATCTAGTTTAGCTATACATTTGAAATTTCATACAGGGGAAAAACTTTATTCTTGTAGTATTTGTAATTACACAAAAATCTCATTTAGTCAGACATATGAAATCTCATACAGGGGAAAAACCTTATTCTTGTAATATTTGTAAGTACAGGCAGCACAAAGATATCATTTAGTTGCACATATGAAATCTCATACAGGGGAAATAAGTAAGTAAGTTACAACGTGGTTTTATGTTTTACCGTACAAGAAAATTACTTTTATGTAAAATGTTGAGACTTTTAACTTGTTTTTCTTATTTACAGTGTTCTATTTGCCCTTAAGAATATACTATCTATAAATTTCTTCAAAATTACAGCACAAAAAATGTATTTACAAAAATACTCCCAATAATTTGCAAAATACAGTACTTCATAAGCTCTTTTGTTTTTCTTGTTTGTAATTTTTATATATTATCAATTCTACTATGTCTGTATGGGGTAAATAAAGACAATTTATTATTATTATTATTAGTATATAGAGTAATCGAGAAAGCTTCTCCTCAAGTGAACTATGATCTTTGTATAATAAAAAGTGTCACGTAACTTCATTCAATTAGGAAAACCAAAAAATATTGAACGTTAAAAAAATTACAAAATGCTTTAAATAATATTCTCAAACTTCTCTCATTTGATAACGGTGAGGACATGTTCAAATTCCCAGACGTGCTTCGAGAAGATATTTTTTCAATCACTCTATATTATAAAGATTATGTTTTAAATTAAAAATGGGAGATGTGAGTTACTTGGTAACTTATTGTTATTGTAGTGGTAGAACTTCTAGGAATTAAGATTCTTATCAACAATGTACTGTATATAAACAAACTTGGTGTTGTGCTTTAGAGTTTTAGAATACATTATTAATAATAATAAGCCCGTGTGTTATTTCTGGCAATTATTACTTATCAGTGGGCAGAACCTCGACAGTTTACTTTATCTCTATTAATTCAAATAATTTTGCAAAATGCTATAACTGTAAATTCTGTTTCAACAAACAGCACGGACGTTGATCTCACGGCAAGGGACACTAATATGAGGTATCTAAACAGAAAATGATGGTAGAATGGAAATAGAGACATACAAATTGTTAATAGAAATTGTACTTTAGTAACATATCGCCAGCGTGGCCGAGTGGTTAGGGAGCTCGACAGCGGTGCCACGGTACAGGCTTCAATTCTGACATCTGGCAACTGGCAGGCGGCCCACCCAGTCGCTTTAAAAATTTGGTACCGAAACCACATTTGTGGAAGTAGGGAAAGCTAGACAGTCGTCGAAGGCATGATGCTAACCACATCACCCAGTACGCCGTCAACAGTCCTATTTCAGATTGACTGTATTTCGGAAAGAGATATTTCGGCGACCCTGACTCGCCTTGTCTCAGGCCATGTTCTTCAATGGAATGAAGTGCCTGAACTTTACTTTACTTTATTAACATCTCTACAAACTTCAAATTTTTTGAAACTCGTTTTTAATAGCAATGCTGTGGCGGTGCAATTATGAGGGTCGAAATAATTAAAGAATGCGACGATTACAATAATCCAGTAATACCGAAACCCGGTAACGAGCTTCTGGCAGCCAGTAGCGCATCTGAACCTTCAACTGATAACGATATCAATGGCTGAAAAAAGGCACTTGTAATAAAAATCGAATAACAACTTATGGTTGAGAGTAATCGCCACGTGGCTGGTAACCACGCAGATGTTGCGAAAATTAGAAAAGACAACGACGAAAGAATGTGGACTGAAGTCAGGTGTAATGGAATAAAGCGCCAGCAAATAGTTGAAACTAACCAGGAATATTATGAGTAAAAGGTGCTCCCAAGAAGGTTCTTCATGTATACAGAGTTGGCCCTACGACAACAATAGTGAATTTACGCCATCTTCTAAATTTTGCTGAAGCGGAGTGTGAAAGACAAAAAATTAATTTATATGGCTTTGTATTAGTAGCTTAAGTAGAACAAAAATTAAATGCAGTGGTGTTGCTATCTGAGCTAAAAGAGTGCTTCTTAATGTAACAAAGATACATTTCAATGATACGTGCATTGAGAATGGTCCCACAATTTGCCACAGTATCTTGTGTTTAAGATAAGTAAATAATGAAAATTTTGTCCCGAGTAGAAGCGTGAAAAAGCGGAAATCGGTAGCGAATAACGTGGCCATCGGAGATAAGCCCAAACGTAAATAAACGAAACGTAAAACTGAACAGTGCCGTAGATGTGTTGTGGACGCTGTTCAACATGCGTTGACTTCGGTAGAAACCAGTTGACACCACAAGCTGCGCTGACCGGTTTTCGCAAAATCGTTCCCGATACGCGCGCAATTTTGAAAAGCGCGCTAAATCTGTAACGCCCAGCAAATAGGCAATCAAAATAAGCAGGAAGAAGCCGAACGAGGTGCAAAATACTACAAAATCCTTAAACAAAGTAAAAAGACATAACAAAGAAAGCCAGAAGAATAGAGGAAAAATGCGGAAAACGCAATAATTAGCAACACACCTGAGAGTAGCGAAAAAGAGGAAGATGAGATAGAGGAGCTGAAGAAAATGATGATGGAAATGAAGAGGAAGATGAAGAAAAACACGGAGAAATTGCAAGAAGAACTGAGAGAAAGAGAAAAATGTGGCAGAAGTATAAGCGGAAGTAAAGGAAATAAGGCAATAAACTAAGAAAAGTGGAAAGAAGAAAAAGGCTAACTGATGAAAAGAATAGAACCACTAGAAGCCAGAACGAAAAGGCGGAAGAAAGGGAAGAGAAAAATTAAATTGTTATAAAAGTAATGGAACTAAAAGAAGAAAACGTGATAGTAGGAGTAGAGAAACTAATAAGCGAGAAACTACTAGTGAACGCAAAATTAGGGAAAACATACCTAGTAAGAAATAGAAATAGAATATATATATATATATTTCGGGTTAATATGTACAGCGTACTTATGATACATAATTATTTATAAAATATAACATATCATGTGCTATACTATATATTACTACTAAAAGTCGTTTACCCGATCCCCTTTCGCCAAACCTCTCGGTCTAATGCTTGGTCCTCTTCCAATCCTCTGGATGACATTGCTTGTCTTATTCCCTCATTCCATGAACGTCTAGGCCTTCCACGCTTGCGTTTTTCAGCTGGTTGCCACCGGAATATCTTTTGGGGCCACCGGTTGTCGTCCATTCTTATCAGGTGCCCCAACCATTTTAAGTTCCTTCTTTCTATTCTTTGGATAACTGTTTCATTTGCTTTTGTTCGATTTCTAACTTCGTCATTTGTAATGTGCTGCAGTATGGATATTCTAGCGCTCCTACGTAAATAATCCATTTCTACAGCTATCAGTTTCCTTTTTAATTCAGTGTTAGGATTCCACACCTCGCTTCCATAACATAAAACGGCTTCAACCATTGTAGTTCCGATGCGTTTCTTATTCTCTATTGAGATGTTATTATCCCACCAAATCGAATTTAGCGCGCCCACAATTTTCCTACTTTGCTCAATTCTGCTTTTTATTTCTTTGGTTCCCACACCATTTCTATCGATTACAGCTCCGAGGTATTTAAAACTGTCCACTTGATTTATCTGTACGTCGTCATCAATGAAGATATCAAAATTTGCTTGTGTATTGACTGCTAAATACTCAGTCTTTTTAAGACTAACCTGCAGTCCCCATTTCTTATATTCCACATAAAGGCGTCTGATCATGAATTCAAGGTCAAAAGAGTCTTGCGCCATAACAACTTGATCATCCGCAAAACTTAAAGTATACAGGTGATCGTTATTAATAGGGATTGCCATCCCAGCACAGTGTCGTTTCCAGTTCTGTAGTGCAACTTCAATGTAAATGTTAAACAATATCGGTGATACACTACAACCTTGTCGTAGTCCTTTAGTGGGGTTTATTGGATTAGAGAGTTGTCGATTAATTTTTGCATATGAAACGTTATCTTCGTACAGTTTCTGAATCATTTTTATAGTGTGGTTATTTACAGTCCAATAATGTAGAGCTTCCCACAGTTTACTTCTCGGAACAGCATCGTAAGCTTTCTCGAGATCTATGAAAGCTAAATGCACCTCTTCTCCCACTGATATTCTTTTCTCTAAAATTTGTTGCATTATGAACAAATTGTCTACGCATGATCTGCCGGGTGTGAACCCACTTTGCTCTTCTCCTATTCTCCCTGTCATTTCTGTTCTTAAAATGTTTTGTAGCACCTTTCCAAAGAGTCTACTGAAGGTACTGTTGACACTTAGACCTCTATAATCATTGGGGTTTTTTTTATTTCTCCGTTTGAATATGGAGACTATATATGATGTCCGCCACTCTTGAGGGATCTCACATTTTTCCCAGCAAGCTTGAAATAAAAGTGTAATTTTTCTTAGGAGCGTTTCTCCTCCATATTTTATTAGCTCAATTGGGATCCCTCCTGGTCCTGCTGATCTCCCATTTTTCATTGTTGTGATACATTTTCTTACATCATGTATAGTTATTTGTACGGGTGCTGTAGTTTCTTCTTGAATAAGTTGTATATTTCCAACAAATTCTGGGCGATTCTCTACTAGTAGTTCTTCATAATGTTTTTCCCATTGGCTTATGGTTATACCCTTGTGGAATGTATTTGTAGTGTTGGTTTTCATTCGCTTAATACTTCTCCATACTTCTGTAGATCTAGTTCCACCAATATAACTATTAATTGGATTGCATTTTACTTCCCAATATTTATTTTTTTCTTCTTTTATCGTTCTTCTTAGTTGTCTGTTCTTATCTTTATACTGCTGCCTACTTTCTTCACTTCTTTTCTTCAGCCAATTGTTATATAGGTTAGTTTTTTCATTAATTAAGTTTAGTACCTCCTCTGTTAACCAAGGCTGTTGTTGTTTATTATTTCTTCTAACAATTTTTTCTTCTCCTAATGCCTCAACTGCTGCTTTAATTAAACTTTCTTTAATATTATGATGTTCAATTTCAATATCTACAGTTAGTTCTAATCTATTTAGCTCTGCTTCTAATCTGTTCTGATACAACGTTCTAATGCTGTCTTCCTGGAGTAGTTGCAATTTAAACCTTTTCACATCCATTCCTATGTTTGGCTTTTGATCTATAACCTTTGTTTTTTCACTTAACACATTTTCATAAGGCCATACGATTTTGGTTATTAACAAGAAATGATCTGTTCCGCAATTTGCACTACGCTTAACGTGGCAATCGTAAGGCTTCATTAGCGTTCCAAGTTTCACCATAAAATAGTCTAAGATAGATTTTTGGTTTAAAGACGTTCTTTCCCAAGTGTATTTGTGTGCTGGCTTATGATTAAAGAAACCATTTAAGATCTTCAATTCGTTTTGTTTGCACAGATCAATAAGCATTTCTCCAGAATTATTAACAATATCTTCACCGAACTGACCTATTACTTCATCGTTATGTCGGACACCTACTCTACCATTAAGGTCTCCGCCAATAATCAATTCTTTATTTATGAGAGCTTTGTCTATAGTTTCCTGTAGATCTTGGTAGAATAGTTGTTTAGTTTTTTGATCATTATCATCGGTGGGTCCATATAGGTACACAAATAATATTTGTAATCCGTCCATATAATGACATAGTGAGTATTATAATCCGTTCTGAAATACATGTATAGTTTTTAATGTATCGGTAGAGTTGTTTTTTAACTAAAATAGATACACCTGCTCGAGCTCTACAGGATTTCTCTACTCCAGACCAGAAATGCATGTATTCTCCTAAGTCTTCGTTACCTTGTCCTTTCTTTTTTGTTTCAGATAGTAAAGCAATGTCAATCCTTAGTCTTTTTAGGTCGTTAATTATTTCAATAATTTTATTGGTCATACTTTGTACATTCCATGTTGCCAATATCATTGTCCGTTTTCTCGCTAGTTTTTGTCGTAGTTTATTTCCATCCAATTTCCGAGGCTTATTGCAGGTAGAGCCAGCATTTTACAATTTTTTTGCGATGGACGGGCTGCTAACCTGAACACCAACCCCCAAACTTGGAGGACCAGGATTTTCTGTTGGAGTTTACTCTCTTAGCCGAAAAGTACCGGTTTTCAGGCGCCGGTAACTCGCCCTGCACCCCATCCTGTTAGCTACAGTCTATTACGACTACAGTCAGAGAGCACGACGTGAACGTAGGAAATAGGATTTGCTAGTAGAGCTGCTAAGAAAAGTCGCAGAGGCGTTTCTCGAAATTTGTGAATATGCTTATTCGGTATCGGCATATTCCTCGAAACCATACTAGCCTTACTCTCCACAGAAATAGAACCATGGAGTAAAAAGGAAGAAATAATGGCAGCAAGGAGTAGCTTAAAAGACATAAATATACATTGACCATGACCTAACAGTAGAAGAAGCATAAGGAGAACGGAAAGACAAAGTCAACGAAGTGAAGATATGCTATTAAAAATAACAATAAATGGCAAAGAATATAAACAGGATACAAAAGAGTGGAGTGATAGTGACAGTAGCAAAGGCAGAGACAAGTTTCATCTCAAAAAACTAAAACGAAACCTTGCAACAAAGGCTTGGTGACGGCTCAAGCAAAGAAAAGGAAAATGAGCAAGATACAGGAAGAAACGATACAAACATAAAACGTACGTGGAAACCCTTCCGAAGGAGCTCTAAAACATCTTATTAGAGAGCCAGAGAAGTACATAGTAGACAAGTAGACATATCAGCGATACAAGAGGCTAAGTAAAAAAGAAGGAAATAAGAGGTATAGAAAATAACATCTTTCACAGCGAAGGTCAAGACAGAAGACTGGGAACAGGTTTTATCGTAAGAAGATATTTGAAACATGCCGTAATAAAATTCATAGGTACCTACCCATAAGTGATATAATTTATTTATTTATTTATTTATTAATAAGCCCAACAATACGGGATGAATCCCAATTACATTGCTGGGGAATCCCAGTACAAGTGCACAATACCTTAATTTAATATTAAAACAAACAAAAACATACAAGACGAGTATTGCAGTGAGGCGTGAGCAGTTTAGTCCAGATTACTTACGCTCCGTATCAAAGCGGTGCTAACTTGTTTTTTAAAGGATTTTATAGAGTCATTAAAAATATCAATATTAAGATTACAACATATTTCATTTGTTATTTGCAACATTTTATTCATAGATGAGTTATAGCGTAATTCTGTTCTACAAAAAGGTATATTAAATAATTTCCGAGGTCTACAGCGCAAGGCAGGAACGTACAGCTTGACCAGGGGCAGCAATGTAGGACAGTCGATTCTGTTGTTCATCAGTTTATGCATGAAAAACAAAGCCGACATCACTCTTCTTCTGCTCAACTTCAAAATTTTGAATTCATTACGAATATTTTGATATTCATCATAGTGTGGGTAACGATTTCGTTTTTTAAAACATAAATACTTAATAAACTTATTTTGAACTGTTTCAATATTTCGTGCATATAAAAGTGAGCTAGGATTCCAAACATTAGATGCAAATTCTAGTTTAGATCTTACAATACTGTTATAAAGTAGTAATATAGTATCAGTAAATTCGGATGTAGATCGTATTAAAAACCCAAGGTTTCTTAGCGATTTTTCAACAATGTCATCGGTATGGGCGTGCCGACTAAAAGTTTTATCAAAAATTATACCCAAATTGCGATTTTTTTTTACGTTTTCTAACTCAATATTGTTCGTTTTATACTTAAAGTTGATTTCGTTTGATTTGAGAGTAAAAGACATTGATTTTCATTTATTAATATTAAATTGTAGTTCATTCTCTTCACTCCATTTCGGAAGTGCAGAAAGATCACGTTGTAATAAACTACATTCGCCGTCAGAGTTAACACTTTTAAAAAATTTTAAATCGTCAGCAAAGAGAAGAGTTTTTGAATGCTGTACTACCTCTGGTAAATCATTTATAAATACAAGAAATAGCACTGGTCCCAAGTTACTGCCCTGTGGAACACCCGAGGGAGTTAAGTATTTCTGTATTATTAAGTATTTCTCAATGAGTTGTATAAGATTGAAGGGAAGTAAGCATGTGACGTTTCAACCCCTTTACTAAGGGCGCCAAAATTACATCTCGAGTTAAGTTCAAAATCGGAGAAATACGTTTACTCAAATATATGTTAGATTAGTAAAACCACTGGATAATTACCAAAATAAGTATAACGTTTTTAGCTACATATACATTGATTAGTAGTAAATAAATGAATTATACATTATTTAATTGATAAGGGTTCTTGGAACTGTGTCTGGCTTTCTGGCTCGTGCTGCAACCCACGGTGAACAGAATTGCCTGGAGGCTGGATCAGGTTTTTGTTACTTTGCACTGGTTCTTGTCCCTAAACGTTTTGAGCACAAAAGGTGAGACTGCACCTTTGTTTTAAGACAATTTAGTCAATGTCACTCAAAGGGACGATAATTATGCTACCCTGAAACGCAGCCTCACGTTTCATAGATGAATGGCTTGGAAGGGTAGCATCGATGTAAATGAATACAACTATAACAGTCGATTGATTTATTACAAAAATAAATGGTCTATTTATACAAAACATAATTGCTTACTTACTACCATTCAAAGTACAAAGTATATTTTACTGGAGCGATCTAATATTTCATAATAATCTGTCAGCATTAAGCAGTATCGTTTTCTGCTTTGTCTGCAAGTACGGACGCTGAACTCTGATAGTAGGTCGTTTATTTGCGTAAGTTGCTTGTTTGCAGTTTGCTGCAATTAAACTTCCTGCTTTATGAAATTAGAATTATAAAAACTTATGACTGGATTTCGTAAATTTTAGAATTGAAATTTATGCCTCTTTAATCCAAAATTAAACACACGGTGCTGGGACGTATTGCGGGCTCGTCGTGAACGGTCTGCTAGGACGCACGCCGATTCCTCCGGAAATGGGCCACGTAGGTTGTTTGCCTAGTACACCGGTGTGCGCATTGCTTTTTTGTAAAATGGTTCTAGTAGCTGTTTTGTTCCGTGAAAGTCGATATTTGGCGCTGATTTGTTGACAGAGGTTATCGGCTGTAATTTGCTTTTGCAATTAGCAGCTTTTAAAGATTACTTGGAGCCGGAGTTAGTGTTTAACTCCTGAAGCGGGGCCCGCTGCTACCTTACTCAGCCTGGACAGAATTCTTGAGGCGAACACGACTTCAAATACAGCAGGTTGAAGACATTTGCTTGATAGCCGAGAAGCGATGGTTTAGGCGGTCGGCCGGCAATGAATTTGTTGAACACGGGCACGAACTTCGGACCCCTGGATGACACTTTTAAGCTCCTAGAACGGATCCTACAGGTGAGTCACTCGGGGAACGGTCCCTGGATTCTGGGGGCTCGCAAGCGGTACTGGTGATGCGATCCCTACGGGTCTTAATATTAGTGAAATTAGCTTATTCGAGGTATTTCCCTTCTCGAAGTTCCAGGATTCGCGCTTGGAAATTATACTGGTGTGAATAACCGGAAGCGATCTGGTCGGATAGGCTACGGAGAGGTTTAAGCTTCGTCGGGCTGACAGTTCAACCTGTCATCTCCGTAGGAGCCTAGTCGGATAAGGGTTGCAGGTTTATTCAGTTAGACCCTTTAGGTCGGAATGTGCAGGTAGGAAAAGAGAGGAATATTTGAGAGGAAAAATCTCAAGGTCAGATATTCTCAAAAGCAGACTGGAACTGGTAATGTAGTCTTTTTTATACCTTTTCTGACGTGTTATCTGTACACTCGCGCTAGCTTTCAATAGAAAGGGAACGACGCCGACGTTCATTTAGCGATACGTTGCGCAGAGCGAGTCGGATTCCTTATCGCCTGTTTACGCGTCGAGTTGATGCAGCGTTAGATTAGGCGATGTATTAAATGTCAATACCTTTTGTGTATAATAAAAACTTAATACAGGAGCAAGCGTTTTAAGCATACTAAACGTACACGCCCCCACTAAAAAAAAATAAGAAAAAATAAAGGAAGAATTTTACACTTGCTTAGAAGCTGAGCTAGAGAAAATACCAAACTACGACATAAAATTAATAATAGGTAACTTCAGTGCGAAGATCACAGGCGATTCAAAAGGGCCAAGGAAAGACAAGATAGACATAAGCTGTGTTTAGTAGTACCATGTGTTCAAAAAGATATTCCATAAGGGTTGGCCATGGAAAATAAAACTAATGTTAACAACAAGGCACAGTAATCTTTAGAATTTTCAGTCAGCGTATCATATAAACTTAAATAAAAACAGTGATGACAATTAAAGAATTCTACAGCTTGCTGTTAACATTACTTATATTTTCCATGGCCAACCCTTATGGAATCTCTTTTTGAACACACCGTATTTAATTCAAAAAGTAGGTAATTTTAATTAATACAACTGTCATTTTATGTCAGCTTAATATGACAAGTTTCAAACTGCTTTTCAGGCAAGCTCTTTAATGTTGTATATTTAATGTCATGGTTTTCACTGATAATCAAATACGGCGCAAGATAGATATGTAGTTTAGGAACGTGGAATGGTCAAAAAATCAATTGTGATTGAGTTTAGTCTGACAGAGCAGATGCAACATTAGGTAGTTCAAATGTTCCAAATGCAACCGGCGACATCCGTGATTTTTGTCTTAGGTTACTTTGACGAATATTTTTTTAAGTCACGTATTAGGTATAGAACAAATATACCGACCGGTGATAGAAAACCAACGTTTGCACAGAGAAAGCAACGAAAATAGGAACAAGTTAATAGACCTGGCAGAAGGTAGAAATATACAAATAAAGAGCACTTGTTTCGTACAGGAAATGCACCTGAATAGCACCAAATCAAAAAACAGTGAACCATATAGACCACGTTTCAGTAGAAGAGAAGCACGCAAAATGTACAAAAAACAGAAGCTATAGGAGCGGAGACGCGGACAGCGATCATTTTATGGTCATAATACTGCTAAAACAAGAAATACTCACCCTGCCGAAAAGCAAAAAAAGGATAGAAAACACAAGAAACGTATTGATAATTAGATTACAATAATAAGAGGTAACGTCCAAATATGAAAAAGAAGTAGAAATAAGGGTTAACTAAATATAGGAAGCCAATGACATACAGGAACTATGAAATCAGTGAAAGGCATAATCTAATAATCAGCGGAAGAGGAATTAGAAACGAATGAAAAAGAACAGAGAATGGCATGACAGAAACTATGAAAAAATTATTGAAGTAAAAGCAAAGGCGAATCTGAAAGTGATAGAAAATACAAATGCAGAGATGAGAGCAGAATACGAAGAAAAAAGAAGAGCAGCCAAGAAAATATGTAGACAAAAGCAAGAGAAACAGGAAATCGAAAAGATAGAAAGGCTAGAAGAATATCACAATAGCAACGAGTTACGAAACGTCTACAAAGATATTGGGCAACATAGGAAGGGTTACCGCCTGCCACATCTTACTGTCTAAGTAAGGAAGGCGATCTCATAGAAAGAAAACACGAAACACTAAGACAAGAGATGGGTACAACATTTTACAGAAATACTTAATATAAATGATAATACCAGAGAAGAACTGGAAGAAGCAAAGAACCTTGAAAAAGAGCAAATAGAACCATCCAGCTTGGAAAACATAACTGAAATTATGTAAAACTTATAACAACAATAAAAGCCCAGGCAAGGGGGATAGGGGTTGCACCAGCAAATCGACTTGTTAATAAAGATGATATGGCAGAATAATAATGTCCAAGGAATGCCAAACTGCAATAGTAACGTTCGGGCGCTTCATTCCATGTAGGAACAAGGCCTGAGACAAGGCGAGTCAGGGTCGCCGAAATATCTCTTTCCGAAACCCAGTCATCTGGCACACCGTTAACGGCGTACTGGGTGATGTGGTTAGCATCAGGCCTTCGGCGACTGCCTTACTTTTTCTACTTCCACAACTGTGGTTTCGGTACTCAATTTTTAAAGCGACTGTCGGGATTGAACTCCGTACCGTGGCACCGCAGCCAGACGCCCTAACCGCTCGGCCACGCTGACGATTGCCAAACTGCAATAATATGCCCAATATAAATATAAAAGCAGGAGTAAATAGCGATGCGAAAATATTGGGTGTAGTTTATAAAGTGTTCGCTAAGGTAATACAGGTGTAACAACCCGCAAGAAATTGCGTTATAATTATAAACCTTATAGATTTTAAGTTCTCAGGAGAAAGAATAAATCAAAGCCGCCCCTGCATAAATGACATTTATCGCGAAGCAAAAGTTCACTTGGTGAAGAACGAAAAGACTACATCGTAATAATCCAAGAAGCGGTTGAATTACATCCGGTGTTAATTAACCAAGAGCTTTCTCAGAATAAAGAAGTGCCGAATTGGCAGGCAGTGCAAAACCGCGTGGGATATGCAGAATTGGCGATCCCAGAGCGCGCCAGTTCTAATTCAAAAATGCTATCTTGCAAAACGGGAGCGGCTCCGAGGGCCTCATTGGAGATGGGCGGAGCCCGAGGGCTTCCTGGAGGGGGGCGGAGCCCCGAGGGCCCCCTTGGAGATGGGCAGAGCCCCGTGGGCCCCCTTGTAGATGGGCGGAGCCCAGAGAGCCCCCTTGGAGATGAGCGGAGCCCGAGGGCCCCCTGGAGAGGGGCGGAGGCCCAAGGGCCCCCTTGGACATGGGCGGAGCCCCGTGGGCCCCCTTGGAGAGGAGCGGAGCCCCGAGGGCCCCCTTGGAGAAGGGCGAATCCCCGAGGGCCCCCTTGGAGATGGACCAACGTAATAGGCCAAAAAATGGTGGTAAATTGAATAGAATAGACCGAGCAATAGCGCGCGCAGCCCCGTTTATTATAAAAATTTACAAAAAACAAATTCCCCTAGTTTTTGTTGCAAAGTAAGAAACACCGCAGTGCGGGAAAAGTAAGTTTCGGCGCATCGGGAATGACCCGGAAATATTATTTGCTTAATCCTGCTATAGAAACATGTTGTTTCTTCCTTAAATACCAAGCGAGAAACCATTTGTTTTGCTCACACAGATTGTTTTTATTGCAACGGGTGGGCGAAAGTAGTGAGTGAAAGTAAACTTTTGCCCACTGTCACTGCCCAGAATAAAATACATAATTTTTAACATTTTAACTTTAGTTCAACACTTACTACATTTTTGTTTAATTATTTGTATAGAAATTAATCACACAATTCTGGAAAACTGAGTTACTTCCATTAATAATGCCAGAAGTGGAAAATTGATGTGCTTCAGCGATTCCCGTTCCTGCAGTAACTTCTGTCACGGAATTTTCTGTTGCCTCAACTTCTACGAGATTTATTTTACTTATGCTTGCTCCCTCGTCACCTCCAACTATTCTTTTTGCTATGTCAGTCTTGATAGCCACTGATTCTTCAACATAGCTCTCAGCTGCAGACGACGAGTGCCAGTCTCCCTGTCTTTTTAACGTCAGAATATCTGCAGAGGTATTAGCCAACAATGTGGTTGACGTTCGGCGAAAGCAATGCCCAGTACATAAATGAGCATCTTTTAATTTCAGGTAATCTGCCACGACCCTGGGTATCTTTGACAGTGTGTTTATATCCACGGGTTGCACTGAACATTTTCCGTCACGGTAACACAACCTCCCTTCGCCAAGAGATGCAAGGCGTAACGCTGCATATTTTCGGTAGATCACCAGACCATTAAAACATTTGCTGTCGGTGCCAGTAACAACAAAAGAGCGAGGCTTATAATTTTTAGTGTTTGGAATATTCACAATCAGTATGGATCCTTTGTCTTCAATATCGGTGGTTTTGAGACTTACAAACTCGTCACATCTGCAAGCACCCATAACTCCCATTACAACTGCCATCTTCATTAGCAAAAATCTCTCGTCGGGGACTTCATTTATGAATTTGTCTATGTCTTTTTGCTCAAATGTTTTCGCCTTTTTAGGTTGGTAATTTTTTGATTTGCTTTTTAAAACCGCAAAGAAGGTTTTTAACCTACAAATAAATCAGTCGGTTACATTCTGCTGTGTACTTGCACTGGGAATGTAAATGAAAACACTGTAATTGTAGCGCACTTGTGCCTTTATTCTACGGCGGAAAACATGTGGGTCGCCCGGCTACAATCTCGCCGACGCCAACCCCCCAAGCATCAACTAAAAACTAACCTCACTTGTTGCTTACTCAAACGCTCTAGCAGACTAAGGCGCCATCTACTTATCAAAGCATGCAACAAGCCATATACTACACATTCCATAATTTTAAAAACATAGTAGGTACTAAACTTACCTGCTAATGTCTACTTTTTCCAAAATGAACAAAGTTGATCTTAACATTGAATAGGTGGACCTCAACGAAGGAGGTGCATACTTCTCAATTAGGCCGTTAAAATAGGCTACAACAACAGTTTCAGTTATCACTTGTACCTTTTTTGCCTTCATCCATTCACGAAATTTTTCCATTTCTTTCATGTATCCTCCATTTGACTTTTCTGGCAACAAATGACATGTAGCGGCATCAGCAGCTTTTTGGACGTCGTCGGGCACAGCAAATTCTTCACTTTGCCCCATTTTTGTAGCAATTTAATAAGGCAAATTCAGGGAACTGAGCCACGCGTAAAAATATTGACAATTTAAATGTTTGTTATTAACAAACCATAGCAACCTAACAACACAACCTGTCTATGTTTTTATATTGAATAATGATTGTTTGTCATATCAAATTGTATTTGCAGAAATTTTTTAGATATTATAAGTGCAGGATTAAACAAAACGCTATACAGCACTCGTGGAGAAACCGTTTCGCTCACTTATTTGCCTTTGCACACTCGCCTGGCGGCTCGTGTGCAAAACTGGCAAATGCGTGAGCGAATATCTCAGTTTCTCCACTTGTACTGTAATATACTATTTTTCACGTGTTAAAAAAAGTTAAACTTCGCGTATCTATAGCGATGCATAAATATCACGTTTTTTTACGGCTGTAAAAAAACAATATATTACAAATTGCTACATATAATGCACGCTCCTTGTCGACGGAGGATAGAATGGAAGAGTTGTAGTACGAATTAGAGAAAGGTAAATGGGATGTGTTGTATGGTAGATAATCATTAGTATAAGCACGTCTCTGTATGATACATGTTCATCGGAGAGTTCTAATAAATAATACAACATGGCGCAGTCTGAGAAATGAACAACAAGTAAAAAACGGCTGTAAAATCGCAATAAGTCGATTAAGAACCAACAAAAAGTGTCTATTGTGACCGCGATTGTGACTACCAGAAAAAGCTTTTGTGCAAGAAGTAATGGCCCTTCCTCTGTAACCGGCGGAACAAAAAGTCCATAATGGACGTGAGGATTCCAGCATCGCTGTCGTTCGAGGGAAACGTAGCTGAAAACTTCAGGAGATTCAAACAAAATTTCGAGATCTACTTGCTGGAGACAGGAAAAAATGAGAAAGACACCAAGGTAAAATGTGCTATTCTATCAAATAGACTTGGCGAAGAGGGTGTTGAAATCTACAACAATTTAAGATTGCCAGATGATAAGAAAACTGACTACGACACGGTTATAAAACAGCTAGAAACCTATGTAACCCCCAAAAAGAATGTAGTCTATGAAAGATTTTTATTTTACATGCGAAAACAGGAAATGGAAGCTTTTGACCATATTCTTAACGATGTCAAAAAACTATCAAAAAAGTTTGACACTTAAACAGACTCCATGATAAGAGATCGCATAGTCTTGGGTGTGCAATGCAAGCAATTACAAGAAAAACTTCTACACATTGACAACCTGGACCTCCAAAAAGCGACGGAAACATGCAGAGCCAATGAGGTTGCAAAAGCCCAAATTAAGGTGATGCATGAAGAAGAAAGCAAGGTAGAAACAATAAAAAGGAAAGTGCAGAAGTCGATACGAGAAATGCAAAGCCATTTTGAGGAAAACAAGAATACCAAAGGGAAAATCAGATCAAAATACAAGAGCCGCAGGTGTGGTACACGCATGAAGCTAGGGAATGCACTGCCTTTGGGAGGCAGTGCAACAAGTGCAAGATGTATAACCACTTCCAAAAGGTTTGCAAGAGCCAGTTCATATGTGAAATAGAAGGGGATACGGAAAGTTCGTTCTCCACATTTCGTTCCCCACATTTCGTACCCCACATTTCATTCCGGGGATATTTCGTCTCCCCACATCTCGTACCCGGAAAACTGCGTTCCCGAGCGAGCTCAATTTGTTTCCTAGATTACAGGGTGTTGAAAAACGAGTGCAGCGATCGGAATACAGTTAGAAAATAAAAAAGATATTTTAATTAATTTATATTATAAGAACAAAATAAATTGCATTTATTAAAAATAACGGTTTAATCTAAGTACGTATCTTCCTGATATTTTTTATTGGGCCATAATTTTTCATTCTGAACAACTTTTCTTAGTAATATTTTGCCGTATCATGAACAAAAAGGGTAGTTTACCTGAAAAGAAAATATTTTTTGCTTAACTGTCAAGGCGGACTCGTTTTTGAAAAACTGAAAATTTTCTTAAATTTCTTTACAAACCAAGCAGGAATTATAATTCCTATGACATTTTTATGTAAAACCAAAGAGCATATGCTCTTTGGTAAAACTAAAAATAAAATTTAGTTCCCTCTTGTAAACTCAATCCCGGGACATACTGTATATAGTTCTTATCAGTTTATTATAATAAATTAATTAATTAAAATATCTTTCATTTTCCAACTGCATTCCGATCGCTGTACTCGTTTCTCAACACAGTGTAATCTAGGAGACAAATTAAGCTCGCTCGGGAACGAAGTTTCCGGGTACGAGATGTGGAGAGACGAAATATTCCCGGAACGAAATGTGGGGTACGAAATGTGGGGAACGAAATGTGGGGAACGAACTTTCCGCAAACCCAGTAGAAGACCCCAACAGTGACAGCGAGGAGGCCGAAGACAAAATCCAGGTGGCATCGGTGACTGTTGGTGAAGTTAAACAAAAGAAAAACGAATGGTTGGAGGTGATTGATGTCGAGGGCGAAGCAATGTGGTTCAAGATAGACACAGGGGCTCAAGTCAACATACTACCAGCCAGCCAGTGGGCACCAATAAGTAAGAAAACAGGTATTCTGAGTGGACCAACTAAGGTAATATTAGAAACTTATGGTGGTTATAAAATAAGATCTGTAAGTAAAGTTAACCTTAACTGCGAATTTAAAGGTAAAAATATAAATTAAATTTCATAATAGTAGATGATAAGTCAAAACCTTTGTTAGGCCTAGAAGCTTGTGAATTAATGGAAATAACATCACAGGTTAAAGATGTAAATAGTTTAAACACTTTAGATAAAGAACAATTTAAATTGTAAAGGATAACATACCTAGATGTGTTTACAGGTTTAGGAAAATTTTATAAGAAATTTACGTTAAAATTAAAACCTAACGCTATACCTATTGCAAAGCCACCTCGTAGGGTACCTTTATCGTTAAGAGGTAAATTAAAACAGCATTTAAAAAACTTAGAACAAAGAGGAATAATTTCAAAAAATGAGGGCCCTACACAGTGGTTAATCAATTTAGTTATTGTAGAAAAAAGCGTTGGATCTTTAAGACTTTGCTTAGATCCAAAACATTTGAATGAAGCGCTAGAAAGGGAATATTGTTTGATTCCAACTATTGAAGATATTTCTGTAAATTTGAAGGGTAAATGTTATTTTACGGTATTAGATTGTAAAGAGGGCTTTTGCCAAGTAGAAATGGATGAAGAATCAAGCAAATTGTGCCCATTCGGAACTCCATTTGGAATTTATAAATTTAACAGAATGGCATTTGGTCTTAACTTTGCCCCAGAATTCTTTCAAACATTAAACCAAAATAATTTCGGAGATACCAGAGGCGTTACAGTTTATTTTGACGATATCTTAGTAGCTGCTGAGACGCTCGAAGAACATGATGTTATTCTGAATCTGTTATGTAGCGATAATATTTGTATTTACCGCGCGTATATAGTACAGGGTTCTAACCATACGGGGCGTTATACGAATGCGCGAGTACGTCCACGACGATTCATTCTGTATCCGGCTAGCAAACTGTCAATACCACTGTATGAATGTATGTATAACTTAGGGCTAACTTTACAATAAATGAGTTAAACCACTCGAGCATTTCTGCGTTATTACATTTGGCGACGAGGTAAAAATCGAAAAATCATTCTAGTAAAGGTATTTTAACTTAACTCAAGAAAAGTTTAAATAACCTACAAATCAACCACGTGATGGCTTCCGTTGGGGTTATGGCTACGTTCGACAGTGGGGATTGGACGCTGTACCAAGAGCAATTGGAGCAATATTTTGAAGCAAATGGTATTGAAGACGTTGATGGAAAAAAAATGAAAGTTTCGTCCTTACTAAGTCTCATTGGGACAAATACATATAAAATGTTACGAGATTTGTGTATACCGAAGTTACCCAAAGAGAAGACTTACGAGGAGCTGACCGAACTTTTAAAACAACATTTTACTCCAAAAACATGTGTTTTTCGGGAGCGGTCGTTGTTCTTTGCTAGTGAGCAGAATCAAGGGGAAACTGTAGTTTGCTGGTTAGCCAGAGTCAAGAATTTTAGTCTGAACTGCAAATTTAAGGATCTGGAAGAATCTTTAAAAAACCAGTTTATTTGTGGCTTAAAATCTGGTGCGATAAAGGAGCGGCTGTTCGAAGAAGATGAAAAGGTGGCCCTAGACCGTGCGGTGGAGTTGGCGCAGAGCAAGGAATTGACGTTAACCAACAAAACCGAGCTAAATTGGATCAACCGATCGACATCTAGCAATCCAAGATTCAAGGGGAACCTCACTTCAACGGTCAAACCAGCAACCGCTCAACCTCATCGAGGGAAATGGGAGTGCAAAAGCTGCGGTAAACCTCATACTGGTAACCAAATTTGTAAATATAGTAAATATAAATGTGCTATTGTAACATGGTAGGTCATTTACCTAGAGTATGTTTAAACCAAAAGGCAAACAAATCTTGTCACAATTTTTTGGAAGTTGAGGAGGAGATTAATGAGATGCCGATATTTAATTTAAGTAATAATGTTAATGAACCTATAATAGCTGTAGTTACAATAGACAAAATTGACTATCATATGCAAATTGATTCTGGCGCAGGTTTATCATTAATGTCGAAATCTTTCTATGATTCAAAATTTGATAAGTTTAAATTAGAAAAATCAAATGTAATTTTGAAAGGTTATACAGGAGATGGCATTAAACCGATAGGTCAATTTAATTGTGTAATGCTATACAATAACCAAACTAATGAAATGACATTTCAAATTATAGAAAACTTGGGACCACCACTTTTGGGTAGAGATCTTTTAAAGAAATTTAACGTGTAACTTTAAATTCTAACCAGGTATACAGCTTACAAGAAAATAATCATAATTCATTAATAAATAAAAATAAGGATATTTTTTATGGCAAGTTGGGGGAATGCAAAGTTACCAAAATAAAAATCAATTTGAAAGAGGAAGTTTCACCGGTTTTTTTCAAGCCGCGACCTTTGCCAATTTCAATGAAACCGAAAGTAGAGGCTGAACTTGATCGACTAACTAAAGCAGGGGTCATTACACCTGTGGATCATAGCGAATGGGGTAGCCCTCTTGTGCCTATAATGAAAACCGATGGACATTTAAGGATTTGCGGCGACTACAAAGTCACAGTCAATAAATTTGTTAAAGAAGTGAAATATCCATTACCTCGAATCGAGGAAATTTTTAGCTCACTGAACAGAGGCGAGGAATTTAGCAAAATTGATTTAAGTGAGGCGTATAATCAAATACTTGTAGACGAAGACACGACAATGTTGTTAGCATGGTGTACACATAAAGGGGTGTACAAGGTTAATAGATTACCTTATGGCATTGCACCGGCTAGTGCAATATTTTAACGTTTATTAGAAAAACTGTTCCAAGGTTTAGAAGGTGTAACTAACTTTTTAGACGATATAGTTATTACAGGGAAAAACAGAAGCAAACACGTAGATAGATTAGAAAAGGTTTTTGAGAGAATAAAATCGGCAGGTCTCAAAATAAAATTGTCTAAATGCGCTTTTTTCCAAAAAGAGATTAAATACTTGGGGCACATTATTTCTAAAGAAGGATTAAGAAAAGACGAATCCAAGGTAAAGGCTATTTTAAATGCACCTAATCCAGTAAATGTAACCCAAATTAAAGCTTTTGCAGGAATGGTCAATTACTATTCTAAATTTGTGCCAAAATTGTCAATTCTAATGAGACCAATGTACAATTTGTTGACAAAAGATAGTAAATTCAATTGGAATGCTAATTGTCAGACAGCTTTTGATAAAATAAAAAAAATTGTAGTGTCAGATGAAATTCTAGTTCATTTCAATCCAAAACTTCCGATTATATTATCCACAGATGCATCCGGTGATGGCATTGCTGCGGCCTTGTGTCGTTGTTCTTTGCTAGTGAGCAGAATCAAGGAGAAACTGTAGTTTGCTGGTTAGCCAGAGTCAAGAATTTGAGTCTGAACTGCAAATTTAAGGATCTGGAAGAATCTTTAAAAAACTAGTTTATTTGTGGCTTGAAATCTGGTGCGATAAAGGAGCGGCTGTTCGAAGAAGATGAAAAGGTGGCCCTAGACCGTGCGGTGGAGTTGGCGCAGAGCAAGGAATTGACGTTAACCAACAAAACCGAGCTAAATTGGATCAACCGATCGACATCTAGCAATCCAAGATTCAAGGGGAACCTCACTTCAACGGTCAAACCAGCAACCGCTCAACCTCATCGAGGGAAATGGGAGTGCAAAAGCTGCGGTAAACCTCATACGGGTAACCAAATTTGTAAATATAGTAAATATAAATCTGCTAATTGTAACATGGTAGGTCATTTAGCTAGAGTATGTTTAAACCAAAAGGCAAACAAATTAGAAAAATCAAATGTAATTTTGAAAGGTTATACAGGAGATGGCATTAAACCGATAGGTCAATTTAATTGTGTAATGCTATACAATAACCAAACTAATGAAATGACATTTCAAATTATAGAAAACCGGGGACCACCACTTTTGGGTAGAGATTTTTTAAAGAAATTTAACGTAGGTAACTTTAAATTCTAACCAGGTATACAGCTTACAAGAAAATAATCATAATTCATTAATAAATAAAAATAAGGATATTTTTGATGGCAAGTTGGGGGAATGCAAAGTTACCAAAATAAAAATCAATTTGAAAGAGGAAGTTTCACCGGTTTTTTTCAAGCCGCGACCTTTGCCAATTTCAATGAAACCGAAAGTAGAGGCTGAACTTGATCGACTAACTAAAGCAGGGGTCATTACACCTGTGGATCATAGCGAATGGGGTAGCCCTCTTGTGCCTATAATGAAAACCGATGGACATTTAAGGATTTGCGGCGACTACAAAGTCACAGTCAATAAATTTGTTAAAGAAGTTAAATATCCATTACCTCGAATCGAGGAAATTTTTAGCTCGCTGAACGGAGGCGAGGAATTTAGCAAAATTGATTTAAGTGAGGCGTATAATCAAATACTTGTAGACGAAGACACGTCAATGTTGTTAGCATGGAGTACACATAAAGGGGTGTACAAGGTTAATAGATTACCTTATGGCATTGCACCGGCTAGTGCAATATTTCAACGTTTATTAGAAAAACTGTTCCAAGGTTTAGAAGGTGTAACTAACTTTTTAGACGATATAGTTATTACAGGGGAAAACAGAAGCAAACACGTAGATAGATTAGAAAAGGTTTTTGAGAGAATAAAATTGGCAGGTCTCAAAATAAAATTGTCTAAATGCGCTTTTTTCCAAAAAGAGATTAAATACTTGGGGCACATTATTTCTAAAGAAGGATTAAGAAAAGACGAATCCAAGCTAAAGGCTATTTTAAATGCACCTAATCCAGTAAATGTAACCCAAATTAAAGCTTTTGCAGGAATGGTCAATTACTATTCTAAATTTGTGCCAAAATTGTCAATTCTAATGAGACCAATGTACAATTTGTTGACAAAAGATAGTAAATTCAATTGGAATGCTAATTGTCAGACAGCTTTTGATAAAATAAAAAAAATTGTAGTGTCAGATGAAATTCTAGTTCATTTCAATCCAAAACTTTCGATTATATTATCCACAGATGCATCCGGTGATGGCATTGCTGCGGCCTTGTGTCATAAAATGCCAGACGGTGCTGAAAAACAAATCAGTTTTGTGTCGAGGACTTACATGCCCGCAGAAAAGAATTATGACGTAATTAATAAAGAGGCCTTAGCAATTTATTGGGGAGTTCGGAAATTTTACCAATACTTGTTTGGACAAAAATTTACTCTGCGAACTGACCATAAACCGTTGCTTGCCTTATTCGGCGAACATAGGGCAATTCCTTTAATGACAGCAAGCCGATTGCAAAGATGGGCATTATACTTGTCGGGTTTTAATTATACAATTGACTATATAAATGGTAAATCTAATGAAGTAGGTAGCGGATTCTTTATCAAGATTGCCACTCAAAATTATATATAAAAGCGATGATCATGAATTTGAAGGCACATATTTAAATTTTTTAGTTAGCGAGGGATTACCTATTGATTACAAATCCATAAAAATCGAAACTAGGCGCGATATAACTTTAAGCAGGGTACTTAATTATGTAACCAATGGTTGGCCTAATAAGTTACCAGATGAAGTGAGAGAAAAATTATCACCATTTTTTAGTAGGAAGGATGAATTAACTTCGGAACAAGGTTGTTTGCTCTGGGGATACCGAGTCATTATTCCAGAAAATCTACAAAAGCAAATATTGAATGAGTTACATGACTCTCATCTGGGAATGTCCAAGATGAAAAACTTTGCACGGGGATATGTTTGGTGGCCTCGATTGGATGCCCCAATAGAAGAAAGAGTTAGATCAAGTATGTCGTGTTTAAAAACGCAAGTAGATCCAAACAAAACCGAATTAACTCCATGGCAACGTCCTTCGAGACCTTGGCAACGTATTCATGTTGATTTTGCTGGTCCTTATTTGAACAACCAATATTTAATCATTTTAGATGCTTACAGTAAATGGGTGGAAATTTTTGAAATGGGTAACATTACTACTAATAAAACTATCAACAAAATGAGAGAATTATTTGCGCATTGGGGGTTACCGGAAACTTTGGTATCAGATAACGGTCCACAATTGGTGTCGAAAGAATTCACGGAATTTTTAACGAAAAATGGTATCAAAACTTTTAAAAGAAATTTAAATGCAGCCATTTTAGATCCACGAAATAAAAATGAAGAGATACACACACTTATTTGTAGGTATTTATTCACGTACAGAAATACGATGCATTCGACGACCAAAGAAACTCCAGCATTCTTAATGATGGGTAGGAATTTGAGATGCCGTTTAGATTTAATACGACCAAACGTGCAAGAGGTGGTTGAGAAAGCCCAATTCAAACAAATTAAAAATGCAAAGGGTGGGCGTCAAATTAATTTTATTGAAGGGGAGGAAGTAATGATAAGGAATTACAAAGACAACAAAAAGATTTGGGAAGCTGGTAAAATTTTAAAATGTTTAGGTTTAAAAACTTTTCAATGCAAATTAGATGCTAGTGGTAGGATACTAACTCGGCATGTAGATCAATTAACAAGACGAAGTCAACCAGTTGAAAATAAGGTGGTACCTCATACTAATTTAGTGGAGACTCCTAAATTAAAACAACTAATTAAGATGGCAACTGCTATTTCGGAAAAGAAATCAAGTGACGTAATAAATAATTCATTGTCTGTTACACCTACACCAGAATCGGAAAATAATCTAGTTAGTAATACTACATCGAATAAGGAATTAACTAATACACCAGAATCAGATAGCTTAGTTGATAGTACCACAACCGATCAAATAAACAATAGACCTGTAGTTGTATTTGAAGGTAGGCCGAAAAGGCAAATCAGATTACCGTTAAGATACAAGGAATAATTAATAATTGTAATTAAGCATTGTAATCGTAAATTCTATGTATTTGATGTGTATGATAAACTGTAATAATATGTCTAGTTAAGTTTAATTAGATCATTAGATAAGCGTTTAACTAAGAAAAGGGAATTGTTATGTAGCGATAATATTTGTATTTACCGCGCGTATATAGTACAGGGTTCTAACCATACGGGGCGTTATACGAATGCGCGAGTACGTCCACGACGATTCATTGTGTATCCGGCTAGCAAACTGTCAATACCACTGTATGAATGTATGTATAACTTAGGGCTAACAATAAATGAGTTAAACCACTCGAGCATTTCTGAGTTATTACAGAATCAAGTTTTAGAACCTGCTGGAAAATTAAATTTGAAGTTTAACAAGATTAAAATCCAATACAGATCAGAGCAAGTCAAATATCTTGGTCATATATTTGATAAAAATGGTATGCGACCTGACCAAAAGAAAGTCAAGGCTACACTAGAGCTAGGTGAACCTAGAAATAAAAAAGAATTGCAATCAATTCTAGGTTTAGTGAACTATCTGCGGGCTTCATACCTAACTTATCAGAAGTAACAGCTCCATTAAGAGAATTGTTAAAAAAAGACACTAGTTGGGTGTGGACGGAAACACATGCAAAATCATTACAGAAAAAAAGTGGTTATCGCACCACCTGTTTTGGCAAATTTTGATGAATAAAAGGAAAACAGATGCCTCAAGAGATGGCATTGGGTGTTGTCCCCTACAGCAAGGCAAACCAGTGGCGTACGCATCAAGGTCACTTACTGAAACTGAAAAAAAATATGGATAAGTTGATAAAGAATTTTTAGCAATTTTATTTCCTTGTACAAAATTTCATCATTACATTTATGGAAGAGGTGTTCTTGTCGACACTGATCACAAACCGATAGTGTCAATCATGCAAAAAGCTGTATCGGATTTACATTCAGACAGATTACAGCGCATCAAAATCAAACTATTAAAGTACGACTTAGTAGTGCAATATAAGCCCGGTAAAGAAATGCATATTGCAGACCCATTATCAAGAAACTTTTTGAAAGAAAATAGTGGTGATGATAAATTTATAACTGAATATGTGCATGTACTGGAGAAACACATTAGTGTCTCTGAAGAAAGAAAAGAAGAATTCAGACTAGAAACGCAAAGGAATGAAGAGATGAGAACATTGGTTCAATTGTTTAATAATGGATGGCCAATAAATTTTTCAACAACACCAAAAATTGTAAAACCTTACTGGAATTATAAAAATAAAATGCACATTGCTAATGGAATATTATTCATGAAAGACTGGGTAATTGTACCAGAATGCTTGAGAAACAATATGTTGACACAGATGCACAGCACTACTCATTTTGGCATTACCAAAAGTCAGCAACATGCCAGACAAGTTCTATTTTGGCCAAACATGAATAATGATATTAGTAATTTTGTAAATAAATGTAAAATCTGTGAAAAATATCGTAATAATAATGTGAAAGAACCCATGGCCTTGAGAGAATTGCCTAAAAAACAATTTGAGGTTGTAGGAAGTGATATTCTGGAATTTGGAGGAAAGTCATTCGTGGTGATTATTGATTACCTAACAAAATGGCTTGAAATAATTAAATTAAAGGATAAAACATCAAACAGTGTGATAAACGCTTTTCAAAAAGTCTTTGCCACACATGGCATACCAAAAACTGTAATTTCAGATAATATGCCGTATGAATCCAGTGAATGTTTGCGATTCGCTAGAGAGTGGTAGTTTACGTTTCAAACAGCGAGTCCAAACTACCCTAGATCAAATGGTCTAGCAGAACGAGCTGTCCAAACTGCAAAGCAACTACTTAGAAAATGTAACGATATCAATTTAACATTGCTTGAACATCGTTGTACTCCAATAAATCCAATAAGCAAGGAATGGGAACCTGAAAAAATCCTAGTCAAGCAAAAACACTCGCCAAGATCATGCTGGGTGCACAACGATAAATGCAGCGTTATACGAAGAAACAGTTATCATCTAAGAAGATCACAGAACACACCAGAGGAGAAATATGTGGATAGTGAAACTGAAATTCAAAGTGGTGAAGTGGATGACAGTGGCGATAACGGACATATACCAGTGCGATCTAAAAGGCCAGTAAAAATGCCTCTAAAGTTTAAGGATTACGTTTTAAGCTAATGTTATATGTTAAGTTGCGATACAATTATAAGTTCAGTTCTAAAGAAAGGGAGATGTTGTATGATAGATAATCATTAGTGTAAGCACGTCTCTGTATGATACATGTCCATCGGAGAGTTCTAATAAATAATACAACAGGATGTACTAGGAATTTGTGAAACAAAAAGAACGTTAGAGGAATACATAAAAGTTAGATCAGGACACATGCTCTTTCATCACGAGAATAAGAATAAAAGAATAGGAGGAATAGGTATATTGATTAACAAAAGACTGGCGAAGCGAGTACTACATACACAAATTATATCAGAAAGAGTTTTATATATGTAATTCTTGACATCGCTCCACACTATACCCTAAAAGTAGTTCAGGTCTATGCACCGACCAATACTTATGATGACGAAGTTATGGAGAGTATCTGCGAGAATATAGCAATAAGTATAGAAAAAATAAAACAGCAGACACTATAATATCTGGCGAGTTTAATGCCAAAGTTGGTGCAAAAAAGGAAGATCAAGAAATATACATTGTAAATTTCAGAATTGGAGATAGAAATCCAAGAGGAGACATGATGGTCAACTTCATAACACAAAATAAACTATTTAATATGAACTCGTTCTTCAAGAAGAAAAGTAAAAGAAGATGACTTGGATTAGCCCAAATGGAGATACCAAAAATGAAATTGATTATGTATTATTCACAAATAAAAGAATAGTACAGGATGTTAGTGCTTTACATAAATTCACAACAGGGAGTGATCATAGAATAGTTAGAGCTAGAGCTGTAATAAACAAAAAAATTGAGAGATTAAAAAAGATAAGGCCTAGGGGAAAACTATAGACACCGGGAAGTTGGAGGAGGATCAAGAAATATATCATACGAATTTTAAATTAAAATATATTAAAAGACAATACAGACGAATCACAAACAGTGAACAGTATAAATGATAAAATCAGCACAGCTATAAAGGAAACATTGAAAACACAAATATGTATATAAATCGGAAAAATAAAAGCCAAAGGTTAAAGCAGGAAACGAAAATATTATTGGAAGAAAGACAATCTCTAATGAACGAGGAAAAACGAAATTCGGTGGAGTACGCAGAATTAAATAAAAAAGTTCGAAGAATGGCTAAACAGGATATTTGTAGGCATACGAAAGCAGTGGTAGAAAATATTTTGGAAAAAAACAAAGATTTAAAAGTATTGGGTAAGGAATTATACTCTGGTAAAAATAAATATAAGATAAAAAATAAAGATGGTGTGGAGATTACTGATAAAAATTAAATTCTCTAGATAACGAAGAACTCTTTAAATCAAAGCATCGGAACCCAAACACACAAACAAACAGACCTACCATAATTAATGTCAACCTCCAGGACATTCCTGAAATTACTGAAGGTGAAATAGACAGCACTTAGAAGTATGAAAAGAGGGAAGGCACCGGGAGCAGATGGAATACTCGTCGAAACTATAAAATGGGGAGGAAAACATACAGGAGAGATTCCAAACGATTGGAATGAAGCAATAATCATTCTCCTATACAAAAAAGGGAATGCATCAAATTTAAATAATTATAGGCCAATAAGCTTGCTATCCCACATTTACAAGCTATTCCCAAGAATAATAAGATAATAACCAATCGTTTGACCATAAGTTCGAATTTACCAACCTAAAGAACAGGCCGGATTCCGACAGAATTTTAGCTGTAATGACCACTTACAAGCAATTCGCATTCTGATTGAAAAAGTTACGGAATACCAGTTACCGATCTGGCTAGACTTCCTCGATTATCAGAAGACTTTTGACATCATTGAAAATTGGGCCATACTAGATTCTCTAGCCAACGCAAGAATTGATCATAGATACACAGCTCTAATTAAAAACATCTATAGGTTCGCTACCTACGTTAACTGTACGGTTACATGATGACACAGAAAATGTCAATATTCATCGAGGTGTAAGGCAGGGAGACCCGATTTCTCCAAAGTTTTTTAACACGGCTTTGGAAGACATATTTAAAAAACTCAACTGGGGCAAGAAAGGACTAAACATTTCTGGAGCAACGCTTAATCATCTTCGTTTCGCCGATGACGTCGTTATAATAGCTGAATCCCCGAAAGTGCTACAAACAATGTTAAACGAACTAAGTGGTGTTTCTAGAGAACGAGACTTAGAAATAAATAGAAGCAAAACAAAAATCATGACAAACGAAGTTCAGGATAACGCTCAAATAACGCTTAACAACATTGATATAGAGAAGGCGGAAAATATGTTTACCTTGGACAGGAAATCAGGATGAGGAAAGATAACTTAAAAGCTGAACTAAATAAACGTGTTAGACTAGAATGGACGGCGTACGGGTTACATAATGAAGATGAATATTCCACAAAAACTAAAAGCCAAGACCTTTAACGAATGCATACTTCCTGTGCTATTGTACGGAACAGAAACCTGGGCCTTCAACAAATCAATTGTCAGGAAAATGGCTGTCACACAAAGAGCTATGGAACGCAAAATGGTGGGAGTAACTATAAAAGACAAAAAGAGAAATACATGGCTACGTAGTATATCAAAAGTGGACAATAGAGTGAAGCGACTGACGAAGCAGAAGTGGGAATGGGCAGGCCATGTAGCAAGATCGCAAGATAGATGACCAAAACTTTTACTCAATTGGGGACCATGGGGGCAGAAAAGACCAACTGGAAGACCTAAAATGCGTTGGTCGGATTATATGAAGAAAACGAGTGGTTTCAACTGGCATAACATAGGGCAGAATAGATCGAGGTGAAATGATGTTAAGGATGGCGACTCCCAACGTAGAATAACACTTCCAACACCATTCTTCTAAAAAATTATACTTCAACTTCTCGGGAAAATACGGTATAGTTGCATTCTGCTGAGGTTAGCTTCCTTAAGCAGAAGGCTAAAGGTTTTCACATATCAACTTGTAGCTGCTGAAGTACCCCAGTAATTGCTACAGACGAAGAATCTGACCAAATCCTAATAGGAGCATTTTCTACTGGGTACACCAGCAGTGTAGCTATAATTAAAGTGTTTTTAGCTGCTCCAAATGCCCTATTATGAGAATTAACAAAGCAAACAGCTTTATTGCTGCTTTTGACCGGAATAACTACACCAAGAAGCGGTGTCAGAATTTCAGCACACTTTGGAATGACTATGATAATAGGTTATCACTCCTATAAAGTTATGTAGCTGATTTTGTATTGAGGACACAGCGAATTCCCTAATTGTGTCAACCTTTGAACTCTGGGGTGTTATTCCTTCTGCGGAAACGTTATACCCCAAAAAATCAAAGTTGGCCAGACCAAAGTTGCACTTATTTATATTCAAAAGTAAACCGCGTTGGTGTAATTTAAAAAAAAGCTAGTTTAATACGTTCGAAATTCTGTTCAACACTAATACTAAATGTTACGATATCGTCGAGATAGTAAAATACAAAAGAAGACATCCCTGTAAATAGTTGATGCATTAATTTACACCAGCTACTCTGAGCATTTGGTAACCCACAAGTGAGCAGCGTATAGCGAAAAGCTTCAAGAGGAGTGATTATGGATTTCTTGTTTATATGCTGCGGTGCTATCGGTATCTGGAAGTAAGCCTTTTTCAGGTCCACCTTCGTGAAGATGGTTGCCTCAGCAATCCGGAAAGTAAAATGTTTCGTATTGTTATTGCATTCAGTGGTTTGTAGTCTCCACACACACGGTACGAAACGTCTGCTTTGGCCACGAGATGTGTTGCAGAAGCCCAGGGACTGCTGGATCGTTCAATTATCTCAGTGTACAACAGCTCTTTCAAGTGTCTCTCAAGAAATAGTAGTTGATTAGGATTTAATCTACTATATTCTACGAACCTCGGTGGTCCTACAGTTTCTATACGATGAATTACAAAATATATAATAGAGGCGTTAACATCAAATTCATTTAACAATGACGGATATTCGCACAGGGAAACTTGTTTTGCGATAAAGCATTACTACCTGATGTATCACTGACGAAAGCATTGTTAATTGAATGCACAATAGCGATAGGCGAAGCAGTGTTGTTCACATTAAGGATTGGTGATTTTGGTTGCAACCGTTGTGAATGAAAATTATATTTTGCAGTAAGATGCGGCGAGTAACCCATCAAGGTTTAATGCAGAAGCTTAGGTACATGCAGAGAATGCGGGAAACGCTTCACTCGAAACAAGTCAAGGAAGAAACGTTAGATTCGAATACACTGATAGAAGTGGATGCGAAACAGGTCGAGCATGATAACGAAACATCAACGGATAAGCAGGTTCTCCTACATTCTGAAAAGTAGGTGAAACAACGGGCTGTGCTGTATTAAGATTTGTAGAAGGCTAAGCTAGGGTGCAAGTAAGCATGATGGATTGTAAGCCAGCACTTGGTGTGTCGTTGGGATTTGTGAAATGCAAGAAGCAGTTTGTGATTCGATGCGACCTACAGAAAAGCGTTCACCTGCACTGAGGCGGGAGTTTTCAATAGAAAGCATTCCGGTAACGCTATTTATGCTTATTTTGTGAGAACGCAGAAAATCCAAACCTCCGATAGCCGTAGTAATATTCGCGACATGGAAAGACCACTTAACTGAATATTTCAACATGGAAAATTGACATGTTAGCTGCATGCACCCTTCTATATTTATCCAGGTGTTATTGGCTGCAAAAACAGCTGTAGGCAATGATGATTTTCTAGTGTTCATGCAAGAATCGTTTTGGAATAATCGAGATTGCTGAGTCAGTGACTACAACGAATTTTACCTTGGTGACCTGCACCGCGTTGCTTTATTCCCATATCTACTCTGGCAAGAGCACATTCTGGGTGATTGTTGAACATTAATAGGTCGAGTTTGCTTTGCAACAGTTTGTTGTTTATTCGATCTAAAAGTAGGAGCCTGAAAATTCAAATTTTCTGATAAGGCAGTTGTCATATCAGTTAATTTGTCAATTTAATTATTCAATTTACTCAAGCAGTCTACTTGCGAAGCCTTTACAGGTAAATTAGCTCAGTGCAACAGGGGGTAAATGAAAAGAAATAATATTGGCTTTTTCCTCCTGCGACTAAATTTGATTCTGAGCAAAGTGTCTTTCCGCCAAAGTGAAATACAGTTCGATGTCGTTCGCTTGGAATTCAGGGAATGCACGACGGTTCAGTTTTACGTTAATATTATTAAATACCTATCTTGATGGTCACTGAAAACTGTCCCATTGGGTGGGAAAACAGACGGGCGTAATATCAAAACGTTTCGTGTAAGGTTGACAGAAGAAGGTCAGCAAGGATACAAGGAGCCAATTGTATGGGTGAAAACAAGATTTGTCGAAGGGACTCCTGATACGAAGTGCAAGGACAGGAAATATCCAGAAAACCGAAAACGACCAGTCTGAAATATCGCTCACGTTAGAAAAGGTCGCAAATTGATCTATAATTTTTTCGAAGAATGGTATTCGAAGTGTTATTATACGTTTGGAGTCACCATTATGCAGTGTTAGTGGTTATAATAATTTAAACTAACAGCATTTATATATGAATTGTATGAGTAGAATTAAAACACAGGTTTGTGTTTCCAAGTATTAATAAACAAGATATTTATTTATTCAAATGATTGTAGCCTAGTGATATGTAACTAGGTTACATGTATGTGTGAATCGCCACATGCATACAAATTTTATTGACTTTAAGGTCAATCGTAAATTCAGGTCTTGAAGTTTTCTCTACTGAAATTCTGTTTAATTCAGTTTTTCCAGTTCCGAATGATTTCTTTGAAAACTAACTCATTCCGTCGTTGTTAAATTTATCACCCTTCGCTAATAAAATTATGGCACATATTGAAACACAACAGTATTTCTTTACAAAAAATCATCCGTGCTCAAAATGCAAAGATTTGGCTAATTGTACAATGTGTTCTTGCGTAATAGCACGCAAACAAAGGTCTTGAGCCTACATATTTGGGCCATTTTAAAGTAATTGAAAGGACCGATAAGTACGTTGTTCTACAGGGTGTTAAGGGTACTGTAAGCTATGATCGCCTTCAACCTGTTTACAGTACTACATAATGCGATGCTGCTTCTTTCAAAGTAGTTTTTAGTTCGATTTAGGTGGTCCATGTTTGTAAGTTTCCGTTGCTCGCTCCGCTTTTTGATTTCAGAATTCTGCAAGACACATTCGCTTGCAGACACGATTCAAAGCAACAGTTACCAGATTGCAGCTCACAGAAACTGCTGCTGCTACCTGTATTGTGTGATTTATAGTGCATAGGTGTTATATTTGTATGTTTAAGCTATATTAATTTATTGTTATTGTGTTATTATGCAACGGGCTAAATCGACAATTACGACAACGCGCCAGTTTGTAACAGTACGACACGTATTTACGAAAATCCACAATAAAGCTAGACACAAAATCGGGAATGTAACTCACATAGGACCGCTGCCCAGTCCATTACAAAAGAGTTGCCGAGTACACTTCAGTGGGGCGAGGGGTGGTCCAACACGAGATCATACAGGGTAGCGGCCTATTAAACGGTAAACAGATCTAAAATGATAAGGCGCCACCACATTTCCTACACAATGCATAAGTGAACCCGCTGAGAAAACGTGGAAGCATAACGTGTTCACCTTTCGACTTTAAACTTGGCAGTATTCTGATCAGCGAGCCGGTTCAGCACCATCGGACCTACCTTTCGAAAATCCACTTGATCAGCTGGCCAAACCCCTCTTACACAGTAAAATACAATACGCACAACGCATGTACCGTCATGTTCATTAAAGTGTTGTACAGTATTTGTGCTTTGTGAATTTAAATTAACTACACCTCGTCCAAAAAATTTTGCATATACAAATATTTTGAGAGTATACATCCGATGCTTCGGCAAAACACACTGTATACGTTAAATTCGCACTGTGCGGCAAATTGATGGCCCATGCTACTGCAATCAGCTGCTGTTTCCAGACACTGCATAGACAAAATGGAAGGGATACTGCACCAACTCAACGAGAGACTGTGGGACGGACACATGAAAATTTATCCTCTACGAGACATGGCCGGCACTGAGATCTCACGGAAAATCCGCCAAACAACGCTATAATGAGCTTGCCACTCAACGGTAAACGAAGTTTCAAAGGCCTACGTTACACGACACAACACCCAGTGTGCCCGCTACGACCGCTACGCAGTACGATTAGTTCATAGGCGGAACACAAAACTGGCGGCGAAGCTACAGGAGTCCAAATCATAAATAAATGGCGGTACACAGACACACTCCGGGGCACAAACATTAGCGAAAAAACTCCCCGCGAAGTAACAATCGTCCCGGGGGCGATAATTAAAAAACCAACTGTTGCTTCGGGCGCCCGGATCGATTCTCCTAGAAAAATGCTCGCAGAACCGCGCAATCGATAAAGTGGTGGGAGCAAAAACTGAAACTTACTCTCTCGAGCATATGGTAGCCGTCTCTTAAGAACGTGAAGGAATGCGCCTCGCAGACAGATCGATAATTATATTCTAGCGTGCCAACAAATTGGAACCGACATACAAAGAAAGAGGACGTTTTATAACCGTTGGCGGCAAGCGAATAACAGCTGTGCACTAGAAGCCACTAAATGGCTGTACAAAACTCGATATTCTCAAATTCAGGCGGAATAATTAAAAAAACCCATTAAAAGTGGGGTCGTAATCCAGGAAACGCCAATTAGGCGTAAGTTTATACAATCAAAAAATGTCCTAACAATTATTCTTATTGGAAAGGTGAAAGTATTTTGAAGCTAGGGATAACTACAGTACCACCAAGCACAGAAAAACCCCGGAAAATATGAGAACCAAATCTAAAACTCCCGTAAGGGGAACTAAAGAACCAATAAAGAGCAAGCTTTGAGGAGAGGTGCATTCAAACAAAAACAAATGTCACTTCACTATTGCTGTTATTACGTCAGATAGAATTGTATAATTTCCAGGTTTTTTAGTGCTGTTGTTCATTAGTTTTGTTGTTCTTTGTTCATTTTGGTTAGTATTTCTTTTTTTCGTTAGTTCTGTTTGTTACTGTTTACCTATTCGCCGTTTAAATTTGAGTGGTTTGGTTATTTACCATGAAATCGTAAGTATTAAATGCTTTTTAAAATGCTACCTTAAGTTGCAGTTATATATTTACGTAATACTAAATTCCTTTTTTGTACTCATGACTTCAAAATTCATATTTCTTCACGGCTAGCAGTGAAAAAACGGTTTTGGAACACCATTTCCTTAGTTACAACACATATAAAACGTTACGTACATAATAATATTATTCTACTTATTTGCTATATACGTATGATTTTGTTGCAGAGAATCTTTTATTCTTTTTTTGACGGCTGTAGAAAAAACGTTGTTTGTATTTCGTGGCAAAATTCGTGTTTTTATGGCGCGTTTGAATGACTTTTCTGCCTCGACCTGACGGTCTCGGCGAAAGTTGACATTCTCACGCTCCATAAAAAAACACTCATTTCGCGCACTTAATACAAAAATTACTATTTTGGCAATCTGATCTCTTCCAGTGATTTTCGCACCCATTGCTCTTTTACTTAACCTCCCGCTGCCTTGGTTGGCAGTAGCAGAGCCGCTGGAGACTAAGGACCTTCTTTGATGAGGTAATTTTATATATGTTAAGGGCATTGGCCATGAAACACCACGCTGGCCAGGCGTATTGGTGAGTGGGTAATCAGCCGCTCCTGACATGGAGAACCGTCGTGTCCTGTGCTGGTTTTGGTCCACCCCGGGTATTTTATTTTCCCGGTACCCGTCATATCTCACGAGCGTTCCCTTATCCGCCACCTGGAGAGGCGCCCAATGGAGGACCCCCACGGGATATTTTAACTGGATTTATATTTGGATTGTAGGAGTAGAATTAAAACACAGCGGTTTGTGTTTTCAAGTATCAATAAACAATCCTTATTTATTTATTCCAATTATTTTAACCTTGTGATATGTAACTATGTTACTAGGTACATGTGAATCACTACATGCATAAAGATTTTATTGACCTTAAGGTCAACCGTAAAATCAGGTCTTGAAGTTTCCCCTGCTGAAATTCTGTTTAATTCAGTTCTTCGACTTCCTAAGGATTTCTTTGAATGAGAACCCCTTCTATCGTTGTCAAATTTATCATCCTTCTCTAATGAAATTAGGTCACATGCTGCAACACAACAGTATGTCTTTACAAAGAATCATCCGTACTCCAAAGGCTATATCAACCAAGATTTGGCTAATTGTACACATGTGTTCTTGCGTAATAAGCACGCAAACAAAGTGTCTGATGTCTACCTATCTGGGCGCTTGTTTAGTTTTTAGTTCGATTTAGATAGTACATGTTTGTAACTTTCCGCTGCTAGTACGAATACCAAAATTTCATGAAAATCAGTATATGTCGTTCATGTGTATGTACTCGTAGTGTATATATATTTTTGATATATAATGTTACGTGTATCGTTTCACCTGAAGTGACCAATAGAACATAATAGGTTGTTTGGGAACATTTCATTCCATTGTAAATTTTCACATCATTAATTATATGAAATTTTGACTTCTGTAAAATACAAGCAACTATTTAAAATACCTATATTTAGTTCTGATTATAATTTATAGCAATGGGGCCTATACACATTTCATATATGATATTTGCGAAACTGATTACGAATATATTGTATAACAATTACAAAATAACGTTTTAGATTTGCTTGATGTTAGATAATGTAATCTATACATATATAAAGGAAAGTCACAACCCCCACTAATCAACGCAGAGCCGAAACCAGTGGTACTGCAAACTTGATATTTTGGTGGAAAGTTCAATTTGTTACGTACGTTGCTGCTAAGGGGGTGAAAAAGGGTAAAATGTGTTTTCACGAATTCCTCAATAGCTATTACACCCGATGAGATATGGACTTGATGTTTACTTGCAAATATTTTCAATGGAAATGCCTAGAAACGTGTTTCAGGACTTTGCCCTAATCAACCCCTAAAGGTGCAAATATGGATGCGGGGTGAAATAAAGAACCCTTCGTATCGTCTATGTTTCTTGAGTTAGAACATTCTTTGTTGGTATATAGATGTATTTTTAAAATATTTAAAAAAAGGTTTAAGGAATTTTGAAAAAATTATCCCTAAGGGAGTGAAGTGGGGTAAACTGCGTTTTCACGAATTTCTCAATATCTCTTAGAGGCGATAAGATATCAACTTAGTGTTGGTTTGCATAGGTATCCAACGCAAATGTCTAAAACCATATTTCAGGATTTTACCCTAATCAACCCTTAAAGGTGCGAATCTGCATTTGGGGTGAATTATAGAACCCCTTGTAGCTCCTGTGTTTGTTGAGTTAGAGCATTCTTTTGTATCATACAGATGTGTTTTTCAAAGTTTAGAAAGGGGTTTTAGGGTTTTTTAAAATTTCACCCCTAAAGCGGTAAAAAGGGAAAACTGAAAAGAAGTAGGGGGTTAAAATTATTAATTTTTTCCTTCTTGGTACATTTCAGGATAAAACGAGCTGAAAGAGTTTTTTGGAAATTTTACTCCTAAGGGGTGAAAAGGTGTAAGCTGTGTTTTCACGAATTTCTCAATATCTTTTAGAATAAAATAGGAACATTTCTGAAATTCCATCCCCAGATGGTGGAAACGGGTATCCTGTTATAATTTATGAATACAACATTTATTAAGTACATATATTTTTGATTTTATCTCATTCTTATACTATAGTTTTGTCAATCTATACAAGGGTAACGACAATTACATACACATTTACAGGGGATAAGTGAAGAGTAAAAGAGTTAAGGAGAACTTTTTTCGGAACAATATTGTTTTGCAGCCTTTGTTAGTTTAGCGTATTGAGTGAGAGGGGGGGGGGGGCTCCAGAATTAATTTAAGATTTAGAAGAAGAAACAAACATTTGTAGTCCGTACGGAGAACGCTACGCTAAGCGACATTTTAATCATGCCTTCCTAACCTGTGACTAATGAGCCTCTTAGTCACGGGCTGTAAGTATCAAACGTTTATATTTCTCGACAAAAATCGTTCGTGGGGCCGTCCGGAGGGCCCAAAAACAATATAATGTGCTCAGATGAATTGTCTAACAACACTGTAATAGTTACGCGGTTAGATAATATGGATTGGGGATCCAATACAGGGCAAAAACGTGATAATTCCGAACTCTCACCGCCTATCGAGGTTAATAAAAAATATCTATTCAATGCCAATTCACTTGTAACTGCCAACATATATTACGCTCAACGATAAAAATAAGGCCTCAAGTGGCTCAGCTGGCCATGCCGATAAAACCGATACGAGTCCGGTTCGAGCAACGGAGTGCAAAACTAAAGTTCCTCCAATTTTCCCGCATGAAGCCACGCATCACCAAAATATCGTAAAGGACATTAAGGAAATAGTCAA